>JAWUZG010000802.1:0-201608 GCA_036785705.1 Acanthornis magna
GGTGAGCACAGGCTTGAGCAAGAGGAATAGGGATGAGGCTGGAAATGAGTAGCCAGAGTTCTGCCTGTGCAAGACCAGATGGAGGTTACAGAAGTATCCTTTTCCAAAATTTTGCTTTAAACCAACCCAGCCTGATACCTCTTTTCCTCATCCAAAGCCATGTTTTGCCTAGAGAAGAATTGCTACCCTTTCAGTGGCTGGATTCCCTTCACTTAACACAACTGGCAGTAGGAGACAGCGAAGTTACAGCAACAGAAAATTCTGTCATCATCGCGTGAACAGCATCAATAGGCACCGGCCAGACAAATACATCTGGACGGAAAGAACTTGTCCTGAAGCCTGGAACTGAATTCAATTTTTCTGGGGAAGAGGGACCAGCCTGTCCCAAAGCGCCAGGATGCAGGGCCAAGACAGACTGAAGTAACTCTACTGCTCCAGGCTCGGGAAAGGAGCTAAAGAAAAGGAGCAATGAAGAAACCCCACATACTTGGACAATGTTAGTGGAGATGAGCCGGGGCTTGGTTTTGCACAGATGAAGGAGCGGTGCCAGTCCTTCCATCCGTGTCTGAAATGCCTTGGCTTGCAGGAGATTGGAAAGCTTCTGGAGCAGCTCTGTTTCTTCCCCAGCTGGAGGTAACGTGACCTGGACTTTTGGACGGTGTAGGTGGCGTCCATCCGAGGTAGAGTTCGCCCTGGAAAAAGACCAGAGATTCAGTGATGCCAACTCTTGGTTTTCCACAAGCCAAGGCAGGTTATGGGTGCTACCATACTGAGCAGCACTATGAAATCCCACATTCATTAGTCTTCAGCGCAAATAGAGGGAATAATGCAAAGTGGTAGGGAACAAGCCTTCTTTAAGGAAGCAGCAGAAAACTTTGGACTCTTTGGAGAATGGCCCATTGTGTTGGAAGTTGATTTGGTTCAACACTCATTCTCCCTGCTCCTGCAAAAAGGCTCATTCCTTTCTACAGCACAGATGAAAAGGAATACAAAAGCCCCAAAACAAACAGATGATTTTCCACTGGATGCTGCTGAATTCACCAAGCTCCTTCTAGCTCCACAGAGCAAGAGAACAGCGCAGTATTCCCAGAAGACAAACAATCCTTGGAGTAATAAGGATTGCCTTGGACATTTTTTGTAGATTTGGAAATTTTCTTGGCACTGTTACTTCCTGGGTCTTTTGCAAAGACACTGTCGTCTGCAGAAGCACTGTTCTCCACTTAATTGCTTTACTGAGGGCAGAGTAGTGATACTGGGGTGTGGGGGGGAGTTATGCCGAAATGTAAACCCATTTTCTCCACTCTCCCTTTCCCCTTTGTGGCCAATATTCAAAAGATTCCACCCCCCACTTTTTTCCTAATAATAATAATTCCTTTGCTATCTGCAGATGAACAGGCTGAGGATCGACAGTTCATTCCCAGGAGCCAAATAATTCAGCAGAAGAAGGAGATAAATAATGAATAGATATGTTTCATCTCATATTAGCAGTGGCAATAGTTGCACAAAGGAGACATTTTGGCTGCTGCCAAGCACTTACTTGCTTCTTAATTCTTCTCAGAATATCTTCCAGGTCATGTGGGGAAACAGATTGCTCCAAAAGCTTCTTGAATTTTGGATGACTCAGCAACATTTTCACCATCTCCTGTCCATAATGCCTAACCCAGGAAAAAAAGAAAGAAAGAAAGATTGAAAGAAAGTGAGAGAGAGAGATAAAAGTGAGGAAGAGTGTCAAGCAAAGAAGCTGATGCCTTCAACTCAGCAGGTGCAATAGTGGCATGAGAAGTCATTAGCTACTCAGCAAAGAGAGACATTTACCTCCCCCTGTCACTGCACAGTGCTGTCAGCTGAACACAAGAGACAAGAGGAGAACATGGGGCAACAGAAAAACTCCGTTTCACTCTGAAACCGTGAGTGTGCTTCTGGGGCATCGAAGCCTCCCAGGGAACAAGCAGAGTGCATCTGCTTTGTTTTCAGAGTTTATCAGCAGTGTCTTGCTGCCATTGCACAATAATTTGCCTTTCTTTAACTGGCAGGGAAGCCAGGACAAAACACCTCACCCTTGCTATTGATTATGCCATCCTAGATGTATGCCCAGGGGCAGCTAGTTACTCCTGTCTTCTTGGCATCTCTTCTTGGGAATTTAATCATCCAAGTCAGGGCATTTTGGGGCTTTGGCTTGATTTTGCCACCAGGAAACCACAACTTTCTTCAAGAAGAATTTTACAGGTCATTCAGCCACCAATATCAGCAAGATAGAAATCTGCAGGTGAGGTTTGGAAAGACTGACTACATTGGCTAAAGACCCCTGGAATATTTCTACGAAAGCCTTAGCTTTAGGAGAAATGGATGTTTAGGATCCTTCAGTGATGAACAGTGGCCAACATTTTGGCTTGGTGTTTGAGCAGAACTGTTTGACTGCCTAATTGGAGCTCTTTTGCTCTCACTAAAGAATCATTCAAGTCACAGGAAGGTGGCAATGGTCCTTCTTGCTGGACAACCTCAGGTTACCCAGTACAGTCATTTCCCCAGACAAGCCAGGGCAGTGGTCACAGCACCAAGCCTGACAGAGCTCAAGAAGCATTTGGACAATGCTCTTGGGCACATGGAGTGACACTTGGGGTGTCCTGCACATGGCCAGGAGCTGGACTCCATGATCCTGATGGATCCCTTCCAGCTCAGCGTATTCCATGACTCTATCAATCTTATCCACACAGTGATGGAACTTAACGTTTACTTTAACTTCAGTTCTTCTGTGCTTTTACCCTTTATAGCCAGGCATCAAAGAGTTTTCCTATTTTATGAGGTGAAATGAAGATCAGTACCTTGTGTCCTTGTGACAGTCCTGAGCAAGAGTCCCTGCCACGTGCGCCAGCCTTTCAGCCCTGGCTGTGCCTGCGAGCTTGGCCACTCCAATTTTCTCCAGCACGGGCAGCAGGAGTTGGGCCGCACACTTCCGCACCTGGACATAGCGGCTCCTGGGAAGAAGAGAGCCAACACTGAGCCACAGGGACAAGGAGGGACAGCAGCGCAGGCCATGGCCACAGCATGCTCCCTGTCATTGCTGGCCAAAGGAGGCCTGCGTCTCCCTGAACTTGGGACACCTGCAGATGCTTCTGTCCTGAGATAAACACAAAGTTAGCATTGGACAGAACGAGTGCCTGCAAGGAAGAGGGAGGAATTCAGTCTCCCTGCACTATCTGATGCTCAATTTCTTTCCCAAATCTTACTCTGAGAAGGATTAAAGAAATTGATTAAAAATGAATTATTTCGAAACTAAAAACTACTCATGCTGACCCATCAGAGGACACCCATGACACAGAGCTGCAGCAGCATGGAGGCTATTTCCACCCATTTATCCCAAATCTGCAGACCCTTGGAATAAAGCAAATGCAGGGATAAAACTCTGTGGGGCATGAAGTTGCAGAATATCCAGCAAGGAGGCCCATTTCTTCTGTGAGGCTTGGCAAGAGAGACATTTGAATGTTTAATCTTTTCCAAAGCTGAGGAAAGGGTGGCAGTCACTTTAGCCAGGCTGTCCTGCTCTCGAGAGTGTCTCTTGGGAACTATCAGGCCCAGCACCAACACTTCAGGCAGCATTTGGTTCAGCTGTCCCATGGCTGTCAGCCTGTGAAGCCTAACATGAAATATCAGTTGGAAGAGAAAGTAGAGCTCTAAGGCCAGCACAGTCATACAAGACTCCTCTTGGCAGCAGCTGCACCTGCTGTGCAGGCTGTGCCACACGCAACACATGGCCCCCCATGTGCTCCATGCCCCAGCAAGTTCCCTCCCTATTTCTCAAGTCCATGGCAGAATGATGATGCATGGTTTTTTTCACGGCCTCTGTGGTTAGTGCTGTGAAATATCAGAGAGCGCTCACAGCTGCAATTGCAATTGTCCCTCTTCCCACAAAACCACAAGGCTCTATCCTTAGCCTTTGCAGGCACTTTCACTTCCCCAGCATTCACCACATCTAGGCAACTCTGGCAGACTGGGAGAACTCCAGGAAGCAGCAGGCAGCTGTGTCAGAGGAGGTTTAGGTTATCAGGATATCTGGAAAACTTTTTTCACCCAGAGGGTGGTTGGGCGCTGGAACAGGCTCCCCAGAGCAGTGGCCACAGCACCAAGCCTGACAGTGCTCAAGAAGCATTTGGACAATGCTCTCAAGCACTTGCTGTGACTCTTGGGCTGTTCTGTGCAAGGCCAGGAGCTGGACTTGATGATCCAGATGGGGCCCTTCCAACCCAGCACATACCACAGGTCTATGCTTCTCTCAGCTAATAGGCTGCAGGAGGGCAGAAGTAGGTGACAAGAGGAAAGAAGTGAGCTTGATTGGACAATCAAGTCACTGAGTTGACAGAAGATGCAGCATACAAGACCCTTCCCTCCCACCATTCCCACTCTCTCTCTCCTCCCTTCCCCCATGCACACAATAGAAGGTGAAGAATATCACTAAGAGAAGAAGCAGAACCTACTGGACTCCACTGTCCATGAGAGCAGTCATTGCTCGTGCTGGAGTCACGTTCTCCACCATGATGCCCAAGGTCTCAGTCGCTATTTTTTGAATGAACTCTGGGGAGTTCCACACCATCTGAAGAAGGACCCGAGCAACTTCATCCACCTCTGAGTCCATGTCCTTCTTCAAGGCCACAAAGAGCTCTCCCAGAGTCATGATTGCCTGCTGAGACACCTTGGAGCGCAGGTTGGTCACCTGAGGAAATCATGAGGGGAAACATAAGAATCACCTTGAAAGGAAAGCAGTTGCCCTTAGGGAAAAGTCCCAGGAAACAACAACACTTCTCGCTGTGGCCAGAGCACCATAAAAGTACAGTAGAAGCACAAGTGCACATGCACACAAAGGCAGACATTTGGACTGTGGCAAATAACATAATTAGTGTCTCTGTTTCTGCATTTGCACATTGCCTTATAATGGCCCCTCACTCAAAGACGAGTGTGTCAGATGCCCGACCTACCAGGAAATACAGCTACATGTACACACAGATCCTATAGATCACTGACAGGCATTAGAAATACAAGGTCTGGAAACAGAAATTAAGGCAGTCCCTGAGCACACATGGAGATAAACAAGCACATATCTACTCCACACACCGTGTATCAAGTACGGGGGACAACTCAGCACAATGTTCTTACCTCGTCGGTAACTGCCAAGCAAACCTCTCGAAGTCGACTGAGAAGGACTTCTGAATGGGACTCAGACAGCTGTTTGATGCTGAAGAGTCCCTTCTCCTTCAGCTCCCTGAAAGGCAAGTGCCAAAAGCATTGCTTTTTCTCTCCACCCAAGAACTAGGCAGCACACTCGGAAATTACCAGGCTGGCAGCTCAGCCAGACAAAGGGAGGTGCTTTCCAAGCCCTACTTCATGAAATCACCGAACTCGTTGCCACAGGATGCTGTGGCTGTCAAAAGCAAACACAAATGCAGGAGGCAAACAGAGGGGTTTCAGAGTCTTCAATTGTGGCCATTTAACAAGGCAGCCTTTCTGAAATCTCTGGCACGTGAAGACCCTAGGATGTCACTTCTTCCTAGAAGCAGTGAGACCATGCCATGCTTCTGTTTCTTGTCACCTCCCTGTTGCTGTCCCTGAGACACAGTCCCACTGGGCCATTTCTGGGGCATTTTCCTTCTTTGCCAGCCCCAGCAGGCACTTCAGCCATGAGAGTCTGCACTGCCACTCTGTAGCTGAGTTTCCACTCTGCAATCGACGCCTGCCTGTCACCCACTTCACTCCACTCCACCTCACACATTCCCCAAAAAAGCAGCCCCATGTCCCAGAAGATTGCACCCCTGGGCAAGAACAGCTGAAACAGCAAGAGGGCTTTTCCCAGAACCCCCTCCTTCAAACAACCCCCACAACAGCAACATGTTCTTTAAAAGTTGACAACAACTCTGTCTCTCAGCACTTGCTTTCTGCACCACCTGAGCTACAGCAAGGTATGTGATGCATCAGGGCTGCAGTGCAGGGCTGGCAACCAAGCCCATGGGCACCCCTGAGTGTCACCTGGACACCCCCCACACCTGCAGAAGCTCTCTGCACTGCACAGGGCACCAAGCAGAAATGGGGAAGAGAAAGCAGAAGAGAAAGGGCAAAGCAAAGGTGACTGCACAAGGAGATGCATTATGGCAGGTTTTTCACATTTATCCCAGGGCAAATGGAGTCCTTCTCCAGGGCAAATGGAGCATCCACTTGTGAGTGGATACTAACCTGCACATCAAAAAGACAACCAGGATCACCTTACATTTGTATGGTTATCACCTCTGCGCCTCTCTAGGCCTCCTTCTGTCTGTGTCTAAATTTGGCACACATTCTGAGCATTGACAAAACATCACACACCCAGAGGAAGCAGTGAGAAGGAAAAAGTACCATTCCAAAAGTGCAAGATTCCTAGACGATTTGTTTTCCTTTTTCCTTCTCTTCTGCCATGGGCCCTTCAGGAGAAATGACAGGCTGAGCAACTCTAGAGCACAACTCAGTTCATTTCTCAGAAAGAGGAACTCCCCGTAGCTGCTGCTGTGACTCACGTGCACGAGGTCACAGGGAGACCCTGTCTCCTGCCATTGCTGCCAGCAGTGGGAGCAGAGAGAAACCTTGCTCGCTGCCACCTGGGTCTGTGCCCCGAGGCACGCAAATCTCTACACTCAAAACTGCTGCCATCCTGCTTCTGGCTTCAGCCAGCAAATCATCTTGTCCCACAGCTTTCTCTCTTCCCTCAAGATTTCCTTTGCAGCTCCATGCAGCAGCAGGCCAAGGCAGCAAACAGCACGCACCTGCTGCAGCTGCAGCACTGCTGCAGGCCAAGGCCAAGGCCAAGGCAAGGCTGCTCTCAAATCTTTCTCCTCTCCCTGCTCTCGAGTGCTTGCTCTGGTCCCCTTTGGCTCTCTGAGCTCAGAGGCTCTAGCAGGACACACTTCTAAGCTCCCTTAACGCTAAGAGGCAGACGCAGTGAGCAGGTGATGCCTTACCAGTCATCGCTGCTGAGCCAGGACAGTGCCTCGAGCAAGGACTGCTGTGGCTCACAAGAGGCTCTGTCCTTCCGCCCAGTCCCACGGAGCGGCTCCTCTCGGCGCTTGGCACCAGCGGCCAAGCTCTGCGAGGTCACTGTAAGGAGAGGGTCAGCCATGAGCGCTGCAGCCCCGGCCAAGGCACCCGCCATGGAGCAGCCTGCAGCCCCATGGCCCAGCCACGCTGCCATGTGCTCCACACTGGCACTGCCTCACAGCCTTCCCTGCTCTCTGGCTCCTTGCTTGCTCCCAGCCCCCTCAGCTGGCCACAGCTCCTTGGCCAAAGCTGACAATTGCCCACACAGCGCCAGCTCCCAAGTGCCACAGGGACCACAGCCAGCGGCAGCTTCCTGAGGCCGCAGAGCCCCCGCTCCCTGCCAGACAGTGCCGGCCAGCAGCATTTGCTCCCCCAGCAGGGAACTCCTCAGGCGCCTCTCTTGGCTCAGCGCCCTCATTTCCCAGAGCCCTGAGGACAGAGCTACTGCGCAACTCCCTGAGGAAAGAAAGAGCTGCAGCTGCCTCCCGAGAGCACCAAGCCTGAACAAGCCAGTCCTGCTGGGCCCCAAGGAATCCCCATGGAGACACTGCCAGGGAACAGCGCTACCTGACCCTTCACCCCTGACAGCGCCTCTGCTGCCATTGACTTCTCATATTCTAGACAGCAGGCAGCTGAGTGCACATAGACTGGAGCCTGCTACTGGGCAAGGAGTAGTTGATGGATTTTGTTCTTTCCAAGCATTAGGAAGCTTTACTCTTTCAGAGGTATACACTAGCTGTATTTTCAGAAGATGCTGAGATGAAATTTATTTGTCATCAAATGGACTTGTGTACAAACTGTGCAATGCCCAATCTTTCTCTTGTGGTAAAAAGCAATTTCCAGTCTGGATGGCTGAAATAAAGAAAGCCTTGCAAATGTCAACTGAGGACAAAAATATGTCAATAGAGATGCAAATTGTTGCCAGACACACTCTCTTGATAATTAATTTACAAGGGATGAGAAAATTCAGATGATAAATGCATTTTTTATGAAGCCCGTTTGTCCTCAAGAGCATGGTCAATCAAAAATTTCATGTCGTGCACTGAAAAACTCATTTGGTAATGTGTAGGAGAACAACACCTGTTCTGTCTAAAAGGATGCAGTATACATGTTGCACTGAATCTAGGTGAACTGCCCTAGACTCTGTAGGGTTTTTGTGCTGCTTTGCACGTTCTCACAAAGTAGGAATACACCGCAAAATCCAAAATACTCAGACGGGAGCTAATCTGGATGTCACTGATGTAGGCCTGTCACTGACGTCAGTGACATCTCTGCAGAAGTATGTAAATATGAACATCTCTATTCGATATGAATGGAGAGCTGTGTCAGGCTAGTTCTGGTCAATTCTGAACACTGACGTAGCATCACAAGTGTGGTAGTTTTGCCTGGCCCAGTTTTTGCCAGTGGATAGGGTGGGGTACAAAGATGGCTCCTGCATGTCCTGAGTAAAGATTCTGGAAATTTCTCCACCATGTCCAGCAGAGCCAATCTCTGATGGCTCTGAAGATGATGGACATGCTGCTGGCCAAACCTGGGCCAATTAGAGATGTTAGTTAAGCCTCTGTGAAAACATTTTTAAGAAGAAATCAAAACAAGGTAAGCACGCACTTCTTTGTAGCCAGGGAAGGAGGAGGAGGAGGTAAAAATATGTGAGGGAGAACAACATGGAGGCACCAAGGTCAGTGGAGAAGGTGGGGGAGGAGATGCTCCAGGCGCCGGAGCTGAAAACCCTCTGCCAGCCATGGTGAAGACCATGGGGGAGCAGGTGGTCCCCCTGCAGCCCATGGAGTCCAGGGGATGCAGAGAAACCCCCCACAGCCCATGGGGAGGTGCCCACGCCAGAGGAGCAGGTGGAAGCCTGCAGGAAGCTGTGATCCAGTGGGAGTCCCAGAGACTGAGAGTTGCAAAAGCCTTGCAGGAGAGAGAAAGGCTTTGCTCCCGGGATGGAAACAGCCTGGCCTCGGCTTGGAATTCTGCAACCTGGAGAGAATCTCGGACAGCAGCAATCGGGCGGGGCTGCTCGTGAGATTGGACCCACGCCAAAGAAGTTCACAGAGGACTGTCTCTCGTGGGAGGGACCCCCATGGCTAAGTAGAGGATTCTTTTCCCCTGATGGACTGACCCTGACCAAAGGAAAAACCCCCATGCCCTGCCCCCACCCCGGAGCTGTTGGTTAGAAGGAAGGAGGGAGGGGGTGAGCTGAGAAACGGCCTTAATAGGGAGAGGGGTGAGCAGAAGAACAGTGTTTGTAGCAGAAGAATTGTGGCGTTGGACTGACTAAGAAAAGCCACATATCTTGCCCCAACCCGGATCTGCTGGTTGAATGGAAGGAGGGGGCGAATAGAGAAACAGCGTCTGTAGTAGAAGAATTGTGATGGACTGACTTAAAGAAAAAAACCCCACACCCTGCCCCTGCCTGGGAGTTGTTGGTTAGTTAGAAAGGTGGGAGGGGGTGAGCTGGGAAGCGGTGCCTTAAGAGGGAAGGGGGGGTCAGTGAAGAAACGGTGTCTTGAGAGCTTATTTTTATCTCTGATTTATCCTCCTACTCTGTTAGACTAATAAATCACTTTTTTTTTTGCAACTTTAAGTTTCCCCGCCTGCTTTTGCCCTGAATCTAGTGCGTCCCCTTATCAGTGGTCTTATCTCAACTCATAAGTCCAGTGTTTTGTGTTAATTTTCCCTCTCTGCATAGCTGCAGCAGGAGAGAGCATAGAGAGCAAACGTCGTAGGTGCCTGGCATTTAGCCAGGGTCAAACCCGCGACATTTGTGGTGGCCCGTACGGGGACTCATGAGTGTTTTGAGATGAGAGTACTGATTTGGAAAAATAATGGGCAAAGGACCAGGAACCAGCCACAGAAGAGTCAAAAGCTGCAGGAAGACCTGCAGAACGTGCCCAAAGCCTTCCTGCACCTACAGTGATCAACACCCAGGCTCGACGGAGATGGCGAAGCTTGTCTGGAGAGCTCTGAGGGCATGTGGAACAGCAAGATCTGGAGCACAGCAGGGATGTGTCAGCAGCAGTTAAGACCCACTGCAGCAGAGGCAGACAGTCCCCCAGCTGATGCTGTGGTGTGGCTGGATGCCAAACACAGCCTGAATGACCTCACTGAGAAGGCCTTTCTTATGGCCCAACGACCATTTGAATAACCTGAAGAAGAGTAGGAGCAGGAAGGAAGCATGGACGGGGCAAGGGCAGGCAGAGGCAGAGCTGCAGAGGCAGAGAGCCCTGCACATGGCCTGCACAGCCCCACAGTCCATGACCATCCTCTGCTGGACACAGCAGAGTACGGCAGGAGTGAGGCTCCTCTCTCCTGTATCTTCCTCTCCTGTGGGCCTTTAATGGACAATGACTACTTCACATACATAGGCATTTATATATATACACCCCCATATATACTTTTATAGATTCACCCATATTTATATATATACACATATGTGCATATACATAAATATACATATAGATATATAGACACACACATATATACATGTGTGTGTGTGTGTATATATATATATATATATATATATATATATATATATATATATAAACAAACATCCCTGAGCAGGGATGCAGGTGCAGGGACAGGCCACCAGCATCAAGGGGAACAGCAGGACCAGGCAGGGCTGAGAGTGCACGTTGTGTGCCACCAAAGCACTTTGTGGCGGTGGGGGCATGGGCCTGTTTTGAAAGAGGTCATCAAAGAGGAGTGTGTCCTTCAAGTGTCCTTCAAGAGGAGGCCTTCAAAGGAGCCGCACAGGAGCTTCCGGGCCCATGGCTCCTGGGAAGCCACAGCAGCAGGATAGCCTGGAGGGCAGAGAACCACAGAGCCAAGGACAGGGTTCCTCCCTGAGGCGCTCCGGGGGGCTCCGTGACACACCTGGGCAGGTGAGTGCCAACACCAAAATGGCACGGCCTGCGACAGGACAGGACAGGGCCACAAGCCTCCCATGGCTTGTGGGAGGCTACACTGCACCACAGCAGCCACAGGTGACACCTAGGAGATGCACTGTGGGCACCATAGACAACAGAGTGACACTAGGGTGGCTGGGAGCCCATGCTGCAGCCAGTGAGCCAGTGGCCTTGAGCAAGGAGCAGGAGTGTGAAGGTGCCATTGGTCCAGAGCTGTGTGAGGAAGAGGAGTGGGAAGATGCCCTTGATGTTGAGCTCTCTGAGGAGGAGCAATGGCAGGATGCTCTTGATACTGAGCTTTTTGAGTAGGAAGAATGGGAAGATACCCTTGATGATGACCTTTTTGAGGAGGAGGAATGGGAAGACACAACAGACTCAGAGCTGTGCCTAGGGACAGATGACATTGGGTCATCTCCTGTCCATCACCTGGTCAATTCCATGGGCCTGGAGGACAACAAAGGCTCCTACACTGGTCCCAAGGTATGCGACCCTACCTGCAACACAGAAGGGCTGCAACATGGGCCCTGACAGACACAGCAGCAGAGGCAGTGAGGCGGGCATATTGGGCAGCCAGACCCACAGATCATGGCCTGGCTATCCCGGACACAGCCAAGCACATCCCAGAGGAGATCCCAAACAGAGCTATGACTGTGATCCAGGGATCTGAGGAGCATGTGGAAGAACACAGGGACGTGGAACAACGTGCTGATGAAGGGATGAGAAGAACATCCCCAGCAGCAGGGACAGAGAGCCCAGGACATACCAGGCACCGTCGAACAGCTGATGATCCGGTATTCCTGGATGCAAAAGACTACTACCAGACAGAGGTCATTAAGAAGGCTGTGTTTGTTGTCCAGAAACCATTTGAATACCCAGAGGAGCAGCAGGAACAGGAACTGAGCCCTGAGGAATCAACAGCTGCAGGAAGACCTGCAGGACGTGCCCAAAGCCTTCCTGCACCGACAGCGATTAACACCCCGGCTCAATGGAGATGGGTGAGTGTGGAGGGGCAAATCATGGTTGCCGCCCTCTCCTCAGACGGCCCCGCCCAGGACCTCAATGATCGCTTCGAGGAGGCGGACTCGGACGTATGAGAATGCCCCCTGGGCTGGCCCCAGGCGTGGCCTCCGCCTTGACTCCGCCCAAGTTTCCAGCGATTTCCCTGCCACTCAGGGACCTCGGCTGGCTCTGGGAGTGGCTTGGCCACTGGCCCCGCCCTCCTTCCAGACCCTTCGGGCTAATCATTAAGTTGATAGCTTCCTATGTTCATGGCCCGCCTCTGAGTTGGTATCATTGGTTCGCTGAGTTTTGTACCCGCCTCACTCCTCTGTTCTCATTGGTCGCGGTGTCCCCCTTTTAAGCTGATGTAAGGCTCTGCTCGGGGCTGGCTCTGCCAGATCCGCAGGTGCGCCACCACCCTTATCCTCGTTCTTAATAAACGTCTGCTGTGGCAAGCCAGTGGCTCCACGCCTTTATCTCTTCGCGCCGCCCTTCTCAGCGACGCCTTACACAGAGCTCGACGGCCCTGGACTGCTGTGCCTCTCGGTGATCCACCCACCCCTGGCCCTGCGGGGCAAGCAGCACGCGTCAGCGGCGGAGCCTGTTGGGCAGTCCGGCGACTACCACCATGACGCGTGGTCCTCTGGGGCGACCCTAGCCGGGCAACTTTGCTAGGGGCAGACAAACGGTCTGCGACAGGTGAGGCATGTCTGGAGAGCACTGAGTGCTCTGCACTCAGCCTCCACTGGCACCTCTGGCAAAGGAAAGAAGGAGAAGGAGCACCCAGCAGCTGATGCTCCGGTATTCCTGGATGCTAAAGACTACTACCGGACAGAGGTCATAAGAAGGCCCTGCTTATGGTCCAGGGACCCTTTGAATACTCAGAGGAGCAGCACGACCAGGAACCAGCCACAGAAGAGTCAAAAGCTGCAGGAAGACCTGCAGAACGTGCCCAAAGCCTTCCTGCACCTACAGTGATCAACACCCAGGCTCGACGGAGATGGCGAAGCTTGTCTGGAGAGCTCTGAGGGCATGTGGAACAGCAAGATCTGGAGCACAGCAGGGATGTGTCAGCAGCAGTTAAGACCCACTGCAGCAGAGGCAGACAGTCCCCCAGCTGATGCTGTGGTGTGGCTGGATGCCAAACACAGCCTGAATGACCTCACTGAGAAGGCCTTGCTTATGGCCCAACGACCATTTGAATAACCTGAAGAAGAGTAGGAGCAGGAAGGAAGCATGGACGGGGCAAGGGCAGGCAGAGGCAGAGCTGCAGAGGCAGAGAGCCCTGCACATGGCCTGCACAGCCCCACAGTCCATGACCATCCTCTGCTGGACACAGCAGAGTACGGCAGGAGTGAGGCTCCTCTCTCCTGTACCTTCCACGCTTGTAGGGATGTAATTGATAATGACCCCTTTATATACATAGGCATATATATATACACCCCTATATTTGCTTTTATAGATACACCCTTTTTTATATATATACACATATATACACATATATAAAAACATATATATAGACACATGCATATACACGTATATATATACAAACATATGTAGCACCCTAAGAGTTAATCACCATACATAGGCTATTTCAGCGTAATTTTTTTAATATAGTAGTAGTGTGTGTAGCTTGTCTACAAATTTGTTTACAGCAAAAACAGTATTTTTCTGTAGCTAAAACTCACTTCCTCACCCCACTCAACTTCAGAAATACCCAGCATAGAAGGAACAGAGTTCGAAAAATACAAGAACTTGTTTAATAAATGCATGTTTTCTGAATGTTATGAAGTCTGCAGTAACTTTTTTCACCCCAATGGACAAGAATCTGGGTATTTGCTTAGGTGACACAGACAAGGGGGTTTGTACTGTCACTGTAAGTTTCCTTCAGAAGGAAGCCTCACTACTGTTCCATTTCCCTTCCTGATCGGAGCCTTCTCAGTAGTGTTCAAGGCAATTCAGATCTACAGCAAGGTAAAGGATTTCTCTGCTAAGTTTGTAGGGCCAGGATAATTAACCAAGGACTACCACCTAGCATAACGCCATCTATTTCAACAGAAGAAAGAACTCTTTTTACAATTCTGAATGAATTTTTAAACACCAAAAGACAAATCTCTACTTCATTAATCACATGTTGGTCCAACCATTACAGAAACCTGAAATACTTAATATTCGTATAAAAAATTTTTTTTTCATGCTCCCTTTCCTGGTAAATTAAGTTGCCATCTCCCTCCTACTCAAACATGGTTTTATTTTATATTCAACACAAAAATCAAAATAATAAAAACATTAACACCACAAACCTAAAACTGTAAAATAACAGAAATTGTTTCTCCTTCATTAATAAATACCATAACCTTGTTGGTTTGTTTGGTGGTGTGGGTTTCTTTTGCCTGTGGAGTGGCTTAGCACCAAACAGGAGACACCCTATGTTTAGGCCACCTCTGTAACAATATAATCTTGAATATTTCACTTACTGTGAACTCAGACACTAAGTTTATAAACAATTTCAACCTACAGAGAATTCCATTTGAAAACACCATGGCATTAAATAAGGAAGACATAGAAGTTAAGAAATTAAACCTCACTGATGCATTTCTTTGAGCTCAGGGAAGGAAAGCAAAGAGATTACAGATTTCAAGGCCATTTAAGCGTAAGAATTTACAGTTTTAAGAGACAGAAAAAAAAACCATTTGCACCAATATAGGAAGAAAAATTGTAATTCCGTCAGGGTTTCAATATCAAAATTCAACGCAATAATTTTCATCATATTATTGCAGTTCTATGCTTATTTAGACAAGACAGAGTTGAATTTATAGCTGAATTTAATTGTGAATTGTAATTGTGTCTAATTTATTTAGAGGGAAATCTAAACCTGAATTTTTTTTTCAGGTGCTAATCTTTCAAAAGAAGTAGCAGGGTTAGAAGTAGCCGCGTATAGAGTTAACTATATAATTTCAGTTTTCAAGTTTTTCTTGTATATAATCAAACTTGCTAATTTAGTTCATGAGCTTTTTTCCCAAGAAACAGTTTTACCACTGCATAGCAGAATTCGCTAGGGATATTAAAGGCTTTTTTGGGTATACTCGTTCTTCCAAACTCTCTCCCACAATGACTACATGTTCATCCCATCCTGCCTTAAAACAGGAGTCTGGGAGGATACTTTTTGATAGATTCCTCAGATGAAAATAAAGCGCGAATGCGGCAATTATTATATCTGATAACTCTTTCTTAATAAAAGAGCGCTCCCTGGGAGGGAGATAGCAAAGGGAGCAAAGAGAGGAGACCAGAGGCGGAGGGAGAAATGGAAGGCAGGGCCAGCGCTCCGCTGTAGCCGCGGCGCCCCTTGGTGTCTGCGGGGCAGAGCAGCGTTCGTGCAGAGCTGCGCTGAGCCCGCGCGGCTCTTGGCAGCGGCTGGGCGCCATTTGCCACCAGCAGCAGCTGCGTGTCCCTGCCGTGGGTGAAGAACAGCCTGCCGTGGCACGGGCACGCTCGGGGAGCAGCTGCGGCTGGCAGGCTCGGGGCGCGGCTCTTGGCAGCGGCAGCGGCGGCTGCTCCGCCGGGGAAACAGCAGAGCACGAGGCTGTGGCGGCCACGGAGCTGCCTCGGGGAAACGGCAAAGCAGTGCAGGACAGGGGCGGACAGGGAACACAGCCCGGGAAGAAGCAGCACCGCCCGCCGGGAGGAAAAGGCGAGCGAGGTAGCGAAGGAGCGAGGGAGCCGAGCTGAGCCTGCAGGCGAAGCTGCTCCCTCACAGAGCCCGAGAAAATGGCGGCGGCTCTGTGGCAGCTCAGTGCTGCTCTGCGCTCAGGCTCCTCCCTAGCTCGATTTCCCGAGCATTTTTTCCCGGGCATCCGGGGATGTGCCCCCGGCAAGTGGGGGTCGCTTCCAGCCCGGCCGGGGAAGGCTTTCTGTGCCCTGACTGGGGCCATGCGAAGCCTCCCGCGGGGAGAGAGCTCCCGGCGTGTATTCCGCCTGAAGGAATTGTTCACGGCAAGAGCATTTAGCCAGGCAGATGTCAGAGCCTGTAGCAGACACATAATGATGGAAGAAGCCGACGAGGTAAAAGGTGGCAAGAGTTTATTGACTATCCCTTCTGCACCGCTATCACGTACAGGGAAAATGGCCGCGACGGCACTAGCTCAGCCGCTTAAATGGGGAGCAGAACAGCCAATCGGGAAAGAGGAAGGGGGCGGGTACAAGCGAATGCAACCAATGGTAACATCAAGGGGTGGGGCACAGTTCAAAGGAACCAATAATATGCCTAAGGGACAAGAAGGCTCTGGAGGGATGGGCGGTGCAGGCCCCTGGGCACGCCCAACTCCAGGCCCCCAGGGCGGACCCGTCAGCCTGGGAGGCAGAGGAGACAGCCAAGTGCCCACCCGGGCAGGGCTCTCTTCTCTGAGGGGGGAGAAGATAGGAAGCATTGGCTTGGGGGAAGAGGGGCAACCCTCCACAAGAGCCCAGTACTCTCTCACCAGATCCTATTAGATATTCCACATGTGGAAGCTGTGATCACTCATACAACTTCACTCATTTGAAGATGCTTGATATTGTCAGGAAAAATTAATCCACAAACACCAGAGGTTTATGTCCAAAAAGGAGACGGAGGGGTCCTGTAACTTTATTTGTGAATAAAGGGAGAGGTCATGGGCATTTCCCGTGGGGTCTCTCGAATTGCTAGAGGACACAGCTTCTTTTTATCCTAATTTCCCAGCCGCACGTTCCCTCTCTTTTTCCCCACTGCCTGAGGTACTTGAGAGGTACAGACTCCCTGGAATGCCTAATGCAGACACAAGTAATACACATCACCCCTAATGCAGACACCTTCAATACTGTGAAAAACAAAAGTTCACTCTCCTGTTAAAATTTAAAAGTTTAATAAAGGACAATAGGGGACGAAGACAATAAAGCAAAGGAACAGCGCTGGGTGCTTGGCCCTTAGCCCAAAAGCACACCTGCCATTGATGGAGTTGTCTTAAATACTCTCTGCATTGCATCAGCTTCATGCCTATTCATAAGCATTCATGCAAATTTGAACTTTTCTCCAAACTAGTTTGCATATTCCAAGAACTGTTTAGCATGGCTCCTCCTTGGTCCTGCCTTTTATAGCATGTGTATTTCTTGGCTGTGGTCTTTTCAGTTTTTGTTATCATCTCCAGTTTGGGCTTTACTCCGTGGTTCTTGCATTTGGTTATAGGTGATAGTCAGGTATCAGTGTCGGGTCTTCATTGTGCTGTTCTTTGGATGTTATCCAGTCAAGCAGGCAGTACTGTTAAGTGAAAGTATAAGCTTTTTAAACTAACACTATTAGTTATTTTACTACTATATCAAAATCTAGTTAATAACAGAAATAAAAGCATTTGTTATTGTTATGTACCTCTAGCTTTATAACAAGGCTACTTCTGTAAAAAGAATAAAACCATACACACAATATCCCTTCTAATATTTGTGAAAAGCCAACACTATAATATGTATTTATCACAATACAACCCCCCCTTTCTTCTCTGTCTTATGTCTCTGTTCCTGTAGTTTATTACTACAGTCTTGGGGGAGTCAATCAGTGGAATTCCTATGGAAATCCTTCCCCTTTTTTCTTCTATCTCTCAGTCTCGGTTTTATCTTACCAGCAGTTTGTTTGTAAAGACACTCCCTTACTCCTTTCAATATTATAGAGGATTTCTGATTTTACAGAGTGATACAAAAACCACAATAAAAATATACAATACTGTTAGCAAAAGATAACAATGGCAAGGCACAGGTGAGATACCATACCAGTGTGACTCTCATTCCATTCCCTGTCAGCTACTCACCATCACAACCCTGAGTGACTTCAGTCTCTGGGAAGGCACGCCAGCTGAAAGAATGGTTGAAGCCAGCTGAAGCCCATTGCTCTCTTTAAAGTTCGTTTCTAGTCTTCTGGATTTTATGCTCTGCATTCGGCTGAGTCACATCTTCACTGCAATACTGAAGCTGGTTTGCGGACAGCTGTCACTGTTAAGGAAAACAAGAAATGGTAAAAATGCCTCAGCTCAATTCTTGGAGTTGCATCACCAGCTTTTTCTACAGGTATGTGGGTAAGTAGCAGGATTTTTCTGCAGTGTTGACAGGTACCTCTGCTGCATTATGCCCAGACTCTTTCCATTATGGGAACCTTCCTCAGGGGCATATGGCTGCAGCAAATGTCTCAGTGGCTCAGGTTAGCGGAGCACCACATGTCCGTATGTTAACTGAATGTTGTCGTCCTTCTGTAGTGTGGCACAACTGAACTTCAACATATTATAAGCATAGCACACTGCACCAATCCGTGTCAGATCATTCTATGACCAGTTCAAATAAAAGTTGTCAAAACCTCTGACATGTGATTTGCTTTTTTACACGTTCAATTTTTGGTGGAATGTAGTACCATGCAGAGTCCAGGAGCCATATGACCTACTGAGACTTATGCCATATTTTTTTTTCTTCCTTAGAAAACAAAAGGCTTCGTTTCTACCTGTAGATTGTAGTATTACTGTAAACTGAATTGCTGTAATGATGACAGAAAGCATATCTTCAAAGAAAGAATTTGAAATATTTCTGTTAAAAAAGGCTTGTGCTTTGTAGTCCCTGAGTGAGAAAAGCTGAGTAGTATCTAACAACCTGCACTATCTTTAAATTGTCTTTCTTTTTCTTTTTTTCTTTCTTTCTTTCTTTCTTTCTTTCTTTCTTTCTTTCTTTCTTTCTTTCTTTCTTTCTTTCTTTCTTTCTTTCTTTCTTTCTTTCTTTCTTTCTTTCTTTCTTTCTTTCTCTCTCTCTCTCTCTTTCTATCTTTCTTTCCCTCTTTCTCTCTTCCTTGCTTCCTTCCGTCCTTCCTCTCTATCTGTCTTCCCTTCCCTTCCCTTCCCTTCCCTTCCCTTCCCTTCCCTTCCCTTCCCTTCCCTTCCCTTCCCTTCCCTTCCCTTCCCTTCCCTTCCCTTCCCTTCCCTTCCCTTCCCTTCCCTTCCCTTCCCTTCCCTTCCCTTCCCTTCCCTTCCCTTCCCTTCCCTTCCCTTCCCTTCCCTTCCCTTCCCTTCCCTTCCTTCTTCCCCCCTCTCTCTCTCTCTTCCTTCCCTCCTGCCTGCCTTCCCGCCTCCCTCCCTCCTGCAGAATTAACAATAAAGCCTATATGTGAACTGTGTATAAATAGTGCAGAATTTGACTTGAGTAAATTGGCCTAGCACAATGGAGGTATATTTGAATGTTGTTTCTTTCAGGAACGACTAGTCAGAAAGACATTGAACTTAGAAGGGTCTCGAAAAAGAATATAGAATATGGCAATCAACACAAATGTCGTTTTAAGGATATGGAATGGTAAGTAAAGCTGGACTGAGAATTCTGGATTCAGTCTTTTTGTGCTGCTCAAAGATGGAAAGAGAAGCATACCACAGCTGTGAGTTGTTACCATTATTGCCCATTCAGTGTTTGAAAGCAGTAGAATGATAGTCAGATGTACAGGTGATGAAGCTTCAATTTGTTTGAAGATGTGGTGGATGGGAAGGACAGAGAGACTGAGAACAAGACAGTAAACATTCTTTAATTCTTAACTGAAGGACTTAGGCTGTCTCTGTCTTGTTATTACCTTGCCATTACTTGGGTCATGGCTGGTTTTCAGCAAATATGAGCTGCTGGAGTAAGTTGTTAAACTCAGTGGTAGTACCCATGTTAAGCAAGGAGCTTAGACATCTTGGAATTTTGTCAGCTGAAGTGATTTGAAATTGTGTTATGGAGAAGAGTGATTATTCTTAATATGCTGCATCACAAATTCCCACGTAATGGATAATTTATTAGGTACACAGCCCTCTGTAGACAGTCATTATCTAATGGCACAAAATGCTACAGTAGCTGTATTTTGCCATCACTTACTTAGCTGATAGTAATTTGGTGATTTAAAATTATATTAATGTATGCCGCCATGTTAATTGGATGCTGCTGCTAAGGCCAAGAAACTCTCAATATATGTTGAAGAGTGACTGTGAGTAAACTAATAATGGTAACTGGATTTGTCACTTAGCAAGGAAAACCAGTAAGTTCTTTTGACTTATTTAAAGGTACAATCAACCTGTTGTTGAACGTTTTTTTGAATTGAGCTAATTGATACAAAATAGACCAATTGCAAATGCAGCAAACATGGGAGATGGAATCATTAGTGCACAAGGGCACCGGTACAATGTGTGCTCATTGAAAAATGTTATTTCCTAAAACATTTGCTGAACTGTACAGCATGTGAATTTCTAAAAGGCTGCTTTGGAAATAAGTAACCGTGTTATGGTTAGTATAGGGCATCAACACAAGTGTGCAAACCCCCCCGAGTGGAGTTTGGTGTGTAGCATGTCAAGGTTCTTGTTCCTCTCCTTCTGCTAATAAAGAGGAAGATTCAACCAGCTTTTAGAAAACTACTAACCTTACTGTAATCCCCTCAAATAAGGCTATTTTCCTTAGCTATTGCAGTATCTTTACAGAGCCACTAATACCATTGAATATAAACAGCAATTCAGTGCCATAACATTAAGTTACTGTACCACAGTGGTGAAAGAAAACAGTTACAGGTGTTTTGCTTACCCCATTTTCCCAAAATGCTGTATCTGCGTTTCATGCCCATTCAGTAAAAATGCCTCAAAAGGTAAGATATGAAGATGGTAAAGGGAAAAAAAACCCGCAAAAAAGGCTTATCCTCTGTCTCCAGTGTCCTGATTCTCTGAGTCCTTATCAGCTTTCACCATATCATGGCTGCTTAGCTTTACAGCAGAAGCTTGATCACCAAAAGACATGACATGCTTTTTATTGGAAATTCTCTCTGCAGTTCAGCCAGTGGAACACTGAACTGGGAACTTTGCATTCGTTAAGCGTTAGAGTCTTCCTATCAGCTAAAAATTAGTTGATTGTTAGGGGTGGGTGTTTTTTGTTGTCTGTGTTTTCTGTGAATATATTTCTTATTTAGCTGTTGAAGCTCCAGAGAAACAGAATTGTTTCAGCTGA
Source organism: Acanthornis magna (assembly GCA_036785705.1). Classification (NCBI taxonomy): domain Eukaryota; kingdom Metazoa; phylum Chordata; class Aves; order Passeriformes; family Acanthizidae; genus Acanthornis; species Acanthornis magna. Next base: position 20,955 of record JAWUZG010000802.1, read on the forward strand.
AAGAACCTCCATCTAGATTTACAGGAAAATTTCTGTTAGCAAGGCTTTGCATCACAGTGCTTTGCTTTTAAAAAAAGTTTTTGCCTTTCTGCTTTGCTTTTTAAAGCATTTTAAAGTAAGACAGCAGTGGCCCTAAGAGAGATTATAAATACATTGTATTTAGGATTTCTGAGGATCTTATTTCATGGCTGTTTTGAGTGGCTCTCAGCAACATTATTGGAGGATTTGTCCAAGGACATTTAGAATGATTTGCAGTGTGGTTTATTGTAAGTTGTGGTTAACTGGAAGTTAACAGAAACTTGACTTACCTTTAACTATAAATCTGTGATTTATGTCTGCATAATTCCACTTACGCTATTAAAGGGGAAGCCCTCACACATTTGCACTTTCACTGATTTTGGTGGCAAGGAAATTGTGTTGCATAGCTGTTGGCTGGTGTGTAGCTGTTGATCCATGGACTGAGGTAACCCTAGGCGAATGTGGCACTGACATGAGAAAGAACTACCAGTCTTTGTACCAGTAAAGTTAAATAAAAATATACAGGACTGAAGTGAATTCATTGCTACTGGTGTTAATGCAGTTCAAGACTGAAGATAATTCTTCCTTAGACTGGTGACTTCTCACTCTATCAAATAGAGACCAGTAGTGTACTGACTTACCAGAAATTGTGTGTGCATGTGGGGTATTGCACTTGTGGCTTTTGTGTTAAATGCATTTGAAGTAGAATAAACTTTCAAGAATGATACCTTTTTCTCTGTTCATACATTTTTGTTTTCTCAGAGAGTTTTGTTTTGTAAAAACTGACACATCCTACTGCACATCTGACACCACGGTATTGAAACAAAAACGCAAGTTTTACTTCTGGAGTGAATATTTTAAATGCCAGTTCTCTAATTTGTCTCTTCCCTCCATCCACTGGTTTTAAAGTAACTTTCAGTGACTTCTGATTTCAAAGGTAGAAGTAGTGATGGAGAGTCAATTTGTGCTGTGACATTTTTGTCCTTCAAAATTGTCAGTCTCAACAAAAAAAAAAAAAAAAAAAAGCTTTTACTGATACTGCTTTCAAACATGTAGACTGGTGAATTTTGGGAAAAAAGATCTCATTGAGCTTATCTCATCTTTAGGCTTTCAGAATTCCACTAGGAAATATTTTACTGTAATTAAATGTGTGACACCTGATGCTCTCTAATTATACCTGTTAGCTTATTTCATTATGCTCAGGTTTGCCACCCTGAGATGTATTGCAGATCATTGACTCATTTAAGTTCAGTGGTACCAGCCCTACTGGACCTGGTCTGGGAGAGATATTTGCAGAAATTTTGAGCTGTAATCTCGACTGCAAATTTTACCTACTCTGATACTTAAATTGAATAAGTGAGATATGAAGATGGTGAAGGGAAAAAAAAAAGGGAGGGCAGAAGTGCCCTCTTGTCCACTACTTTCATAATTTCTTTAGGTAAATGGTCTGAAATATATCAGAGAAGAACTTCTAGACACAGACAGCACAATGAGAAAAAGTCTTGTTCCCTCAGGAGTGGCATACATTTACAGACCTTGGCAAGCAATTACTCTAAATCATATATATGACTGCTCTTATTCGAAGGGCCTTTCAAAATAAAAATCATAAGAAGACATTTGTAGACACCTGCTACATGTGCAGCAGTGGTGGCAAAAGCAGTGTTTGCCATGATCTTCTCTGTGTTCACAGCTTTAAGCAAAAAGATGTATAGAAAGTTTGAATTTTCTGCATAATAGGCAGACAATGCAAAACACAAAGCTAGGATATTGTGGTAGGAATGCTCAGTGTCATCAAAGCTGTTGACTTTTTCCACCTGGCTTGCGGGCTTTTGGAGAGAAATAATGTGCCATATTGTAAAATGTGGACTTAATAAGCACGCAAACATTATGTTGTACCTAATGTAATAATAGATGTGATGGCAAGCTACTAAAGAATGTGTCACAATATACTGTTTTTTAGTAACTGTTTTGCCTTGGCAATGCTATGAGGAAGAATGTAGACATTTAATTTCCAGTCCAAGAATAAATAGAAAATGTTCTTAATTTGCACTTGTGTTTAGTTTAAGTAACAATGTCAATATTTTTGTTTAAAGAAAATGTTGGCATTTTTGGTTTTAATTTTTCTTTTCCCCTGTGGATTTCACTAAAGAATTTGGTGTTCTTTATATGACTTTGACTTTCTGAAGACTTCTATGAAAGTGTTTCTTTCAGATCTCAACTGTGCAATTGTTGCAGAAATGTTCTGCAAACTATAAGAAAAAAATAGAAAAGAGAGAATAAAAAATTAAATCCTTCATTAAAGTTCTAATGAAATTACTTAAGGACCTTGTATAACCTTGAAGTAATATGGAATTAAGCCTTAATCCCACAAAGCCTTAAGAATATGAATAATGTCACAGGTCATCCAAATTATTGTAAGTTTGATTGTTTATCATGGAAATTCCATGGATAATAAACCTGATGTGTTCTGATTTTGCTGGTGAAATGCAAAGGAGGAAAAATGGTGTTCGGGATAGGTCACAGGGCTAATAGCCAGAAGGTAATCTTTCTCTCCTTTGATTTGAACTTGATTTAGAATCTGGAAAATATATATTGCTTAAACAATAAAAAGCCCCAACATGCCAAGTTGCCATTTCTTTTCTTTTGCCAGTTGTTTTCTTTTGTTCTAAGCAAGTGCATCATTGTCACCACTTTCTGTAGAAATGTTTCAGAGTATTGTTGTCATGAATCCACCAGAATCCTCATTTTTGCAAATCCTGAGAGGAAGGTTGGATGCACCAAGGAATGTATGTTCTGAAGCTTCTTATTGCAATCACTGCCTGTGAGCTATCAAAACTCTGAGGCCATAACAATTCACAGTCTCTGCTTCCTCTTCACTATGCCACGTGAGCTAATTATGCAGTGTCAAACTACAGCATGCCCTGTGAGGTACAGGTCACTCTTTCCTGATGAAGTGGCAATGATATGAAATCACTTACAGAGGTAGTACAACACTGCCACTATCTTCCTGATCTGAAGGCGAATTTTTGTTAAACTTCATGTTAGTCACGTGAGGTGCTTGTATTCTGTCAAAATGCCTTTCAGCAGACAGGTTTTGATATGCAGCCACTGTCTTTCATTCAGGCCTCTGCTACATAAAAATGTGATATCCGTGCAGAATCTGAATGAGAGCGGCTGGCATAAAAATCTGAACAAATACAATATGCATTGCCCCAACAAAATCTCTAAGCCTAAATCCTGATCTGATAGACTGCCTAAAAGTAGTCAAGCAACTCTTCTCATAAAATATGGCAATTCCTAAGCACATTTTTGATATACAATTAAAACACGCTTTTTGTAACAGTAATGTAATGCAGTATGTATCATCTGTAGCAACAGAGCAAAAAAGATGACTGTATTCATATATTAAATTGGCATTTTGAAAGGTTAACACAAGAGCTGCTTTGCTGCCTGAGATCAATGAAAAAAAGATTTCAAGTAATAAAAATCTCTGATGTGGACATTCCTTATTTGGTGCCTGTCAGAAAGGACAAAACAGAGTAGCCTTAGACAGGAGATAAATATATATAAAACAAGCCCTGCACCTAGAAGTTCTTGTCTGCAAGAGGAATTATTGGTGCATGAGTCTTTCCTGGTAAATGAATTAAGAGCATAGTATGTATTGCTGTGAATTTGCAAGTTGGTAGAGAAAAACAGGATACAGGGCACTATTTTCACATGAAGAATAGATGAGAAAGAACTGTTAGGTAATACTAGATGTTGTACATGTCTGATACCTAAATAAGTCTTTTGTTTAAAAGTATTCTAAATATGCATAGATCATGTTATTTATGCTTATAGAATTAGATGAAATCCCTGTCTCTTCTTAAATGTCCTCATTATAAAATAAAAGGAAAAAAAAGGAGAATTTGAACACAACCCTTCAGCTTTTTGGGAATTTTTTTGTTTAGGTCCTGTTTGTTGCTGATAAATGGTGATAAATATTTTGTTATTGATACCCAAAATATGACAGGACAATAACCTGCTTATGGATCTTTCTGTAAGAAAACACAATCTGATGTGATTAGTAGGAGGCAGTAGCCTCTTTGAAAGGTTAAGGAGTGTCATTGATGTGGCTCTAGAAAAAGGAGCAAGGCAGGTTTTTGGTTCAGGAGTGATGGTTGGATACAGGCTCCTCAGGACTGAGAACAGGAAGGTGAAGAGAATGATTTGCCCTTGGTGTGAGAGAGCAGCAGGAGTGCACAGAGCTCTGTCCAGGGCTGGGTACGGAGCCTGATGGGAGCTGTGGATGTAGTTCAGCAGGGGGACCAGCCTGGCTGCTGTTGCAGGGGGGATCTGCTGCAGATCTCCTGAGCAGGAAGAAGCAGTAGCTGAGGCCTTCTTCAGGTGACTGGGGGGAGCATCACATTTACAGACCCTGGCCATTATGGGAGACTTTAACCACCCTGAAATCTTTTGGAGGGACAAAACTGAAGGGTTCAAACAGTCTTGGAGATTTTCCAAGTGTGTATATGATGGGTGATTGAGGAGCCAAGAAAGCCAGGGTGGTCTGCTGGACCGCTTACAAGGGAGGAAGAACTAGTCATAGATATTTAAGTCAGGGACAGCCTTGACTGCAGTGACCATAAGATTGTGGGTTCATGATCCTAAAAGGGGGAGGAAGGCAAAAAACCAAACCACAGCTCTGTGTTTCAGGAGGGCAGACTTTGGCCTCTTCAGGACTAAGTCTGGAAGAATCCTGTGGGATACATCCCTGGAGGGGATGAGTCCAGGAGAACTACAGGCCAGTCCTGTACCTCCAGTTCTTGAGAAGCTGATGAAGAAAATTTCTTCTTAAAGCCTTTGCAGGGGGATAATACTAAGTAAAAGCAATGGGTATAGTGCTGTGAGGCATCTCTAAACAACATGATTAATATGATTTATTTCCCCCTCCCCTCCATCAGACCCTTACAGGCAGTGCCCTTAGTGATTTTAATTTGGATGCTCTAAGATCTTTTCTAGAATGATCCAGAGAAGATGGTAGCACTGCTTGATTAAAACCTGAAATGACCCTGTTAACCTTTGTCATCCCTGGCACGTGGCAGCTGCTCATTCACAGGTCAAGGGGAAAATTCTTGGTGTCCTCAATAGTAAACCTGTATGGTATCCTTCTTTTTACGTTTTCCTCAGTCTTTCTGTTTGATGTATATGTGTACATCTTCCAAAACCTTTTGAGCTATTGTTTTTCTTGTCTGCTCTGTACTTCTGGTAAGCAATATATTTTTTTCCTTATATAAGGACAGGAACATTTTTGCATTCAGGGGATATGGTGGGGAAAGTTGAGGTTTTTAGCACAATTTATATTAACCTAAGATAAATGTGACTCTGAAGATGTGGCTCTGACAATTGTGACAAGTCCCTCTTAATTTCTGATGCTTTTCTGGTAGAAGAATTAGCAATGACAGTAGGTGTGACTACACTGTGATTTATGGTATTCACTGTCATTTGTGTAAAGAGGGTCAAAACTGAAACTTTGACCCCTTTGGCTATGATCTTATTGTTGTCACAGGTGCTTCAGAGTGGGGGTAAAAGAATGCAGAGGGACAAAAAATAATGCAGGTGATATGTTCTTGACTTTCAGCAGCTGCATTTTAAAAGGTGTCATTCCATTTTGCTGATATGTCTGTGGGACCTCTCCATTATGTGTGCAAGCACAATCTGATTAGTATTTTTTATAAGCTAGTCTTGTCTGCTTTTATTGCAGACATCACCTTCAGACGTGGGGCCACCACAGCCATTAAATCAAGAATATTTAGCTATTATTTGTAATAAATGTCAGCAGGGCTGAATTGAAGCCAGCAGGAAATGTTCAGGGCAGAAAACATACTGACATTCATTCATGCAAATTTGTACCACTAGCAGAATTAATCATGAAGAGGGAGGGTAGAACATACCTTGCATTTGTGTTACTGTTTTGGCCAATTGTGATTCATCATGAAAATGAGGGCTGTAATGGGTAAGCAGCAATCTAGTGACAAAATGCCATGTTCAAAATATAATTACGTTGAGTATGACTTCCAAGACAAGACTTTTAAAGACTCATTCTGAGTTAAAATGGGTCAATGTAAAAGAACTGCATCTCCTCAAATTTTATTAAGTAATTTCAATCAGGTTTAATAAAGCTTTCAGGCAACTTTTTGTATTTTTATCTTTTCTCTCTCTTTTCACAATGTGGAAAGATCTGTTCTTAATAATATTTTGCTAGGAAGTCTTTGAAAGTAAAATACATAAAGCCTTTTTAACTTCAATATTGTGTGCTCTAAGAAACTTACTAATTGTATCTTATTCAGAATATAGGATGGGAATTCTTGTATTTTAGCAGGAGCAGGTTTCTTTGACAGGTGTCTTACTGCAGCATGGAAATGTTTTGCTAGATTGTGGGTGGAGATCACCACAAGGTTTACATTGATAAAAAGCCAGGAGGCTGTCTTGTGTCAGGAAGGTTTGAGATCCAGAAGCTGCTGGGAGGCCAGACTACTTTTCACTCATTTTGAACCTTTTCTGTAGCCTGCAGAGCTGACATGAGCAGAAATTGCTTCAGGAGCCCATCTGTTTAGTACTGTTGGACTGATGCAGATGAGGAATTGAATTCTGGTGGCTAGGGAATGCAGCTCTTTAAAGTCTTGCTCATGAAAAATATAAAGAAAGTGCTTCCTTCTCCAGTTCTATGCTTTGCAAATTCAAATAGAGAAAAGAAACTTAATTGCAAATATATTAAATACTTAAAACTGTAAAGTGCATAAGAATATGTATTTTTAGTAATTGTATTCTTTTTCGTTCATATAAAAGTAAATAAAAACTAATGCTAGATCTAGATGTCACTAAATCAGGATCTGATCGACAGCCTATTAGTAGTTGACAGAAGTGAAAAAAAAAATAAAAATAAGCCTATTAAATATATCCCAGTGCAATATTTGTTGGAAATTACACACATGAATAATCTGTAAGAAACCTGTCATTACTGTTTTTTTGTATAAGATGTAGTCCTTTGCATCAAGCCCTGAGGAAGATTATAATGTGAATCTATAAGTGCTAAACTCAGAAAAAAGATTAATATTCTGTTATTCCTGAAATGAGAAGAACCAGAGGATGAAAGCATATACTTTATCTCCTTCTATTATCTTGATGTAAAAAGAAAAGTCTTAAATTTGTTCTTGAAGAGTTGAAAAAATAATTCAGCTGACTAGAGCTGACATAAAAATGTTAGGGGAATTTAGAGACAATAACTAGTCTCACAGTTATTCAGTTGTAGGATTTAAACAGCGAGTCAGAGACAGATTGAAGCTGAAGTATTATTCATAAAATTAAAATTAAAAGCTTTCATATGGCGTTCTCTAAGCCAAATGTAACTTTTCAGGGTACTGAATTTCCTAAATTGCCAAGAAATTAAATGCAAAACAAATATTCCAAATAATTTTCCATTCTCACTGTTTATAATTATTACATAGGGTGTTGTCTTGCAGACTGGGGGAATATGTAAACATAAACACCTAAGTGCTGGAAGGAGGCAGCATTATTTGTTTCCTCAGGGTTCTGGTTTTAGTTACTGAAATTGGGCAAAGGACCTGATCTGATCAAGGGGAAATGAATGCTTACTTTAAAATGAAATATAGCTTCACTTCACATGATTCATTAAGTCACACAGCTTAGCTCATATTGCTCTGTTATCATTATCATGTTATGCTCACTGGAAAAAAATAATTAGATGTCACTGTTCTTTTTTCAGGCAAAATGTTTTTATCTTGTCTTCCATGCTGTAAGTCTTAATCAGTTTAAGTGTATTTGAATCCTGACTACATTATGCATTAGTGTAAGGCATTTCTGGTGGTCTTAAATGTTCTGTTTAGAGGATGAAGGTATCCCTCATCATAAAATGTCTTTTGAATTTTTTTCATCCCAATTACATTGAGTCATAAATGGCAAGGAGGCAGAAATTACTTAATGAAGAAATTAGTCAACACTTAGCTAAGCAGAGGTGGTACCATCTACAAAATCAGTTTTCCAGTTAGACAATGGCAGTAACTAAGAGCCAATTCCTGAATAAACTAAATCCAAATTTTTATATGTCCTAGGTGTATGCATAAGAATGTGGATATATTTAATTTTTTAAAACTTTCTTTTTGCCTCCTGTTTCAGTAACAGTCAAAAGCTACCAGTGCTATCAAAGAGGTGGATCACAAACAGCTCATTCCAAATACTCCCAAAAATTGTGAGTGGAGTTGGTTGCCTGAAACAGTACAATTGTTATAGAAATCACAAACCTAAAAAATACTGTTTTCTTGCTAGTTATGTTTTTATTATTGTTATTTATTAGCTTTTTTTTGAAATCCTGAGAAGCAGAAGAAAAACCAATTTAAAGATAAATAAATATAAAACTGAGGTTGTTTTTGTACAGTTCTAATAGATGAACTTATAGAAAAACTTAGTATGGCATCTCCAAGAATTCTGTCAGTGCCTAATTTCACTTAGTGCAGTTGGCTCATATCCACTGCATAACATGTGGGTCCCATCTCCCCTGCAATTAAAGAAAACAGCACAAACCCCAGATTTACCTTCATGTCTCTGTCTTATTTCCCTGAAAATGTAGCTTTGTATCTAATACTATGAAGGGGAAATGAATCCATACCAGTTTTGGCCTGACTCCTTGTTCAATGGTAAGAGAAATGCATTTCTTGTCCTATGGCATTGTGAGTGCCACTTGTGAAGGAGTCTCTGGTGGGAGGGCAGGTGACAGTTCATTGTCCCTCAGCACATTCTTGCTCTGGAGCACTAAAGACAAGGTAAAGCCAATTACTTTTGTATATCCAGGACTGGATGCAGTAAGATCAAATAAAAACGTGGTACAGTATAAAGGGACTGAGCAGCAGAGCCCTAATTAGGAGACAGAACATGCTTAATCATTTTGGTGCTAATTTCATTGCGTCAAGGTTGCATACTGCCTTGGTAAAGGAATGCTTAATCTTCCCATCTTGCTTAATATAACTAAACAGAATGAATATTTTGATTCAGGACTTCTTTGTGATTGTTTTTAGAAACTAAAATTTCCAGTAAAGTACTAGAATACCTGCAAATAACTAATAAAAGGAACAGTCTCTTCTGAGATGGCTTGTGGTCTGATATTGTTGGTGAATTCTTCCACTGAGCACATTATGCAACTGTGGCTCACAAAAAATTTAAGCAGTAACAAACAGCTAATAGGGAAAATATATGGCTTCTAGTCTAACGATAGTGGTGCTGTCAGTCTTCAAAAGCCATAGAATACACATTGGTACTCAAAATTATTTTCTGTATATTGTACCTTGTGCATTTGTTTAAAGATATAATAATCTACCTTCAGTATTAAAAAGTGAAACAATTTACATATGTATGATTATGTTGCTTCTCTATGATGTCCTTGATTAGATATAGAAGTTATTATTTTTGGATGTAGCTAATTAACAATTAATAAACTGAAATGTAAAAGTAATTATTAAAGCAATGCTTGCTCTGTGTACCAGAAAGTGAAAAAAATAACAATCCTGTAGCTCAACAAATTTAACATTTATTTTTTCCAGAAAATTTGTGTGTAAACACACAAGTTTTTATGTAAACTTAAACATTTTTGAATGCTTGTTGGAATTATAAGACTAAAAATGAAGATGTGATTTACACTTGTATAACCTTATAGTTTTAGGGTATATATCTCTCTAACCCTTTTAGAGTGAAATCCTAAAAACAGGTGAGGCCATTTTAAATATTTTGGGTTATTACTTTGAAATTACGTATGTTAGTAGTGTATGAGAGACCCTCAATGAATAGAAAGGTGGAAAAGTTTGTTGATTTGTGATGTAGAGGGTGATATACTTCTCAGTTAATACTGACTCAAGTACTCTAGTTTAGAATTGCAAGGCACTTTCTGTCTTTTAGCTGAGTAGTAAAACTGTATTCATGATAACTTTTGGCCACTTCATGGTACATTTTGCAAGAATAGGTTTTTGCATTCTATTGTCCTTGCCTAAATTCCAATTGCAATAATTACATTATGCCTTTCTAAAGTCACTTTTGAAGTATCAACTCTAACCTTCCTTTCTTTTCCAGAAGTAGAATCAAAATTATAATTGCTTGGGTTTTTTTAGTGTTCCACAGTGTCTGCTTGGGGGACTGAGAGTATGTACTTTAAAAATCTTTTGTCATGTCAGCACATTGAATCAAAGGGAGATCAACAGTAAGGCTGAGCATATCTGCTGCAGTTGTGAACGTGCATATCTGACAGAACACAGGCATCTGTTGCAGCTGGAAGAAGTCTGTCTGTGAGTGGAAATGCACAGGAGCAGCTAGGTTTTGCTGTAAATTGCATGGAGGATGCTGGAAATAATCCACAGAGCAGCGATGTGACACAGAGAACACATCCTTCTGATGTGTGATGAGTTCAGCCCAGGTCAGCCTTTGCGGGCATACTCTGGGTAAGAAATGCGATACTGAGATGTGGCCTTCAGTCTGACACTGAGACTGTTCTTGTGCAGCAATCGTTTACAAATCTAGGGAAATAAGTGCCTGAAGAACAGGCGAATCCCTTCCATTTACATACGACTAGGAACGTTCTTTCCTAAGGATTTTAGAGAAAACTTTGCTCCATATCGCCCTGTGAAATTTAACTTTTCTATGTATGAAGGTCTGTTACAATCCTATGCTGGGTTACTATAGCATATTTATTTTACCTGTGAAACTTGTGTATTCATCATACACATTTCCAAAACTGTCCTTAGGTTTTTTTTTAGTTCCTGTGCAGAATAAAGTGTACTCTAAAATGGGTATGTGGGCATGATAAGATTCCAAGCAAGGTGATCCACTGATGTACGCTAGCACAGAAAACCCATCGAGTGAGCACGCCCAAGCTGTAGTTAATTCTAGTGTTTGCTTCAGCATAAAATGATGGATATATCCATAATTTAAAGTGCAATGTGATACAGAGACATCCAAGGTACAAAATCAGTTTGCTGCATCATACAGGATAACATTAGGCAAAGACACAATTTGGAATCTCAGAGGTGTTTTCTTTATAGGATTTTGAGCTTTCCTGTATAGGAATAAATGAGTTAATATATAAACAGTCTAGCATCAAAAATGTTAAATTCTTTAACTGTGCTTATCAGGGCATGCATAGCATACATTTTTGTGGGGTGTTTTTTGTCATTCTGATGTTTTCTAAGTGCTACTAAATTCTTGAAATGTGCAAGTGTCTCTGATCATACTCTGGATATTATTATTCTTTCTCATGCACAACTGATGAATAACCACCATAGAGGAGAAAAGCAGTTGAAGAGGGTTTTTTTTTGAACCTTAATATTTTTCCATACTGTATTATCAATCATTTTAAGGTGAGTAAAGTCTTAAGAGGTTTTTGGAAATTTTAACAGTCGTTTTAGTACTTCAGCAAGTTTTGGCACTAGTGGTTTTATGTGCTTGAATGCTCAGCTACCTGAGGACTAAAACATCTTATTTCTATGATCATAATAATTTAAGAAGTTCAGTAGATTCTGGGACTGCCTGTAATTGCAGCAGGTGAAACCTGGTTGTTTATCATGTTTTGAATATTTCTGTGGCTTTTAAATTCTGCAGTGAACTTGCTATCCCATAATCTCCCAGTGAACATTCTGTCTGGCAACTTGAAATGCCTTGCAGTCTTGTATCTCTGTCTCTGCTGGTGACAGTACCACCCTGAAACAGGATTTCTAGTAACCCCTTTAAGAAACACTCTGTTTTGTCCAGCAGTTGAAATTCCTTTACATCTTAAGATATAAGTTAGGGGTGAATTAAGGGTGATGAAGATTTAAAAATAGGAAGCAAAGTGAGTTGTACATCACAGTCTTACCCTTATGACCTCACTTTACAATTGAGGTATTATAAAATAGCTGTAAACAGTCAAACTCTTCTGCAAGAAATTATTAAATATAATAAGCCACACTGGAGACTCAGTACCTTAGAAGCTGTTCTCAGTCCCCAGGAAGCTGGGAAATTCTGGATGGGAAATGAAATCACAGCAGTTAGATTTCAAACCAAGACTGTCTAAAATGTTATGATTTTTAGGCTGTCAGCTATTTCCGAAGAGGATTTAAACAAAGACCAAAAGGATCAATACACCCCCAATGGCAACTTGTAAAATGCGCAAGTACTCTTTTTTTGGTTTGGTTTGGTTTGGTTTTTTTAAACACATATAGCTAAATAGAAATTAAGATTTTGCTTCATATTTCCTGACTTTGATGAGATTTTCTGCACTTTTTACTCTCTGAATGTCATAAAAGTATGAGATATAGTTGAAAAATCCCAGCTGCAAAGATTTTCATAAAGATATATTACACTAGACAGCCCATGGTACCTGGTTCCAGTGCCTGATCTTACGAGTGATTACCCTCATGAGTTTGCTTATGCTGGGCAGTAGTTCTACTGAATATTTATTTTCCTTCTGTCTTTTGCCTATCCAGTTTTTTTCCCCCTCTCAGCTTTAGCATGTGATAGTTCTGTAAGCATGAGCACAGATCTGTTATTGTTGGGCCTCACCTCCTCAGTTACAGAATTCCTGGACCTAAGTGTTCCTGTTGTTGCTCTGTTGCTAAAAGTCAGAAGTGTCACTGGGAGAAATACAGACTTTGATCTGGCGGCTGGCATTTGTTTTTTTGAATTGACAGTAGATGCCCATAATGGTAAAGGAAAGAATGCGAATTAGGAGCTCTTTGACACCTAACTGCTTCAGAACTTTGAAGATAAATGTAGGGACCTTAAATTTGACTTCTGAGTGACTGAGAAGCCAGCAGAGAGTAGAAGTAAGTGTCTGTGTATTCTGAACTTTTAGTTTTGACTTCATCAAAAGAGAAAAGGTGGAACTGCGATGTCCGTCCTTTGTGTTTAATGAAAAAAAAAAAGAAGTTATACAATCTATGAGAAATTTATGTAGTGATAAGTATAAAGACGAAGGGAAGAAATCCAAGAAAAATATTTTTATGGACTTGATCTTAACATTCAATATAAGTGCTTACAGAAAACAGTATTGAAAGAACATTTTTTGACCTGTTGGAGTCCTCCAAGTTTCAATTCTTAGCTCCTTCTCTTTGTCATTGTGTATTTATGATATTGATCCTCTTCTGAAATGCAAAGTGTCATCTCTGTGGGGGCGGACCAATTGTTTATAGGTCAAATAAATATTTACATAGCTTTTTGTATCAAACTCCTGTGTGAGTTGGATAATTTACAAGATTGTGATAAACCGGGTAATGTTTTAAATTCTAACACAGAGAGCTTGGATGTTTGGTGTATGACTCTTCATGGTTCCTTTCTGATGAATCCTATTGATTTTGTTGTATATTTCAAACAACTCAGGATACAGTTTTGTTAGCTATTAAAAACTATCATTATACAGCAGACAGAGATAGCAGAATACATATATAGCTAGAATAATTTTCTACAAATAGAACTTGTAGTAATTTTGCAATCAAGGCAAAAGTTGCACAAAGTGTTTTACTGCATTTTATTGACTACTTTAGGCTGAAATGTTTTAATGATAACATACTAGTCAGCTTCCATTCTTGCTATTTACATGATTCAGATAGAGACATATACAGTAGAATATAGGATGGTCTTAATTTTTACTAAATAGGGTTTCAAAGGGAAAAAAAGGTGACCCTTTGAGGCCAGCTCTCATAGAATTATAAAACAGTGGCACAGTTTTTTTGGTTTTCTTCTTTCTTTTCTTCTTTCAATGTCCATACTCAGGTACTAGATGCACCCTATCTCTTAATTGAACAAGAGTTCAGGTGGAGTCTACTACTGCCAAGATTTTATTAGTGAGAAAAGCAGTTGTCTGTGCTGGAGGAAGTTTTTAAAATTTCGAGAATTATCAGCACAGAAACAATTCCTTGTATTCTTAGTGGGTTTAGAAGATTGTAGACTGCCTCTTATATGGTATGATACCTAAAATACAATCCTATGGTTTTTCATATTACACTATACAAAGTTAGTGTACAAAAAAGTGAGTCCAGTTTATGTGCAGGTCTTGTAATTGATTTGTCATTTGGAAATATTAAGTCTTTTGCAGAAAACATTCCATGCTATCATGGCTTTCTATATACTGAAATCCTGGCTTCCCTGAAGAAGAGTCAAAAGTGACACTGCCTTCAAGATCTCAAGAGGAACATAAAATAAAACATTTAGAAGTGCACTTCCAAGGAGACAGAGGAAAATGGGAAGGAAAGGATGTCATGTGAGTGCGTTAGAGGCATCTTATTTTCTCTCTGTGCTTGGTTTATGATTGCCTGACAGCCCACAAACACTCTAAAACTCTATATAATGTGATGACCTGCAAGGACAAAGTTATATCCCATACCTTTGGAGATCAAATAAAATTCAACTATAGACAATTCCTTTTTAATGCTGTTGAGGTTCAGCCATTTTACACCCATATTGTGCATAATCATTACTACCAAGCTTTTAGTAATTTTTTTAAGTAGTAGTCCTTCCTTGCCCTCTCCTTTACACACTAATACAGCCCTTGAGTTTTAGACTCCTTTTGAGTCCTGACAGAGGGATTGTGTGTTCTCATTAATTTAATTCTTCTCAAGCTATGTCTTTTCTGAACAATTTATATGCATAGTATGGAACCCGTTGTATCTTATCTCCGCAGTTTTTTCCACTATACCTCATGTCAGATTTCATCAGACCCACTTTGTAAATAACCTTAAGCAACTCTTCTTGGTCATGAGAGACTGTGGCTACCAAATGATGTCTCTGGGAACAATCTCTCCCCATGTGTTTCCCTTTTATGATACCATTATCTGTTGTTGCTTGAAAAGGATGCTGGAGATGCTATCTGCTAGATATATTTTTTTCACATACGATACACGTGAAGAAAGGCACAGCCATGTAGTACAATTCATTTACCCACTCAGCCAGTTGGACTCAACAGGTTTATAAAAATGGGGTTAATATTTCAGGACTACATTATGTAATTCAAATTAGCTGGATCTCTTTCTACTGTAGTTTTTATCCCTTTGATTTGAATCATGCCTCATACCATCCTAACCTAAACATAATTTATAATGGACAAGTCATACTTCAAAATATAGGCTTTGCTATGTTAATAAGAGAGCACAATAACTTGCTCACTAGTCTAATTGCATCACTGATTGTTACCATTACAAAATCTTCAAGAACGTTTAATATAAGTTTGTATTTGGTGCTGCCTTGTGGTTTTCTGAATAGATTACTACAGGTTGTTTGAAGACCTTGGTATTACTGATGTCATGAGCAGCAGCAGTTTCCACATTCAAGACAAGGTAGAATGACTAGGTTAAGGCAGTGAGGAAACAGACATCTGTGACTGAGAAAACAGACATCTAGTGGTTCTGCCTGATGCATAGAATCAGCTTGGAGTCTAATTCAGAACACTGCATTGGAGATCTTGATGGTTTCTGTATCATAAGCAGCATAGAGCCAAATATAAAATGGAACCAATTGTACAGGGCTTTAGAAATATTTAATGTGAATTTCACTCTTCTTTCATGGACAAGAACTTTGTCCATGAAATTTTCAAGAATTTTCACATGTGCCTATGTGTTCCTTTTGTTTGCTTAAAGAAAAACTCCAAGAAAGCACACCAGCAAACCCTAGGATTGTCTTTTTAATTGCATGAACGTATCTCAAAAACCAAAGCTTAATTTTTTATGGAAGTACATATTTCTTTTTCCTTTACCTTCATGTGCAAGGTTAGTTTTTACCTGTTATACGGGTCATTGTTATCACGGACTGTAGGAAGAGCTTTGGAAGTCTAGAAAAAAAGATCGTTTTGAGGGCTGTGTTTCCAAGTTGTGTTTGCTGGAACAGAGAAAGATGAACCAGTTTGGCACATTAGTTCTCACAGCTTCCTTACTCCTGAGTGTTAATGACTTTCAAATTTTGTCCATTTGAGTAGGGTCCTTTATAGACCTTGTGTTAGTGGAAATCAGAAGTCTTTGATCTGTTCTGTCTCTGCTCTGCCTCCTTGCCACCCTGCAATTCGGTGTCTTGTTCCCTGTGAAAAGCAAGGCAAGAACTAACAGATGATTTGGCTGCAGATGGCTTTTGCCATCTATTGTAAGATGCGTTCTTTTGAGCATTGAGCACTCTGACCATAGCTGCTGCTATGGTTGCACCTGGCTGCTGGAACCTAGGGAAATGTCTGAATTTCTTCTCTGCTGAAGAAAAATTCCTGAATGGAAGCAGGCAGATGTTTAGCAAACCTTGTTAGGCAATAACTTGATTTTATGCATGGACAGTGGACAACTTCAGGGTTACTGATTTTAATTTCTTTTGCTGACAAGTATTTGAGACACAACACTGTGATTAATTCCTCGTGTTCATTGAAACAACATTGTCATATACCACTGTTACCTGACAAAATCCAGGCTTTATCAGGGACATAGTGTTCTGTGACAGGTCACACTGCTTTACTTGGTAAATTTACAAATTTGTGAAAAAAGGTAATAAGTGAACTGAATTGATATTGTTCAAATCAAACTAATCTGGAAATAATAGGCCAGCTCTACAAATTTGTCTTGAAAAAGTATTAATGTTAATAGTAAAATAGAACATAAAAGTGAATACTTAAAATCACATAGCTCCCGTACGTAAAACTAGTGCAAGAGCAATTGTTCCTTTTTTGCTGCTCTTTGATAGAGTTAATAAAATAATAAATAAAAGTGATACAGTGGCAATGATTTACTTGAATTTTCAAAAATTCTTTTGATGTGTTTTCTCAAAAATACTTTAAAAAAGTTACAGATGAAAGCCCAGAAATGTGAGGTAAAACTGGAGCAAGAAAAGAATGGGTACTGGAGAGAGCAGGATACCTCACTGCTTTTCTTTGAGTTAATATTTGTGTGTGTTTTAAGAAGAAATTGGATAGTGAATAAATGTTTACTTTGCCATGTTGATCCATTTTATTTAGTGAAAATGATGGCTGAATGTGAGAATGAAACATTTTACTTGTGTTATTGAACTTCTGTGCACACCTGCTAACCGTATGCATGTTGAATTTGTAGTATAAAATGATTTACCCTGCTCTGTGCTTAACTTTTTAATTTCGCCAGAAAGATACTTTAGAAATCTTCCCCGAGAAGATATCAAATAAATAGTTTTGGAATTCATAATGCCAAATGTGAGTAATTTAGCAATAGGTATATGTAAAGTGAAAAGAAAAGGAGTTAGCAGGAAACTAACTGATGCATTTGGAGCTGAGAGCATTTTATTGAGCAATAAAAGAAAAAATCCAGTTGGTTCTCACTAAAAAAACTAGTGATACTTCAGAGCTGCATTCTAAGAACAATTAAAAGAATTTTGTTAAAAGCATTCTGTGCAAATTTTGCTCATTTTGGTTAATAGCACTTCGCAAGTGTCCTGCTTGGAGAGTGAACTAAGTTCGTGGTGGAAAGAGACTTGGTATATTTTAGCATTGAAAGAGAATGGCATTAGGCTTTATTGATGAGGAAAATTTATGCCATACAGAATTACCCAATACGAAGTATCAAAGGAATCTCTTTTCCATTTTGTAGACTGCAAAATAATTGGCAGAATTCTTTATCACTTGCTCTGCTTAGAGTTTAACAACATAGGTCTAGTTCTTCCAACTGGCAATGCACTATTTTCAAGTATGTAAAAGTTTCAGGGATATCATAAGTCAATTGAATAAGAAAATTGGGAAGAACTTCAGTATTTATTTCCCCTGACAGCAGTTTCCCCTTCACTCTGCTCTCTCTTTCTCCAAAGTAAACTCCAACTCTTTGTTTATATGGGAAATTCTGTGGAGTTTGTGATACTCACAAAAGTTAGAAATAGCCAGCAGCTCTTAACTCATGTAGTCTTTTGTTCTGCCAGCGTAGCTTGCTCTTGACAGCACATTTTCTTGTGCATTTTTCAACCTACTTTCATAAGTTCTAAGCAATGTAGGTTCTACCACTTCCTCTGGGAAACTGTTCCCCCGTTTAATAGATTTCATAGTCAGCAAGAGTGAGCTATGTCCAGAAGAGATTAAAATGGTCACTAATCTTACCACCTTCCAGACTAAATGTCATCCCCATCTGTCTGCTACAGCTTTCTTTCAGTATCTAAAAAAAACATTGAAATTGTTAGATGAGTGGCACTATGAAGAAATCTACATGCATAGGAAAGGATGCACTGAAAGAGGCAAAAGATCAACTGTATTCAGGCTGCTGCTGATTTTATTGACTTGACCCAGAACTTTTCCTGTTGTTTTCTTTGTCAAGCTCTTTGACACCCTGGTGATAGTTGTAGTTAAAGCAGCTGGCTAGATGAGAGGGAAGTCATAATATTGAAACATGTTTCTATAACAACAGATGGAGCAGCAGCTATGAACGGATCCAAGGCAGGTTATTCAGAGAAAGTGCTCTGATTTTCCAGCTTTTTGAATTGCCAGTGTGTTGCATATCAGTAATTGCTGAGAGGAAAAGACTCTTGACATAGAAATAGTAGTAAAGATTAACTCTTCAGACAGTGAGATTTGAAATTCTAAACACACAAAGCTGGTTTACAGTGCTATATAATTGACATGGTGCTGACACAGAGTCACAACTGTGTTGGTTATTGTGCAGATCTAGAGAAAAGGACATTCACTGTGCCATAAACAAAAGGGTGTGGGATGTCCACAGAGACTGACAAGATAGAAACAGGCAAGGGTGATCATAGGTGCCAATTTTTTGTTTCCAGGTTATTGTCTTTGCCTAAACCGTGTATGGTGGTACAGAGAAGAATGATGGAAATGTAAGAGATGTGTAAACTTACAGGTTTGTATTATTCACATGCATGCTAATTTAACAAATGTACACTAATGCCTGAATAAATTTCTGTTATTCTGATATGGATTTTGAGAAAGACAAGTTAGCAGTTACCATTAAAAAAACCTTTGGAGATTTGTTTTTGACTTTTCCCAAGGTCTCTAACTGAGATAAACTTTTTGAAAAAGATAATGGAATATATTTGATAGAAAGAAATAAACAATTTAAAGATCAGAACCTTTTGCTGCAGTTTGCATCTTTAAACTGAACTCCAGAACTTGGGGGACCTCTACAATGAGCTGCCCACTGAAGAAAAACGTAATAGAGGATTTGTGTTCATCAATTACATTTCCACTAAACTTTGAGGCTAGACAGAGACTGATATTCAGAATTAGTGAAATATCACAGATTTAACTACGAAGTTTTTCAGTTGATGCTGTAGCTTAGCTCCTTACCTTTTCTTCTCACTCAAAATCTACTTTGACTTCTTTAAGAACACAAGGACTTCTTTTGATGTTCGCTATGTTTTCAGAAAACTAAAGCATCTCAGTGGTAAAAGAAAAAACAACAAAACAAGTGATATAAAGGAGACAAAATAGCCTCCACCTTTTTACTGCCCCAATACAGATTTTTTGTAACCACACTTGTTAAGATGGTCTGCAAAATTTCTTAGTGTTGTCTGAAAAAGGACAGCTCGTACTTCTAACTACTGCTTTGAAGTCAAAGACTGAAAATGCCAAGAGCTCTAATTCACTGCTGAAGAAGTGCCTCAGTACTCTGAGCAAAGATGTATGCAAAACAACTGCACTTTTTTGGAGACTCTCCAGGTTGCAACTAGGTCTGACAGAACTTAACTTGTGTACAAGGCAACAGCAAGCAAGTAAAAACTTTCCCTTTTGCATTGTGTAGGTTGAGCTGTTTTGCTCTTGGTGCTCAGACATTTCAATGTTCTTTCTACTCGCCTTGTGTCTGAAACGAGACAGAGACCATATTTTCTTCTTTGCACTGTGAAATTCTTACTGCACACTGGGGAACAGTAACCTAAGCAAAAGCACAATTAATTATGTGTTTCAGACCAGGATACCTCTTATGAATGAAGGAGGGTAAAAGAGCTCTGTGGGTTGTCATTCAGAATCCCTTGCTTAGAGAATTCTGAGACAAATGCAGATAGGAAATTAAGGGTTAAAATAATATATTGACTAAGTAATTTTAACTTAATAAAAACTTGCTGTAAATGTCTGAAGTAGTTTGGCCAAGTTTTTAAGGGCTCTCAAGAAAGATCTTGAGAGATCATCGTGGACTAGTGATCCCAGACAGCAGATGATCCCAGGATCTTATAGAATAAGAAGAGCAATCTATCTAATTGAAGTCAATGCATTTAGGAGTTGTGTTACTTTTGTTAGTAGCAGTTAGAGTATTTTTATCAATTCTCTTGGTGCTGAAATACTTACTATGTTTCTGAAGATTGGCAATATCCTTAAATTCCAAGTATTCCGTTACATTTATTTCAATAATAGCTTAAAATATAGTATTAATTTAAAAGCAATAACCTTGAGGGCTGATAAAAAATGCATGTGCAGAAATATATGTCATGGTCATTTGTAAAGATTTGAATATGTCAGTATAAAGAAAAATTTTTCATTTCCTAGATGTCATATTTTGTCTTTGTTTCTCTCTCAATTACTGCTTTCTCTGCTACATTAACACTGAGCAAGATGTAAATTAAATAGGTGAAGATGGGGAGAAAGACCATAAGTTTGGCCTCTTAATAACTTGCTGAGTGTTTTCCTTTGCCAAGCCCATCATCATTTGCACTGCTGATCTCCACAGGGAGAGATCTGGATAAGACCTTTGCAGCTGGTGATTTTCTAAAGGTCCATGTTGTTGTCATTGCTGGAGTCTTCTCTCTTCAAGTATACATAGGCTTTGAAAAGCAATACAAGCTCATTCTTCTTTTTTCTCTTCAAAGTAAATACTTTCACTGGCAAATTAGAAAGAAACAGTCCAGGCATGTATGGTCTGAGTAGCGGAGGAGTTAATAGAGTGCTCGTGGTTTTGGTACTGTTTTTTTATACACTCACTCCGCTGGGAGGAAGAATTGAAATACAATAAAATAAATACCAGAATAAGATATTCGGTCAAATCCAAAAAAGCAGGCAATTCTCATGAACTGCAATGCAACTGCTAATTTATATAAAATATGGAGACAACGAGAAGGAAAGATGTAAGGGCCAAAGGTGTGCAGCTACATTAGAAAAAGACCTGCACAATGATCTCCTAACCTGTGCCTCAGCATACTGAATCATGATCTTCAACATGCATCCTTCTGGCAGGATATTTGGAGGAAAATGTTGTTATATCATCTGCATAGTTACACCTTTTGTGTTTAACTGTTAACATGTGAAAACGGGGTTTTTCTATTAATAGTAAAATAGTCTTGAAAATAACCTATATTTATAAAAAGATCACTTTGATGGTGATATGAGTGACAAATCAGGGCAATTTCACATTTTAAGACTAATGCTTTATTAGATTAACTCATGAATAATATACTTTGTCCTAGTGGTCAGTTCTTACAAATCATACATAATTGGTACATATATAAAGCTGTCAGTCTTTAGCAGTCTTATTCTGGAAGAGCTATGGGTATACAAAAGCACAGATCTGCTGTAATGTAGTTAGTACTGATAGCTATGGTCCTGAGGGTTTCTTGGTTGCTAATGTCAAATCAGTCAGCCCTGACAGGTCTTTGGTGAGAAGTGGGTCTATGGTCTGCTGCAATTTTATTCCTTCTTGAAACTGAGATTCTTATGCTGTTTAACTGTTTACATGAAAGGACTTCTCCTCTGCCTCTGATGTTGCCCACCTTATATAATTTCTTCTTGCTGGGTACGTGTCCTGTGAGTTTGGGAAGCTGCCCTGACTGTTTGCAGCTCATTGTGCTTCTGTCTGGTAATTTTTGTTCCTTGGATGCCACCTCTTTGAAACTTCAGCCATCCTTCCCTGCCTCATTGGCGATCACACTGTTACATATGTGTCACATACATGAGGGTGTGTCTGGTTATACCATCCTTGTATCACAAAACAATTGTGTGCTATTCCTAATTACACCATTGTAGCACACCTGTATCAAGTCAGTGGTCAGCTGAAACTTCACATATGAACAGAATTAAAGAACTAACTGTACAATTGCTTTAGATGGGTTTCATGTGGAAACGTTTTTGAAGATGTGAGGTGTTGAACTCCTTGGATACAAGACCGAATTCAAGGTGTGCAAGGAAAGATGGGACAACAGAAGAGTGAGAGGACCAAGAGAATGATTCTGTGTTAGAGCTGTAGCTGATATTCCAGACGTGTGCACCTGCACGGTGCTTTATGAGGCTCATCACATATCACACTGGCAGTGCAACAGAAGAGATAAAGTAAACTTTCTCTCTACAGGCACAGTCACTCATCTCTACTATTTTCATGACATGCCATATTGTACTTTCTTATGCAGCCCTTATATGATCTGAGTAATAAAGGATGATGATTTCTGGAGAAATTATAATATATCAATGTATTTCTTGATCACTTCTTCCTGATGCTTGCCATAGTAACTCAGTTTTAATGGTGTTGTTCACTCTATTTCCTTTTGCCCTAGGACAGTGTAGCACAGAAAGCCAGAACCTATAACATTTTAGGAACAGACCGATTCTTTCCTACAACCAAATGTGAAATATGTCCAGATATTTTAACTACTTTTGCAGTATCATGAAACATAAACACTATTTCTGTCCCTACAGAGGACATAAAGACACTGCTTTAGTGGCTCTATTTTCAGAGGTAGTTAGTCATCCCTAGATACCTACAAGAAACATACTTATTGCTATGCTACATCAGGTTTTCTGTTTAAAACTATTTTTATGTGAATGCATTGATTTCATACAGCCACAGTTAAAATGAAGCAGCAGTGTGTGGAGATAAAACATAGTGTACAGCTCTGCAAACCTTAATTCAGTCTATTTCTGGCCAGAAGATGTCTGTGAAAATGAACTTTGTTAGTTACATGGTGTTGGTCAGTTCTTGGTGTAGAATTATCATCAACTTTCTACATTAATCAGAAGCTCTGACTATGATTGTTTGGGGTTTTTTATTGAAGAAAAGGTGGAAGAGTGTCAATGCTGATGAAGGTTTTTTTTAAAATACACTGATTCTTTAAGTACTGACATTACCTTCTTTGTTATTTACCTCCACACCCACCCACTTCAGTATTTTAGTCTGTGTATTAGTAACAAAGAGTTGTAGGAAGGAGGAATTTTTTTCCATTTGATTGCAATCCATGAAGTTTTCTTTTTACTTGGAAAATCCAAATATTTTTCAGATTAATTGCAAAAAACTGAGTATATTTTTTCCCAATTTGAAGTCTGGATAAAAAGGCTTTCACATCTTTGAAATACTCCTGGGTGTAATAATAAATGTTTGCTGCATGTCTTGTGACACAAGCCAGATTTCACAGCTGTCTCTTCCAGGAGAAGGGTAGGTATCATACTCGCATATTCTTTGACTGAGAAGGAACAGTGTCTTAATTGTCGACACTATTTTTGTAAGTTCACTTTGTTACCCCCATAAAAATATTAATGAGCAGGCCTTTTCTCCTGTTTTTTTCTCTTTGTCCCTTTCTTTTACCTTTTATTTCATTTTAGTTTTACTTATTTCATGCAAAGACAAGATTTGTGTTAACAGTCACCGTGACAACAGCTTCCCCATAAAATCAGTAATATGCTCAAAACTGTAAATTCCTTTAAATTAATTCCTTTTAAATTACTTTTCTGGAGATGGACTCATGTCACAGATGGAGAATCAGTAATTCTGTCTTTTGAAATATTCAGTTTCCAAGAAATTATCTTCTGAAAAAAAATCAGAGATCAGCCCAATGTTTTGCAACCGACGTAATAAGCAATGATAGGAAAAATAATCAAAAATAATAGATGAACTTTTTTTACCCCCTAATATTTTGACCAGAATTGGCCTGGTTAAACTCTTTTGAAATGGTGGATATTTCATTTTTTTCCATTTGGGCCTGTGCTTAACCAGAATAAATAAATAAATAAATAAATAAATAAATAAATAAATAAATAAATATTTTATATGAAATATATAAATAAAATTGACAGAATGTGTTTCAAATAATGTGATGTTTCTAATCTTTGAGGAGATAAAAAAAGATGTTTTGTTTACCTTTCATTTGATTGATTAAGTAATAAGAAAATAGAGAAATATAAAAGAGAAATCTGAACTTGTAATACTAGTCTGCAAAACTCGTAAGAAAAACTCTGTCTTTTTCCTGTGTAATGGCAAAATGTTGTGCAGTTTTGTTTCCAGCTTTGTGTGGCCTGAGATACACAGTTAGGCATGCAGAGATTGAAAGCCTGCGATTTTGCCATCAATCAGGACCAGGAGCTTTGAAGTGAGGAACATGTGGCTTAGTACACAGGATGAGTAATTGAATATTGGAATATTTTAATATTTAATATTCCTTACTTTAAGGAATTCTGTAAGTGCTTTTAAAACAAGTTTTGCCCTTTTGAGGTTTCTATGTCATGATAATTGTGGACTCTTGGTTTCACTTGTGGAGGCATAGAATATGCAGAAGAAATAAGGCCCTTCAAAAATATTTCCATTGTTTTTAATCCCTTGTATAAAGCGATAGCTAAATGATGCTATGTGAGAGCTTATCACTCTTTTTTTTTGGTGTGACACATATGACATAGTCAAAGCTTTCCTCTGTATGAGCATTGTGGCCAGACAAAACCATGTTGAGAAAATCTTTGTATCATGCTGCACAAGTGAGAGCCCTCACTCAGCCACGCTGCTAAAGGTCCTGCAAAGCGAAGAAGATAAGCAGCACACTGCTCGTTTCCAGCTTCCACTGCATTTTCCACAGTCTCCACTTAATTGTATTATGTCACTGTATCTAAGTGGCTTATCCAAGCAATAAGCTATGCTTCCAAGCCAGACTTCCTCAAGCAGAAGAAATTTTTTCCTACAATTACCTATTAAGAATCCCTTTTACTGCAAAAGAGTCCTCGAACTGCTGTTAGCTCAGCAGGGAGCTGAGCAGAGCTCTAGGGTTTCACGTGCCTCCCAAAAGCTGACTTTCCCAGGGACACAAAGATGATATGTCTTTCCCCTTTCCAGTAAGAAGAAGAGAATATTAATTGCCTTAGTTCTTTTTCTCTTGTGTTTGGACTCAAGATCTAATTTAATTTATAGCTTCTATTTGTAAGGCTTTTCTTCCTTTCATAAACTGTCTCTATGCCTTTTGTAATTTAATTTTTTTCCACACCATACAGATCTTACTTAACCTCAGTTTCTCTGCATCTGTCCCTTTCATTTATTATGCTTTCCTGCCTCTTCATTATTCTCTTCCTTTTCCTTTCATTGCCCAACCCAGTTTCCCCAAGTCAATTCCTTTTCTCATTTAGTACACTGCCTAACCTGTACAACCTCTTTACCACTGTTTAACCACCTCCCAAAACATGAAACCAAAATGATAGTTGATCGTCTCGTCTGTCCTCATTACTGAGGTTAGTTTTGAATGTGTTCTATGTAATACCAAATTTCATATGGTATGGCTGCATTTTTCACTGAAATATTCCTTGCTCATTTTGTGTTCAATACAATAAACTTTTTTGTCTTAAACACTAAAAGTGATGGAACTCGAATAGAATGAAAATATTGCCTTATTTTTCACTTTACTAATCAGTTTTTAAATGTTGTTAAGAACAGATATAAACAAATACAATGACAAAATTTTCTCTCACATCCATGCTCTAAGTGTGGAAAAGGCTGTGTTTCTGTACATTCTCCTGTAATTTTCAATTAAAGTACTTCACTTGCTTGCAGGTGTGTAAGAGTAAGTGTTAAATATGTTGATTAATTGTTCATTCTTTCCTGTGTTAAAAATTGAATGGATTTGAAAATGCATTAGTGTGAAAATGCGACGCGAAAGGTCTGTTCTATAAAAGTCTTAATAGGCAATCCTCACTCTCCTTCAGAGGACAAAAGAAAATACTATTTAAAATGTCTAGTTTTCTATTGACTTTTGCTGAGATGCAAAAAAAACCTGGTTTAAGTTCAAAAATTTTAAATCTCATCAATCTAATTGCCATAAGCCTGTGAATAGACCGAGTTCTAATTAATATGATAGCCTCATTAAAGAATAATAATGAGTAATGAGAGCTGTTTAACACCACAGATTAATCCGTTAAATAGCCAAGTTAAACAGTACAGTTTTTATTACATCACTTTGGCAATACCTTTCATTTGTGGGTTTCTGAAACTCAGGATGAAGGCCAATTTAACCTCAATCAAGTTTTGTTTTCCTTGGCTCTCTAAATGTCTAAACTGTTGTACTGTATAGTCATGGAGAAATGTAGATGGAAAAAACCCCTCCATGGTCCTCTGGCTTTGCCTCCTTCCAGACCAGAATTTTGCCCTCTCGTATTCTCACAGTTGCCTTTGCTGCCTGACTTGAGTATGACGGAAGTGATGTACTTGCAAAATTCTGCTGAGGTTCAATAGAACTCTGAATTAAGTGTTTTCCAGCATTTTAAACACTTTTTAACTAGTTTTTGTCTGTTTAAAAAAATATATAATTCCTGCAACTACCATTTATACAGCATTCACATTGTCCTGGTAATTGTAGCCTCTTTTTAGATAGTAATCATCTTCTATGCCCAGACCCTTGCTGTTTCAGTTTTAATTTTCTACATCCTACCTTTCTTTCCTCATAGTTGTTTTTATGGTTGCCCTGAGTAATGAAACTTTAGATCCATGATCCCTGCATTAAGTATTTGACAATTTATTGCTTTTTACAGAATTTATCAAATCAAATTTAGATCTATTATTTTCCTTCCGCTATGACAAAGGACTAAGCAAAGAAAAGCAAAGAGGAAATAGTGGTGATTCAGATATGAAAATGTTTGTGACTGCTCAGGGGTGATTAATTGGAGCCTGTCTATCACACACTCCCCCTCACCTCCCACATGCCCCTCAAATCTCTCTTCTAATAATCCTCAGTAGTTTAGAGTGGATCACGAGGGAGGCAGCAGCTAAATGTCAATCATTTGTGTGTAATATATTCAATTCTGAACTTTTACATTCTATTATTAAGTTATTTTGCTGCTACCACGGACATTCAGAGGGGCAGGTGGAATGGCAGGCACAGAAGGGGGTCACAGACACAATTTGAAAACACTAGGAGGAACCCTAATGGATGGTAACTTATCTACAGTTTCATTGTTGAAGTCTCTTTCCTACACAGTGAGCTAAATTCTCACAATGAGTGGCATGAGCTCCATGTGACTTGACAGAAAATGCATAGCAACTATATGGTGCACATTAAATTAAAACAGATGTGGATGAAAGCTCATTCTCACCATATCTGATCAGGCTTCTTTCCTGCAAGACTGGAGAGCAGCAGCTGAGATGAGAACAGCCCTGCCTCTCTGTGCTCTCTGTCTTGGTATTGCACGGTACCAATGCCTGAGCTACTTCATGCAGAAAGCAAGGACAGCCTTTTTAAAACACAGGTCACAGAATGGTTTCAGAGGCAGCAGGAACGGCACCTGAGCTGTTTGCAAGCAGCAGGGGCTGAGCAATAAATGGGGAGTTCTGTGTCCAGAGTCCAAAGGTTTCCAGTTGGAATTGCTTTCCCTCTGCAGCTTGGTGCCTCCTTTTCTTCTCTGGATTTTTGGCACAGTGATTCAGAGACAACCACCGCCTGCTGAGGGACTCCTGCTCTTGGGGCTTTATTTTGTCCTTGCATCAGTGATTCTGAAAGGCTATGAGGATTTTACTCATTGCCTTACCTTCAGTTTTATTGATGATACAGATTTTCTTTGTCCTTTGCCCCCAATTCTCAGCCCTTGTGAGCAGCAATATTTAAAAACTGTAAGAAAAGTGAAGGTGCAGAAAGAAAATGTGTCACAATGGCTCCTCCTGCCACTGCTTAAAGCATTCTTTGCATAAACTCTTCTAGTGTTTCCAGCGTGTTCAATGTGGCAATCTCAGAGCTTTATAAGCAGGGAGGAATCAGCATAATGGGTCTGAATTGATGGGTTTGTCTTTAAGGAGAGAATGGATTTTGCGGAGCTGAGCCTCTTGCTTGATAACATCCACACATGAAAGCCAGAGGGAAAAGTTTCTCGTCACAGCTTACTTTATCCACAAAAATAATTTGTGGACTGCCATCACCCGATGAGCACTTTTAATGCTTTTTTACTTTGAGGGGCCACATGTACAAAGTATACAAAATGAATTTAAAATATCCTTGTGATTAATCATGGAATTCTGTGTGGCTATCTTAAAAAAAACCCAAAAACCAACAGACCAAACCTGTGGTGGCAGTACAAGTGTTTCCAATCTTTCCATTTGCTTTTCATTACACTTCATATTTTTGACACTCACTATACAAGATCATATTAACTGCTGATATCACATCATGCTGTGCTTTAAATGCTTACTGGATTTTGCTTGAAGACCTGTTGTCAGTTTTGCTAGTAATAACTATATTTCTTTTGAAACTCTAAGGGCAGGAAGGGACAGACATATTGTCAAAAAAGGTCAGATATAGAACACGTGGCACACTCCTCATTACAGTTAATTTGCAAAGTGTTGTCTGTGAAAATACAATACCAAATTAAGCTTGTTAAGACCTGTTAATATGATTACAATTTGTACCCAGATAATGGAATAGCAAACTCCATGTTCTTAGGTGATCCACATTATATTGCATGAGTGAAAAATGTCAGATTTCTACCCTTTACCCTTGTGTTTTGATACACAGAAAACTCCTGTCCTTTCATGGATCTTTGTTCACTGAATGTTCTGTAGAGTTTATCAGCAGGATATTGGGGAGATAGAAGGGGGCAGGAAATAGAAATTAAAAGAATATTGTGTCAGTTGAAAAAATGGGGAAGATAAATTGTATAATATTTAATTATATTCCGCAGATTATTTTTCCTTTTGTGAAAGAACTTATTTCTGTTATGTCCATTTTCATTACCTGCAGGGTGCCATAAATCTCTTCTGTCAGTATTTGTGATCTCATTGAAATATTTCCTTGAGGCTCATGGTTTGGTCCAGGCTTTCATATGCATCAGAACGACAGAAATTCCAAATCACTCTCTGGTGCCCTCTGCCTATCCACCTTTCTGCCCACAGATTCTGGAATTTGAAATTATATATTGGTAGTATCTTTTCAAATTGGTTGTTCTTTTCAAATTTTCCACAATATCTGCAGGTAGATACCTGCAGAGGCTTAGGTCAAGAACTTAAACATTCATTATTTTTTACTTTATCAGGACACTTAGTTGTCCTAAGCTCAGCCTGGATGGTGAGAGAATGGAAAAGAAGTATTATAGACTGCTCTTGTCTGTGTTTCTGCCAGGGCACAGGGAATATACAAGTAGAGAGTTGAAAACCATTTCAAATGAGCAAAAACTCAGATAAAATGCTGACACCCAGCTTTCACATAGACCTAGAGATCTGCATTTATTTTAAAAGTGTTGCATCATACAGAATGTCTGATCTCCTTGCAAAGCATAATTTTGTTAGAAGTCAAATTTGGGAGGACTGGTTTTGACTTTAGAGATGTAGGCAGCTGGAATGTACTGTGTCCATTCCAAAAAGTGACACTAGCCTTGAGTCTGGGCCTTACGTGTTTTCAGACCTTGATGAGAGGACTACTATATAAAATATTAACCTAGAAGGTTGAGATCTTCAAAGTTTGAATCTGGAAAATTCCCTGCGAAAAGATGCTCTTATCAAGGCCAGAGCACTATGCACTCTTCTAAGGGACCAAAAATCACATTAGAAATTTAAAAAAACCAAACCAAAGTAGTGCAGAGATTAACCCTTATTAATACCAACTCACAGGACTATTGTATATTAATCTCAACGATGTTGAAATGCTTTATTAATTGATTTTTTAAATAATTCAAAGACACACAGGTATGTGGATGGGCAGGGCAGGGTTGCAAATGCTTACCAACTTCAGACACAACTGCTGTGGCTCCTGAGTCCTTCAGTTTTGAGCAGATAAGGAATGGGGATAGCTGTCAAAACAAAACTGGATGTATAATGCCTATGCTGCATCTTTTTTTTTTTTTTTTTTTTTTTTAATGCAGCTGCTTCTAACAAGCTGCTTTTTTTTAAAGTGCAGCTGCTTCTGAAGCGCAGCTGCTTCTAACAAGAAGCTTTGGGCCTTGTTTCTCGTTTACCTCAGCACTGCGCAGGGAAGTCTGATGGAGCTGTGAGCAGGAAAGAAGGATTGCTGATTTTTTCAATTGAAGCTGTGGGAGTAACAGTTATTGCAGAAAATGTGTAGTGTGTCATGAATTAGATATGCATATGCTTCTGTTAAATGTGCTTATCTGGGTTTGCTTTTTTATTTTTGGCTTTTTATAAAGATCAGTATCTCCAAAGCTTATATTCCAGGCAACTCACTGTATGATGCAGCAATTATATCCAATTTAGTGTGTAACTGAAAAAAATATGAGTCACTATTAAATTGTCTTTCTGAAACTGGATTATTTTTGGGGTTTAGCATGGAAATTACAAGGATGGTAGCAATAAGACTGAGTAACAGATGCTTGTGCAGCCTGACTAGTTCAACTGAAATAGATTTAAAAATAGAGGCACTGAAAAAAAATAAAACTCTTTAAGAGATATTATTTGGAAAACTTCATTAGCAATGACCTCTCTGGTATGTACATATTTCCTTGAAACATTAAAAGAATAAAATAAAATACTGAGTGAAGGTTAAAATGCAATTTCTTAATTAACTGGTGTTAAATTCAAAACTGCTATTTAATGTCATGTAAGTTAACTGATATCTAGTATAGTCAGGGAACAGCTGTGGGTGGAAGGCCCTTTTCTTCCAATGCTCAGTAGCCAAATTTTAAAGATTCAAATGCAATATTGTTAAGTGCAGGCAAAACTGATTCTGATGTGTGAGGTCATACTCGGTTTACTCAGTGTGAAGGACATTGTTCAGCTATTGCTTGACCAAACAAATCACTTTGCTAGTTCAGGACTTCAGTAAGGAAAATGGGCCTGAACTATATAAAATTTTGTGTTACTGTGTTTCTCTGTGGTGTTTGTATTTGTATGAAATCATGTAGTACTTTGAAGTGTCTTAATAAATTATTATATTATCTTTCCTAAGCTCTAATTCTAAACTTGGTAGAAGAGAGCATTTAGAGTGTTGTGGACTTATTTATAGTGAGCAATTAGGGGCCTTGAGCCCTGTTGCTTTCTTAGTAATTATGTGTGGCCACTGAGTTCCTGGGCAAAACATCCTTATGAAATTCTCATTGATGGGAAGAGCTGTGGTTTTATTTTCAGCATGGTGTGAATGAATTTAGCTGCATGACTCCCATTAATGTAAATAAGTGTTGTGCATCTAAATGTGCATTGCACTGAAAATTTGCCTCTTGGTGTGCTTAGAATAGAACAGGATGCATTTGAAATCATCCTTCCTTGAAATAACCTGAAAATCTAGTGAATGTGGGGGTAGTGGGAAGGCATTCAGAACTACTAATCAAAAAAAGAACTGGAAGGAACCACAGGGGGAAAAAAAGAAAAAAATAACAAAGAGATACAAAGCAGATCAAACAGCTGTAAAGTCAAACAGAACATGTTGGGAGCAAACAAGGATGTTGAAAGCTTAACAAACCAGACTACAGAGGAATCACAAAACTGCATTTAATTCAGGGCACTATTAAACTGAAGCATTGGGCATCAAATCACATCCTAAAACCCAGAAATCTTTTCTGATGATGTCTCTGACTCTCAGACTTTTGTAGACGCTGGTAGTTGTGAGTCATGGTGTGTAGAAATTCACAGAGGTACTGCTATTCTTTCACCCCGAAGTAAATCTGAGGACATCAGACTGATCCTCTTGACTTTTCATGTCGGGCAGTCTAAATTCACACCTTTTTATTTTTACTTGACACAGAGATCAGCAGTTTGACTATGCCATCCTGTTGGAATGCTCACAACTGATGCTTTATACAAGCTTGCAGCACAGGCTTGCAATAACCTGATCTCTCGGTAAACTGACATGTCTGATCTCTGTGACCTGTGGGGAAAGAGATGAAGAAAGAGGAAAGCATATAATCTTTATTTCCTTACATTTGCAGAGTGGGGTGATGTTGTTGATAGTAAGCCCAAGATGGAACTGCAGATTCTATAGCGTGGGCCAGGCTTCGACCTGGCAGAACCGAACAGCAGAAAGGCTGCCAGTTATAAATGAAAAGCAATATTGCCAGGAAGTTTATGGGAACAATTTTCTCAGCTAGGTTCACCTTTATAAAAGTCAACTATTTGACTAATTTTCTGTGAGAAACTGTGTATGTAAGATTATAGTCAGTATGGCTTGATGGATAAAACCCCTCTCTCATTAAGTTTTGATATCTAGTATTCCAATAAAAGAGTGCTTGATTTTGTTGAACATGCTGAAATATTCCTAAAGAAATAAATTTTTAAGTAAGTGATGAATTACTGCATGCTCCTGTGGTATTTATTGTGTTGCTGCTAATCAAAGCTGCTCTGTAACAATCTTAGTGCTACTGTGGGTGTTCAGTATCGCTGTAGTGCTGCCCCACATTCTGTTTAGTGCTTTCTTTACAATAAAAAAACAATGTTCTTGGTGAGCTGTATGAGTTTGAATTAATCTATTTGACATTTTCAGTTTGCAACCCAAGAAAACTGCCTCGGGATCTCATTAAGAAGTTGTGGAAATTGCTTTGTCATGTGTCTATTGTTTCTGTCAGACAATTGCTAATACAATTTTGACTCTTCCCCTCTAGATCTATTCTTCCTCTTCATTCCTCCCTTGTCATTTGTGTACTTGCATTTAGAGATGAGTGAAGCTTCTGTGAGGGAAAGAGATATCTCATAATTAAAAAACAACCTCACACCTTTGTGGTTTACAAGGGAGAGTAAGTACTCCAAAGAGCAATGACTGTGTTACACTTTCCTTCTGCAGATGTGCTCCAGTGGTGATTTAGCTGCTCACAGCTGGGATGGGGAAAGCTTTGGCTCTCACTTGCTTCATCTCCATTGTGGCTTTGCTTCAGTGTTTTACCCTAAAGATTATAATATACAGAATCAGTATATCATACTGTGGACAAATTTAAATAAAATGCATAAAAAAATGAAAGTGGTACTAAATTATGGAGACTTGAATTTATCCTGGAAAAATATCAGGCTAGAATTTTTGAACATTCCAGGCTTAGTGAAATTGGATTTTTTTTTTTTTTTTTGTCTATTTCTTAAGAATCTTATGCCTTTCTTTTTTTTTTTTTTTTAGTCTGGAAAATAAGCAATCGTTTTCCTGTCTTGTCTCTGTGAGTTCAACATAAGATTTCTCTGAAAAATGTAATCTATCCATTATACCCCCTATTGTTCAATGCATCTATATAAGGGATTAAATTTCCTCCTGACAAAACCCAGTAATTATTTTATATACTGAAGCATGTAGATTGATTTCCCTTTTAGCTTTATTCTGACTTAGTCTAACTATATATACTATTTTTATTCATAAATGTTAGATCATTTTTGTATCTTACTACTTTCAGTAATGTCTGCCAGTATCAAGCACCACAAATTAATTATATAGTATATTGTCATAACCCACAATTTATGCATTTTAAAAGTGCATGGTTTAATCCCAGCTAGCAACTAAATTCAATGCAGCTGCTCCCATTCCTCTCTCCTCCAGCCCTACTCAGATGAGGAGGAGAATCAGAAAAAGATATAGCCTGGGGGTTGAAATAAGAACAGCTTAATAACTGAAGTAGAGTAAAATATTGTAATAATAGCAACAATAAAAATAATAAAGGAAAAAAGAGAATAGAATAAACCTCAAGAGAAAAAAGTGATGCACAATAGTTTTTCACCACCCACTGACTGATGCTCAGCCTGTCCCCACATATGTTTTGCTTATGACTCCACAATATTTACAAATGCTAAATACTGGCATTTTTCTCTGACATGATAATTGCTCATTGTTCTGTTGCTAAAAAATAGTGGAATCCAATGAAGGGACAGAAACCTAACCAGCATGAATAGTACATCCTATTCATGCTCAAAGACTACCTACAAATTTAGTTATTTACCCACAGAAAATTCAGCTATCAGCTATGAATAATAGATACATACATATCAAGAAAATTAAGATAAATTTCACTAATTGTTCTGCATCTTCCAACATGAAAGGTATAGTCAGAATACACAGTAATCAAAATCCTAAATACCATTCATTCCAGAAGCTTAAATTTCAGAGCAATTTGATCCAATTGGAATGCTCAGAAAACCACACCTTGTGTCCAGTAAAAACAATGCAAATTTAATCTATCAAATGCTTACAACAAGCTGTTGATAGATGTATTCCAGACTAATTTATATTAAATACAACAATTTTTGAATGTCAGTACCTTCAGATATACCCATCAATTCTATACACAAGAAGCTAACTAAAATATTCTGTATGAAATAATTTTTTCAGATGAAGTGTTATTCTGGCAATTTCAAGACCTTCTTTATCTCTTCTATCAGACTATAGAAGTAAAATCAAATTATCAACCTCAGAATAAAATATATTTGCATAGTTCAGCAACCACATTGGAAGAAATGTCAAACTAAACATTTTCAAAGCTAAACACTGCGTTTATATTTGTCAATTGCAATTACTGTGGTTTAAATAAAATCCAGTGCCACTGCAGGCTGAGGAGAGAGGATAAGGATCCTGTTTTAAGTCCTTTATCCTAGTCAGGTAAATCATACATCCCTTTCATCCATAATAACAGGTGATGAAATTCTAAAAAAACTAAAATATTCATAAATTCTGGTGAAGTACCAAGAAGCCTATAGTATCAGAAAACTGTGGAGCCCATAATGGCATTTGATCTGAAGCTATGATTTTAGACCTGGTGAAATGAGGCTACTTCCTGAATATCCACAGAGACTGTCAGTGACTAGAAATGGTGGAGCTACTATCAGTAATCTCACTTTCCTACAACTTTCTAAACTTATAGGAAATCACGTCTACAAATCATACCTCAATATAAAACTATTTTTCTTATATCCCTGGGGTGAAGAGGAATACAGTATTATTATTTTTATTCATATCTTCACAAGGACCTCATCCATGTCCCTTTTTTTCCAATTAGAGAAACTAAGCCTGTCTTCTTCTTTCCCAGACACAGTGAACAGGCAGAGATTTGACTTTACGTGCAAGGCCTCACCTCCTTGGCTATCACAGTGCAGATTGTCCTGTTATTGTAATAGCACAGTGAGCATTCTTGTGTTCTTCCTTCCCCTCCCCATTAAGGTCTCTGTGCTTCATTTACACAGAGTCTAAAAAGAAGATTTTGGATTTCTTCTATCCATTCTGCTCTCTGAATATGAGAAACACCACATTCAGCTGTCTGTGGTGTACCAAACAGCCCTTGGAGGTCTGATCTAAACACACACTGCTTGGAATAAAATGCAGTGAGCACCACAGGGCAGTCCTGCCCTCCTGCAGCTGTGCCTGAGGCCATTCTGATTGCTGCAGCCTCCTGCAGACTGAGAGCCTTGAGGCACAACTTCTTGTGTCTCTCCTCGAGTTTTTCACCGACTACAGCAATCCTAATTTAGCCCTTAATTAGCTAATTGTAGTGGTTATCTCAAAAGGCAAATTGGAATTTAAACACACAGAAATTAGTGTATAGGAGCACACCAGGTTTTTGGGGTTTTTTTTTTACTGGTGGCTTGTACCAGATGTTATTGAGAAAAGCACCAGAAGACACACAAATTTTGTTCACTAGCATTGAATTCTCTGGAGAATAACTACCTTGATTGTTAATTAGTTTTATAGTACACCAAGAAGTTAAATGCTGCTGCTACTGAGATGGATTCAGTGCTGAAATTAAGACCAGACCTTTTCTGTGATATTTTCATCTCTGGTTCAAACAAAAAAGTAGGAAGTAAAAAGGCAAACAAAATGGGAACTGTTCTTTTCTCTACAAATCTTTATTAAAGCCCAGATACTTTCCATGAATTATAAATAAACTACACACGGTTTTTCCTAACTGGAGAAGAGGAGGAGGTGAGACCATGTGAGGGAAACAACATGGAGACACCAAGGTCAGTGAAGGAGGGGAGGAGGTGCTCCAGGCATGGAGCTGAGATTCCTCTGCTGGGTGTGGTGAGGACCATGGTGGAGCAGCCGTGCCCCTGCAGCCCATGGGGTCCAGGGGGTGCAGAGATCCACCCCCAGCCCGTGGGGAGGTGCCCACGCCAGAGCAGGTGATGCCTGGAGGAGGCTGTGATCCAGTGGGAGACGTGGCGGAGAGAGAGGGCCCTTGATTCCAGGCTGGAGCAGCCTGTCCTTGGAGCACTGCACCGTGTGGACGAGGAACCCACACCACAGCAATTTTGGGAAGAGTGCTGCTCGTGAGATTTGGAACCATGTTGGAGAAGTTCAGAGAGAACTGTCTCCCGTGGGAGGAACTCCAAGGCACATCAGGGGAAGGACTCCTCTCCTGGAGCAGCGGAAGATGTTGGTGATGAACTGACCAAACCCCCACACCCTCTTCCCCGCACTGTTGGTGGGAAGGACGGAGAGCTCAGGGGGCAAAACAGTTTTTAAGGACTTATTTTGCTTCTCATTATCCTCCTCTGTAATAAAGTAATAAATTCACTTTGTAACTCAAAGGTGAGCCTGTTTTGCCCTTGGTGTTTCCTCCCCATCCTTATCTCAACTCATGACTGCGTTGT
This sequence comes from Acanthornis magna, assembly GCA_036785705.1. Taxonomy (NCBI): domain Eukaryota; kingdom Metazoa; phylum Chordata; class Aves; order Passeriformes; family Acanthizidae; genus Acanthornis; species Acanthornis magna. Next base: position 57,623 of record JAWUZG010000802.1, read on the forward strand.
TAATTTTTTCTCTCCTCTGCCCAGCTGTGGCAGGGGAGAGTGAGGGAGTGGCTGTTGTGAGTGCCTGGCATTTGGGCAGGGTCAAACCACGACATTTTTGGTCGGAAGAAAATGCTTGAGAAAGATTATGGCTGAATCAATGGAAGGTACAGACATAATGTAGACTGTACCAACATACAGAGAAATAACAACGACCAGAAATGCAATCAAGTAAGCTGTAACAATGTCTTTATTTGAACTCTTCAGTTTCTTTGACTTTGAAGGGTAGTTCTCTGTTGACAATTGAATTTAAAATATGTTGGCATTACTGACAATCTCATTCAGAACTCCTGAAGTTCTCATCTACAGAAATTGTCTTTCCTGATGAAGTTCCCGATGAACTTCTCATGAAGTTTTTCTGCTTTTCCCATCCTCAGATATGACCCAAGTGTCTTGTAAAAACAATCACAGAACAAATATTGACATGTACTATGAATAATTTGTTAATTATAGATTAAGGATATTTACATGATTTCTGGACAAAACCAATAATGCCCACAGATCTCCTGAAACATCTTCACTTTTCTATACCTCTTTTTAAAGCCATACAGCCTGAATGGGTTTTTTTATGTGGGATCTTCTGTAGATGAACCACAGTCACAAGGGGTGGGTGCTTGTTTTGTCAAATGCTGCTGTTTTCTGGTGTGTGAGAGAACTCCTTCAGTCAAAAACCCCAGTGGTGTCATATCATGCTAAATTCCCCCAAGTCTGCCTAAGGCCTTAATTTTGAAATGGTATTGTTCCATCAGATTCTTACTCCTTAGCATCACCCATGTAGAGGATTTAATAGTTTAATTATTATTTTAAATTAATTTTCTGTTCCATTAAGTATCGACATGACACCTTCTAGTCTGTCTGCCAAGGCTAGTGTCTCGGATTTCTGCTTTCTGCAACTGACAAAATGTGTTCCTAAGCATAAATAGCCTTAGCAACCCAAACCCATGATCAAAGCTACAAAGGCAGAAGGATAAAAAGGATCATACATTCACCAGTTTGCTGTTTTTTTATATTTTCTCGTATTCTACTGACAAACCAGATGCTGTTTTTCAGCCCATGAGACTAGAAGATGCATGAAATTTGTGTCTATGAGAGGAATCTATTTTTTATTATCTTCCCTTTCTTCATTCATGTTATTTCTTAACTGACTGTTTAAAAATCCCTGATTACTTTTCTGTATTTCTGCCTTTGATGACTCACTATGAAACACAGGGTCCATATATTCATGGGCAGATGGGAAAGTATTTTTTATGGTATTAGTGGAGTTTTTTCACTCACCAGTTCTCAGATTTGTATAGATTACTTTTAAATTCTTCCTAGATGTGCCTCTGGATAAAAACATAATACTACACATGAATCTGGAAAAGATTTGTAGAATTATGACCTTACTAATTTTACAATAATGAAACTTACATTTTCCAGTGGAATTCATCCTGTGTTTTCTTAAATAGAATACATTAAATACAATTAAATAGATGCACTAAAAACTTTTTTTTTCCAGTGAACATTGACATCATCTCTTTTTGCTACAGCTTCATAACTTTTCTTAGTTTGCATGTGTGAAAGCAAATTTTAAAGATCAGTATTCTAGTCATGTGGAATAACCAGCTGGATGTAGCAAACATTTACTAGAAATTACCTTCCAGTTCAGGGACATCATGGGGTCTATTTATCAGTAAATGTTATGTAAGTCCTCAAAATGAGACTAAAATCTTGCAAATGTTTTGTGCATGAGGGTGAATTTCTGCATTTTGAATGTATATCTGAAACTAATGCCTCTTTTCACCATGTTATGAGGACACGAGGATTCAAGCTTCAATCTACCAAATATATCCATAAGCCTTCCCCAGATTTGTGGAGTGCTATGAATGATTAAGGACCAAAAATTTGTGGTAGTTGATCATTTTGATTAATGCATTTGAGCATTCTGTCTGGTGAGAAAGAGTGGAGTGTCTCCTTAGGGTGCAACAAAGAGTCCTGACCTTTGCAAGCACAGAACTAACACTGACATCAGCACCAAAAAAAAAAAAAAAAAAAAAAAGAAAAAAAAAAAAAGAAGCCTGTCTGAAGTCACTGACTAGTGTCAGTTCCAGAAGGCAAATTACAATGAAACACGATACACAGAAGAATTAAAGTAGCTGTTAATTTTAGCTGCCTACAAGTTTTAGTTATGCGAAAGAACTTAATGAACTTCAGTAAAATTACAGGGTAGAAGAGAACAGCTGTCCTCCTAGTCTGGTGGGATTCAGAATGAAATTTTTATAATGTTAGAGTACAACATCAGGGAATTTTAAGCAGAAAAGAAGGCTAAAAGAAGTGAGGGCTATACGGTGATTAGTACCTTCTTGGATACTATCAATGTTTTGTCACAGGGTAGCAGGAAACACTAAAAGGATATGCTGTCAACATATAAGCCCAAATCTCACTTGTGATAGACTTTATTCCACATTTTCACTTTCAATCAAAAGACAGTGAAATGGTTCAGCCTCTGGAGAGAAAACAGAGTAAGTCTCAAAGCTGTTCTGTCTTCCAGTGACTGATAACAGCTCAGTGAAATAAGTCTTTGCTTGTCCCAATAAATAGGCTGTCCAGACTGGGGAAGTGATTGGCACACATTTGTCTGGGAACAGAATTATAAGCATGTGAAAGGCTTCTTCCACATTCACAATGAAAGAGCAGAAATCATTCTGCAGAAATACCTCTGCTACTTACAGGTTTATATTGTTTTCCTGACAGACCTCAACAACACTTTCATCTGAAAGAGAGAGAAAATTCATACTGAGAAGCAGACTGAGAGTAAAGCTATCAGAGAGGGCCTTCCAACAGCCAGTTCAGACAAAGAGTGTAATATTAACTATTTAGGAAGGGAATTATTCTACTACAATATAGACATAAAAACACTGTTAGAAAGTGGTTGTAGAAAAGATAAGCTGGGACATGTGAAATTGACAGTTTAATATTTGTGATTTTGGCTATGAAAGATGCAATCTGTTACAAATACTTTCAGGCTGCAATCTGCAGAAGTCGTTCAATCAACACTTTTCAGAAGGTTTCACTAGCATGAGCATCACAAAATGTTTCAGTTATTAAAACCTAAACAAAAAACGTGAAAGGTTAAATCTGGGCATTTCAGATAGATTAATGGTGCAGCTGACATGCTGGTCTTTGTCAGTGACCTGAAACCCATGGTAGCCCAAGAGCTGAAATTAGGTGTTCAAAGTGTGAACACCTTTGAGATTGAAGTGTGTGGTGTGAATGTCACTTAAAGTCTGCATCTATGCTGATTACAGTATTTTGTCTGTCCTTGTAGCAGCATTGGCTGCACTGTTAAGGAAAGGACAATCCATATTTTTTGTGTAAATGAAGGTCATTGCAAAACATTGTCAGAAATATATGTAAGACATGTAGAGCACAAAGATTTTGGGGCATTTCCACACTGCATGCCCTTGCAATTTTTACTTTTTTTGCTGGGAAGGCTGGCAGAAAGACAGAGCCAGGAGAGCACTGCAACAAGGAAACATTGGATGTAGATTGCAAATTTGTCCTTGACCCAGCCTCGGTGTAAGCTGACCTGAAGGCTTAGGCAAGGAATCCAAACATACTGGACAGGTACTCTTCCAGTGTACAATTTTATAATAACAATTAAAGAAAAAAACCAAAACCCCAAAAATTTAAATTATATTTTTGAGTCTCTGATGCTAACTTTAAAAATATGCAATTTTGTTTCTTTTTAAGAATCAGAACCAAAGAGTACTACTGACTTACAGAAAATATGTTGATTAAAAAAAAAACAAACCATACAAAAATCTCTGGCAAGGTAGCTGCAGGAGCTCACAGTAAAATTCTTTAAACTGGAAAAGGTTTACTTCATCCCCAGGTTTCCTCACTCAAAATAATAGCAGTCTTTGAATCAAAATTTCATTCTTCAAGCCTAGGATGAAACTGGGAGTCAAGCAGCTACTGCTAACTGGATGTTGCTGGGAGATTCAGCTTGTACTGCACAAAGATTTGAAACCAAAAAGCAACAAAATAGAGAACCCATAAAAACTTTTAATAATTTGATAGCCTTGTAAATGCTTTCTATAGAAATTAACTTTTAGGACTTTTTAGGAGCATTTATTTTCTCATAACAAGGGTGAATTGATTATTGAATGGTCGAATGCACACAGTGCATATTGATCTGTTCATGTGTAGCAGCTTTCTCCCAGCAGGCACCTTGCTGCCTATTTTAAATAGGATTACTACTCATTAAATTACAATGACCTGGAGCAATGGTCAACAAAGCTGAAATTGCCTCAGTTCATCACGTTTTGGTTCACTGCCATTAAATTTCAGTGGCTGTGTTTCCCTAGAGTAAATAGACCTGAAGAACATACATGGTTGAGTGCTTCAACTTCTTGCATTTAATCAAGTAAACCTAAAAAATTCATACCTATATTTGGAAGTTAAGGAAGTGTAAGGAATTCTTTGTTTTAGTTTTAAGGAATTTTAATACTTGTTTTAGATTAAAACATAACAATCTTCGGCTGATGTGATACACAGCCATACCTGCTACAGTGGCTTTTCTACACAGGGGACTTTATTTTGATTTAAAGAACTGTTGTTCTGGCAGTTAAATCAGGCCAGGAACTTCATCTAGACTGTCTGGCCACATTTGTGTCTCTTAATTTTAGACATGAACACAGAAAAGGGACATAGAAGTCCCCTTAATTACATAGGCACTTGACCAAACAATACACTGTAGTTTTCTTCACTGAGTGACAGAACTGAAAGCTGCCATGTACTGTTTTCCAATTAATCCAGAATAAAAATATCTCTGAATGTTTCAGGAATAAAATGATTGCCTAATTTTTTGGATATGTTAAAGACAGACAGAAAGTGGAAGCTATTTGCAAAGACAGCGGCACATTCACCCTTCGTACCAGGAAGAGATTGGGATGAAACCTGGGAAAGACAAGAACCAAATTCTCTTTCAAACTGAGCTGAGAAAGAATCTCAATCTTGAAAAACATCCTAAAGCTAAAATAAAGAGAAGTATTAGAAAAAAAATCTCACATAGGGTGTATTGATGTTCCGTGTATCGTACTACAGTTGATACTGTACTACATAATTATCTTTCTGGTAAAAGTAGGTTTTATCAATATTTAAACTATTTATCTACTCTCACATGAAGTCTTAAAGTTGAGGTTTCTTTAGCTGGGGTCAAAAGAAACAAAGAAAGAATTTTATATGTAATGACACCTCTTGTAGTAGATAGGACCTCTTCCATGGAAGGACATTACACTCCATACTGCCATTAACCTTTTGTCTGCGATTTGCTAACCACTACTGTAGCATTGTCCATGTGGCTTCTGCGATTATGTTTCTAAAGCTGCTTTGAAACACAAGGTGAAGCAATAGCGAAGATTTCTCAGTTTTAGTGAAACTACTTTAAATTTACCTGAACACATTTCAAGGCGGTTTTACTGTGTGTGAGAGAGTTCAGTGACATACACCAGAAGAATATGTGATGATTGCAGGGTGAACATCAGTCTCCTTGCAGACACATTTTCACCTGCTCATGTGGAATGCACCTGTGCCTTGTTGGCAGTACCTTTGGCATTTTGCTCTCTCAACAGATGAAGTGTGTTTTTGTCTGTTTGTCCTTTTAGATTATACTGGGTGTTTCCTAACGTGCTCCTTCAAATTTTACACTTCAAAATTGCTGTGGTTTTCACTGTCATAATTTAGCTTGACTACTCCAAACCCATATGTCATGGATGATGCAGACATAATGCCATTAGTTGCATCTAACAAAAAGGTTTGTGGAGAGTGAAATGATTTGTGCAGTGAGACTGAATTCGAGCTAATTACCTACTGTTACTAGCAGTCAATAGTACAGTTTGCAAAAACAAGAGGGGAGTCCACATCATTTCCAATCTGCATTGCATATATTCCAGGGGTGGGGAGGGAGAGCTACTAAATGATGCACAGCAGTATCCCATAGCAGATGATGTTTTGGTTTTCATTTTTAATTCTGCTTTGTTACTTAACTTGAAAGCTTCATTTTCAATGGATATTCCAAACAGTCGTTTAAAGCTCTGATTTTAAAAATAGCAATCAGTTAATGTAATTTCACCTCCTGTGTACTTACTGTCTGTTTTCTACTTTTGTAGAGTCTTTTCTGTTAGCTAGAGTGAAGCCTGACATTTGTTCTCCATGCAGGCTCTGAGTATGTGGCTTCGTCTGCCCTACTGCATCCTAATTTTTCAGCAGCAATATTGTATCATTTAAAAATAAGTAATTGGACCTAAGTGTAGAAGTTTGAGATTTACAGTTGAAAACCACTCAGTGCAAAGTAATAAGTTAGTGCACATATGCATTTAAATTAACAGAAGAATAAAGATGTAAAGTGACTGCTTAAGTGGGTAAATATATTCATGCAAGTACAAAATCTTTATACTCATGAGGCAGATAATTTCCAGTTGAAGTTGATTATCTATTTACATATTCATATATGCCACAAAGGTACAAATTTTTGCAGTAACAAAAAGAAGATGGGAGAAAATTATAAACACTTATAACTATGCCTTAAAATAAAACCTTACTGCTTTTGGCTTTTAATTTCATTGGAGGATGCCCCCATCTAGCTAAGGGAATTCACCTTTGGGGAGGCAAATGTGGGATTAAACATTTTGGTCTATAGAATGTATGTACATCCTGTCAAAATTCAACTCCTCAGATGTTATGGTTATACCTAGGCCTGTCTTTTAAAAGTTGGCCAAAAGAATAAATAATAGTGTTGGGGCCCTTTTGCATAACCTCTGCAATTTGGTCATCATATAAGAAGTTGCCATCTTCGGTCGCTTTCTCTCTTCTAACGAGAAATTCATCCTTTGATATTTAAAGTTCCCATAAGTGTCACAACCCAAAACTATTTGAAAGTCTGTCAGTGTCCGCAGGATTTTTAAAGTTCTTTGATTGAATAGGGATAGGCACCTTCTTTTAAAACAGTTTACTTATAGTGGATGAAGACATTCTGACATTGGAAAATTTAAGATCTAGGAAACTCTGGCCTCCACATTTTCTTGTGTGACAGTTGTTTAGGCACATTAGTTTTCAATGTATTGACTCAATTGTTTTGGTATCCTAGACAAAGTGTTTGCAATTTTGGATTTAATTTTGGGACACCTGATGTCCTATGCACTGTAAAGAGGGTGAGAAAACTTAATACATTGTCATGGATTTTGCTTTGAGCCTGAAGGCTTCCAAGTTAGAAGTTATGGAACTTGTGCTAAAGGTGTGTAGGTCATTCCTTGAACCTAATGTGAACTACTTTTCATCATGTTGAAATTACTGCTGTGACAACAATTGATCTGTACCAGTATCTTGCAAAGCATAGTAGCGCAAAGATTTAGCATTAAATGAAAGAATTCCACTAAAACCTTGTAAACATGCTGGTAAGGAGGTTGCATTGGGAGTATGTGCTGCCAGTTATTTCAGAAGTACTATTTATATCTTCCTTTTGTTTGTAAAATAACACTCAGCTGAAGGGACTTTTGCTGCTTCTAATACTGATTTCTGAGATGCCTCTCACATTATTTTTTTGAGGGTGGCTAACATACGATTTCTCAGGTTTCAGCTGGAGTGAAACCCTGCAGCAGGGGTGGTAAATCAAATCTGTGACTTGCCCCCTTCATTTCTGACCGTTTGGTGACACACTGATTCTGAGTTTTGCTGCTGTCTGTAAGTTCCTTTCTCCATTACACCTTGGTGGATTTCTTTTGCCTGAGGATGGGCAGATGCTGCACAGCTTGTTGGTTTAACTAAAGAGAGTTTCTAGGGCCCACTGGCACCCTCTCTCATCCTGGAAAGGATGTTTTTGCTCATGTTTTGGACTTAGAGTGACTGTTTTCGTATTTAACACAGATTTTGAGAAACTGAGATCAGATGCTCTGTATTACAGAGGTAATGCCTCGACACATCTCTCCACATAAACATTACACAGCAGCGTGCATTGTGCCCCGTTAGCACAGTGATTACTGAATGATGGCAGCTTCTCAGTGCTCTTAAACAGTTTAGTGGATGACATTACATTTCACTTTCTTCTTTCCCTCTGAGTCCCACTATGCTGGATGAGATTTTATTTTATTATAGATTTGGTTTTTTATTGCAAAAAACATATGTGTTGAAATGGAAACATTCAAAAGATAATCCCTAGTTCTGATGCCTCTTCTATCTCAAAATAATAATAACAATAATAATAATAACAGCAGCAGCAGCAGCAACAACCCCTACCCCCAACAGTTTTGATATGGATAAAATCTGCTTCAAACATGTTGAATATTAATCAAAACTGAAACAACTTGGTTTGTCCAATCTAAACACTCCTTCCATCCTTGTGTTTCAATTTAACATCAGTGGATATTCTCACTCTTACTCTATGATTTTTTTAGCACTTCAGAGAAACTTGTGGTAGAGCAGAATGACATTCCAGTCTCTCCACTACAGTGACATCAATCTTCTCAAACAGAACACTGGCAGTTACCAAAAATCTGCAGTTACCAAAAATCATGTGCTTATACTTTTAAACTGCTGGAATGGCACATGTTTTGCTTTACTAGTCAGCATTCCGACAAGTGCTTGAGGCTACTCTTCAGGAGTTAACATAATCCAGGACCCATTCCTGGACATTTGCACATAGTCCTTCTGCACTGAAAGCTTAGAGAGTTTTTATATAGAAGTACTCTCCAGTCACTCTCCTCACTGGGGGCTTTGATATACATGTGTAATTCCTTGACAATATAATAAATTAAACTGCTCTGTAAATTAATATACAGAGCATAATTTATAACTACTATGTTCTGAAAGAAATTATATTCTAAAACATTGGATGTTCTGTGCCAGTTGTCTTAAGGTCAGAGGCCACTTGCAGACACGTCTAGTTTAATTGTATTTTAACAGGTCAACTACATTACACAAATAATTCTGTTAGCACACAGAAGTCTGTGTGGCTTATATCAAGGTTTAGTGTTCAATAATTTTCTGAGTGAGGGCTCCTGAAAGCCAAACAATCTCTGAACCAAAATGATTTAAAATGTAAAGAAGAATGTACAGCCTGACAACAACAAAAAAAATTAATCAGTGGCATTCCATCTCTTTTTTAAAAAAGTAATATGAATCCTAAAATCAACAGGTAGTTTCTGACTAAACAAAAGGTGGAGTGAGTCATGTAGCAAACAGCATGATGCCAGTGTTGCCCCACATTTTCAGGCAAGCTTTTGACCTTTCCATCAAAGGCATTAGATTATGAGGCAATAAAAACTTTGGGAATTAAATAGTTCTCCTTCATGGGACATATTCAGATGTCTCTGTGGTATTCAGTGCTCTTCTAGCAGAAATATACTAGAAAAAAAGAGCAAAGGAACCAACAGTTTAGGAATGCTACTAAATCTAGATCCCATCTGAGTGTCATTCTGTGTTTTAAAGCAGGACTAACCAAGAAATGCTGTAGTAAATATATTGAATCTAGTCTAAAAAAGATTTTTTTTAAACTTCTGATCTGTATGCATTTCATTAAGTTACCAGATCTGGTAAAAATATGAAGCCGACACAGCAGTAAAGGGAAAAGGGAACTCACCTCGGTTTAATAGGATCCTAGGTGCTCAACTCTCAAAGGTGGAAACACGCTGAGAAGCAGGAGAGAGCCACCACCATACAATCCGTACCAAATTTTTATGGACCTCACAAAATTAGCATATCTACCTAAAATCCCCCCAAAAGAAACTTAATAAATGAAGTAATTGTCCCCCTATTCTAATTAACACCCCCCCCCCAAATGAGACTACAGCCTAGTTTACAAAAACGTATTCCAGAGAGAAGGCTCCGTCCAAGGTTGCAGCCTCTAGTTCTGAGATAGTAAAAATGTTTGGTCTTCTTCACTTGACAAGACCCCAGACTAAGCTAAATATCAGACTACAAGAGTTATAAACATGCAGGGCTATAGTAAAAGGGGTGTGTATAGAGGGCAACAAGGAAGGGAAAGGGTATAAAATGTACAAAAAGGGTATAAAAAGAAAAGACAAAACCCGTCAGCATCAATATCACTTACTTTCTGTGACAAAGAATTTTTTTAGTCTATTTACTGATGTTGTGATAAGTCTTTGACAAGTGTTCGTAAATTAAAAACTGTGCCATTAACTTATGAAAAGTAATTACAATACGGATGGCACAACACATTTAGGGTCCACTTCTCATTTATAAAGATTTCCAGTAAAATAATGGGAATAATGATGCCATATTCCAGATATGGGTGGTAATCTCTCTAGACTCAGGCTGTATTTCTGTTGTTCTGCTGTGGGGTTGTGTGCCTACAGCTTTGCATCTAGGCCTGACTTTGTGTCTGCCTCTTTTCTTGGATGGACTTTGCTCCCTGTCAGCCTTTCTGATAATATTTTTTACTAGGAACTCTACTTCTCTTTTTGGTTCTGTTAACTTCCTGATGAGTTCACATACTATAACTTTTCAATGTTTAATGAGTGATGATGGGTGGAGTACCAAGGAGATAGTGTGAACAAAGAAGAAAATAACAGTCTGGATGGCAAAAGCCGTAGGTAGATCAGCATGGAATGGAAGGCAGAGAGACCCAGCTCTAACTAACGAGAATATTTGACACACCAAATATTACAAGCATTGCAACCTTGCTCTTTGCAATCTTCAACACCTAATAATTATTAAAATAATGCAAAGAAACAACATGTTTAAATTTTTTTCTTGCCATTGAGAAATTGTGCCACAATACTCGTTCTTGAATAATAGCAATTTCAAATTACTTGTATTAAGAAAAGAGCAGAATAAGATTATTCTTGTTTGTTTGGGTGAGAAATTACATAAGCAGAACACGACAGGAAAAGGCTGGAATTCTGGCTGCCTTTTTTTCCTCTCTGTAGCAGACAGGATATGTGTGTGTTTGTGTCTTTTTGTATTTGTGTGAAGTGTATTAGGTAAATATTCCATGTTTTTCACTGGAGACTTTCAAAGGGAAAGCAAATGACTGATTTTGGCAACTAGTTTATCAAACTCTGATATCTGTAATGACTGATAGGTTGCTTGGCATAGTGAAGTTTAAAATTTCACCTTAAGGAACCACAGACATGAATGTTAGGAAACTTGGTTCTGCTGCAGGCTATTCTCAGATCTGTTGTGACCTGGCAAATACAGCAGTTTCCTTTTTGTGACTCCCTAACCCTTTGCATATTAGACCTTTGTATTTTTTTTTAGAATGGTCACTGTGGACTAGTAACTTGTACATTTCCTTAAAGTCAACCAGACCCTTTGCATGGATCATATCCACACCAAGATTCCTTAGTTAACTTTTCCTGTCTTGAGCTCTTAGAGCTGAGCTAAGATATTTTTTCCTTTTGCTACTCAGAGATATGACTCAAGTCTCCATACAATTTCAAAGTGTCATCCAACAAAGGCCAGGTAGGCTCTGCAATAACCCTTTATACTTTCCCACTACAAAACCTGCTCCTGTTGGCTCTCGTGGGCCACTGCTCCTCACAGGAGCATGGTGCTGCTGGGCTCTCCATGGACTGCAGGCTCCTTCCTGGCACCTTCACCTGCTCTGGCGTGGCATCCTGCACAGGTCCAGCGCGGATATCAGCTCCGTTGCAGTTCTCTCGGTGTACAGAGGCAATCTGCTTCACCACAGGCCTGCTGGGGAATCTGCTGTGATGCCTGGACCACCTCCTCCCCCACCTTCTTCACCAATATTGGTGTCTGCAAGGCTGCTTCTCACACATTTTTTCCCTTACTCCTCTCTCACCCTCTGCTATGCGGCATTTTTATGCTTCTTAAAAAATACTGTCTCAGACCTGCCATCACCTTGGGTGGGTGTGTTGGAGCTCTCTGGAACTGTTTCTGGTACAGAGCAGCCCAAGCTTCTTCTCACAAAGGCCACCCCTGCAGCCCCACTCTCCCAGCACCTGAGCATTGTACACAATAAAGCTAAATAATTGTTGGGATCCGAGCGAGGAATGGACTACAGCACACCAATGTGATGTTCTGATAGCCAATTTATTATTATAAAAGCTTATATTTTATAACATAATTTGTTCCGTATATGTATTTGTACCATAATCATGCATACCTGTGATTGGCTGCGCTACTTTGTTCACACGAGTAATTTCTCTAATGATTGGATAATTATTGTTGTAAGCTGTTGGAAAGCCATTTGTAAGCAACACCACTACTTGCTACAATATCCCAAAATTTTGTTACTTGCTTCCACATTCTCCTGTCACTTCAGCGGATTTTTCTTATTGCTTCAGCGGTTTGCAACTGTCCCTTCATTGTTCTTTTATATACCTTCCACAGTTCCTTCATTGTTCTTTCATACTCTTCACATGTCTTCCATTGTTCTTTCATACTCTTCACAGTGCCCTCTATTATTCTTCCATACCTTTTACAGTTCCTCCACTGCCCAGGCTCCAACAAATAATGTGAGCTTCCAGTGGACAAAATGTTATGAAGAGAGATCACCTTTGCAAATGACATTATTAAGCCTTTTTACAGGTAGTTTCAGTGGAGAAGTCCAGGACTGAATAGGAATAGTGATTTACCTATCTGTCCTTGAGCTCAGTCCTACAGGTGCTGTTTATCAGTAAATATGTCGGTAAAGCCGAGTACAGGCAAGGGCAATACCTGAGTCTTGCATCATCTCATTCTCTGGGGAAAAATGGTCATTCAAGTTATTAGGGTTCTTCACATGAAAAGTCATATAAAACAGCAACATCTATTAGGTAATTATGGTATTGTCAAAGCAGACTTGCATCTTGCTCCTTCTGAGGGTGCCAATAAGCTGTTTGAAAGTTGGGCCTTGTATCCTAAGCCATCATCTTGCTGTAGTGACTTGGAAAAAGAGTCACCCTCAAGGGTGTTTCATTCTGTCACAGAGTAGAAATCTTAGAGGGAGGTGACATGGCAGGTAGATTATTCATTTAGATTATAACCACTGACCTCTTGAGAGCTAAAGTCAGGTGAGGGAACTTGTCCTGAACGGCCATTTGGAATAGGCCAGGCACACAGAATCCATAGGTTGTCAAGGGATTTAAGAACTCTGAGAGAAAGACTTTTTCTGAAGACTGTGGTAATGTTCAAGACATGGGTATAGTCTTTCAGAATCTCAGGTAGTCCCAGAGACTGACAAATGTCACTTCACATTTTGGGGTTTAATAATACGTGCAAAGCAGTACAGTGTCTGGCTTCCTTCAGTTTTTGCAGTCATGTGGTGAAGTCTTGGATAAACAACCTAATTTTTTCTACCACTTCAGCACCCAGAGAGTAATCAAAGTTATGCCTTTTGTGGGACACATTCACAACAACGTACCTGCCCTTACTTCGCTCTCCATGCTTCTTTTGAGCTTCTTTGTGTTTTGATTTTAAAAACGTGACCTCACACTTGGTATGCAGAACATTTGTGGTCTGCATTGATGCAATGCAGGCATCATTATACAGTTTTAAAGCTTTTCAGGGGCATCATGGCCAGCACTCATGAAGATTTCACCTACATTTGATGCTGTGGCTTTGTCTCTCGAAAGAGTGTGTCTAATGGCTGTCACCTTTCCTCATCTATTCCCCATCTATTTCCTCATCAATTCTAATTTCTGTAATAAAATGTTGAAGGGTATTTGATTGAAGTTTTCTGACTACACAGACTGGCTAGAAATACCTATATGACATACAAAGCATTTTAAACAGCATTATTCCATGGCAGACCTGCAAAGCAATAAATCCTCCGTCTGCCAGGGTGTGGGAGCCCTGTGAGAGGTGCCAGCCACCAGCTAAAGCAACCAATTGTTTGGCTCAATTCTCATTTCTGCCCTGAATTTCACCTTGTCCTCAATGACTCTTTAGGAAAAGAAAAAGAAAAGAACAAAAAGGAGTCACCTGCTGAAAGCCCACAGGAAGCTGAGATTTCATTCCCTGATAATCATGCTGGACCTTTATTGTAGCAGCAGCAGGGACAAGAAAGGTGCTTTTCAGTAACTTCCACTCAATGAAACTATGGGAGAAATAAACTTTGCTTTTCCTCCTTTGCTGCTTTCCAAACTGATCCTTTCCAACGCATCTTTGGCTCTTCCTGCCAAGAAAGACGTTCTGAAAAGACATTTGCAGTGTCCTATTTACTGAGTAACTCGAGAAGGGGAGCATAAAGCACACCTGGCCTTATCATGTGGAGCGAATTCTTCAGAAAAACCCATTTTCAGAGGTGTTTGCTGCTGAGAGAATTCCTGGAATTCAGTGCAAGCGAATCAATTGTTGTTTCCGAGGATCAAAAAGGGCAACTTTGCCCTTCTCAGCAGCAAAGTGAGGGCTCTGTGTCCACCCAAACATTCCAGCTCAATTATGCAGACTCCCTGGGTGAGAACTCAGAGGTAAGGCAAAAAAATCTCATTTCAAATTCCACCTGCCCCTGTGCTCCCACCATCAGCCAGCCAGGAATTCCTGGTGGGTTTAGGAGGTTCCCAGGTGTGTTTAGGAGGTTCCCAGGTGTGTTTAGGAGGTTCCCAGGTGTGTTTAGGAGGTTCCCAGGTGGGTTTAGGAGGCTCCCAGGTGGGCTTAGGAGGTTCCCAGGTGGGCTTAGGAGGCTCCCAGGTGGGCTTAGGAGGCTCCCAGGTGGCTTTAGGAGGTTCCCAGGTGGGTTTAGGAGGTTCCCAGGTGGGTTTAGGAGGTTCCCAGGTGGGTTTAGGAGGTTCCCAGGTGTGTTTAGGAGGCTCCCAGGTGGGTTTAGGAGGTTCCCAGTGCTGCTCATTTCCTCCTCGCACAAAAGCCGCCCGATGCCCTCTGGCCTTTACAAAATGATCTTTACCATCTCCACGCTGGGAGCAATTCCTATTTTACAGCCCAGCCAAACCATCATGACACAGCCTGCCAAATCCCAAAAAACCTCCACGTGCCACTGGTAAAACACGGGAAGGAGGCAGGGAATCAGCCAAGGTCATGCAAGTGGATTAAAACAAACTGCAGAGTAGAAGAAAACCCATAAATCCCAGGGGAGATTCCATGTCCAGAATGCCCAGAAAGTCCTGGGGCAGCATCTGCAATGCTCTGCTCAGCCCAAAGCTGGGAGGAGGGAGGAGGATTTGTTCGTTCAGGCTGTTTGACGCTGTCTGCTCCATCTCAGAGGGTTTAGCTGTGTCTGCTGCGGAGTTGGACACAGGAATTCCGCTGGCACAAATCCCAGCACCAGCTGCTCCTGTCTGGGAGAGCCAGAGCCATCCTTCTTCCCCAAAGCCTTACAGCCCTGGCCAGAAAGGACTCCCAGACCTGAGGGATGCATTCCTGCCGTGCCAGGCTGTGCCAGGAGCTGGGGACGAATCCAGCCCAGCCAGAACACCGGGAAGGGCTCTGGGGAGGAGCACCCTGGGCTGGGATGCTCTGCACCACTGCTGGGCAGGGCCACCAACAGAACCTTCTGGAAGCTTGTCCCAAGCACAATCAATCCTTGGGGACAGGCAGGACAAGGAGAGGAGGGAAATCTCCACCAGCTGCTTCCAGACTCCCATTTCTTATCTGCTTCCAGACTCCCATTCCTTATCTGCTTCCCAACTCCCACTCCTCGTCTCCTGCTCCTTCCAGGGCAGTCCTGTGACACAGCCCAGGCTGTCCCATCCCTGGCAGTGTCCCAGGCCAGCTTGGAAAGGACTTGGAGCACCCTGGGATAGTGGAAGTCATCCCTGCCCATGGGAACGGGATGAGCTTTGAGGTCCCTTCCCACCCAAACCACTCCAGGATTCTCAGATTCCCTGAAGGGCTCAGAGTTTCACAGGACACGTGTCAAGGTTGGCTCGATGTTGCCTTGTGTCTGAATTAATTACATCATTGCTAATGAGAACTGAAAATCATTAACTCTGAGCAGCCCTGAGTCCCCCAGAGCTCTTCAGTGGAGTCTCAGTGGGAAACCAGTGATCCTGGAAATGTGGGGGGGAAAGGGCTGGGATGGAGTGACTGCTGTAACTGCAGGAGAGCAGCAGGATCTCCTCCAGGGGCAGAGGAACATGGGATCAGCTGAGAATTCCAATTTATTCCCATTTTATTTTACCAAAAGGGTTGGATGGAGCGACTGTTGTGTCTCCAGGACAGCAGCAGGATCTCCTCCAGGGGCAGGAGAACATGGGATCAGCCAAGAATTCCCATTTTATTTTACCAAAAGGGTTGGATGGAGTGACTGCTGTGTCTCCAGGAGAGCAGCAGGATCTCCTCCAGGGGTAGGAGAACATGGGATGAGCTGAGAATTCCCATTTCCTGCAGCACCATCTCCCAGTTGGGAGCTGCCTGGGGCACCTCAGGGACAGCAGGAGCAGCAGCTGATGGCCACAAGCTCCAGGGAGCATTGAGCAGCACTCCCAGCTCACGGGAATATTCCTTTTGAATATTCCAACAGCTCAGCTTTTCCCTGGATCACAGCAAAAGCAGCTCCCACAGCCACCCCACCATGCCTGACGAGCAACAGGAGAAAGGAGCAGGTGCCATTTTCTGGCAGGACTAAGTTTATCTGAGAATTACCCCCAAACACCCCCCCAGGAGGTGGGATTCACCTGAGAAAGGACTTTGGGGGTTTTGGGGGGGCTTTTTTGTTGGTTTTTTTGGGGAGGATGGCAGTTTGTTTTGTTTTGTTTTCTTTCTGTTTTGGTTTTGTTTTGGTTTTGTTTTTGTCTGTTTGTTTTGGTTGGTTTTGGTTTGGTTTTTTTTTTTTTTTTTTGTTTGTTTGCTTTGGTGTTTTGGGGGGTTTTTGGCTTTTCTTTTCTTTTTTTTTTTTTTTTTTTAAATTTCGCCCCATTGGATACAATATCACCATCCAAATGCAAGCTTTGTAAATTCTGCTTTTCCCTGGGAATCCAAACAGGTCCACAGGATCAGTGTGGCAGAGCCTGGGAAGCTCTGGCTCTCCCAGGGCCTGGATTTCCGAGCCACTGCACCCCCAGAACACACCCAGCCTCTCCAGGAGGCAATTTTCCCATATCCCAAACCCCTCATTGTCCATTTTCCAGGTACTCAGGGCATTAATTTCCCCAGGTGCCAAGACAGACAAACCCAGCCAGGATTGACAGGTTTGGTTTTGTTCCAAGGGGTAATTTCTTTTTCTAAAATCAACACTCCTACATATTCTGTACCCAAAGATTCCTGGAATCAGCTGATGACCACACAAAATACTCATTTCCCAGGAGATCCTGCTCTGCCCTTTGAATTCCTTGGAAGAAATCCACCCTGATCCAAACCTGGTCTTTCTCCTCTAGTCAGTTTTTCTTTGATTAAAACAAAAATGGTTATTTTATAGCGCTCTGGACAGCTGTAGGTGAAAGTACTGCCGAGAGGCAGTTGTAAAAAACATCTTAATATTGGGGGGTCAATTGACACAAGAAAATGGGGAAAAAACAAAAAACATCCCAATTGTTGCTGTTGTCCATCAGCTGTGAGCACCACCCTGTTCCTGTGGGTAGATCCCTTCATTGTGACAACTCAAAGTGCACTCCTGTCCTTTCATATTTGCTGTGTCACAGTTAAATCGTCAACAAGTCCGAGCAGAAATGGATTTTTACAGCCAGGAGATTAAATTACACACCCTCCCCTCACTGCCTGTCTCGTGCAAATCCCCGAACAAACAGCAGGTGCGTTAGAACAGAGACCAGGGTGGCGTTTGGGCTCCTCTGCTGACAAATATGACCCAAATAGAAACCAGAGGGAGGTCACCTCCCCAGCAAGGAAAAGTGAATCCCACCCAAATACAGCTGCTAGCAGGAAATACTCCCGGGATCAGCTCTCCTTGAACCTCGGTTATCTCACCCACCAGAATCTTATCTGGGCACTTGCAGCACTCCAACTGCGAATTTACAAATTTACATTCAACATTTCACGTGATTGCTCACAAATCACCTCCTTGCCAGCCCCGGTGTCCTTTGCCCTTGCTCACAGGTGGCTCTGCCTGTCCTTTATGTCCCCCCAGCCCCTGGGTGCCACTAGGGGAGAGGAGAGGCTCAGGATGGAGCAGTGCATGCTGCAGACAAGGTCCCACGGCCACCACCTCCTGATGGGGCAGGGAGCGATCCCTTCCCTTCCAAGCATAGCATCTCACCAGGAAAGGTTTCAGCGGCCCAGAGAGAGGAGAGGGGACAGCCCTGAGCCACTTGTGAGCTGGCACGGTGATGGTGACACCATCAGAGATTGCAGTGAAATTATCTCCTCATGAATGAAACACAGAGAGAGCTTGGGAACATCTTATCTTCCCTGCAGATCAGCCAAAGAAACTCACCTGGGGGGATGAATCCCAAAACCCAGAGTGGGTTCGGTTTAATGGACCACAGGGGCTCATCTGGGCCCACCTCAGGCCACAGGAGGTGTCCAGAGGAGTCTGGAATATCTCCAGGGAGGAGACTCCACACCCTCCATGGTGTCTGTTCCAGTGCCCAGAGTGAAGTTGTGCCTCATCTCCAGGTGGAGCTCCCTGGGCTCAGTCCCTGCTGTCCCTCTGTGCCATCGCTGGGCCCTGGAGCAGAGCCTGGCCCTGCTCTGACCCTCCCTGCAGCCAGGGACACCCAGGGCTGAGGGCCCCTCTGGGCATCTCCTCAGCCCCAGCTCCCTCAGCCTTTCCTGGGCACCAAGATGCTCCAGGCCCTTCCTGCAGGAGCTCCCTGTCCCTGCTGTCCCGGACAGAGCACTCCAGATGTGCCTCCCAGGGCTGAGAATTTGATTTCATTCCCACTGAAGGCAACACCTTCCAGCCCAGCTGATCCCACCCACTCCACGTGAAGCCACTCCTGCCTCCACTTCTTTCCCAGAGGTCAAAACCCCCAGGAATGCCCTTGGCTCCCTTCTCCCCAAGGCCCTGGGGTGGACAATAACAATAAAAATGTGCCTGCAGAGCTTTCAGCCTCCAAACCCAATTCTCCATGCGCTCTCCTGCAGTTCCTCTGTAATGGCATTTTTTTATGGCCCGGCTGAAGGAATCTAATCTTGTAATTACTCCATTTAATGCTGCCGAATGGCTGAGCAGGCTCAGCAGCTTCCCGGGATATGGGGAAGGAGAAATGTGGCATAATTGCATTGAAGTGGGAAACAGGAGTAACTGCTCCCATTAAAAATAGTCAGGAATAGAAGGAAACACGGTGTGAACTGGAGAGAAAGGGAAGAGTTTGTGACGTGCAGCTGAAGATCTGAGAGGGAGCATTTCCCTCCCTGCCCCTTTGCTTCACAGCAGGACAACAAAGGCAGAAAAGGAGGGAGTTGGGAGCATAAAATCCACAAATCCACAGGGATAAATGGGGCTTGAGGATGGAGGGAGCAGGTCAAGGGCAAGGCAGCTCCAGGGAGAGGATTCTCCTGGGGCATTGCAGCACTCGTGGGAAAATGAGAGTCCTAAAGCTGGGAAAGTCCTGCTGAGCAGCCTCTTCCAAGTGCAGAGAACTCCCTCATCCCTGACTTCACAGCAGGAAAAAGGGGAGTGGGAAAAAAATTTGGAATAAAAGCTATCCTTTGAAAAACCTTTGGGGTGAGCCTTAGCAGTGTTGAAGGAAGGGATGGCAGTGTGGGATGAATTCCTGAGGGTGAGCACTCCACTTGGCCTGGAAAAGCCAAGGGTCATCTCCCAGGCTCTGGAATTCAGGCTGATGCTCCCAAGGAATGGAGTGAACGCATTCTGCCTTCAAAGAAGAAAATAACAAAAGTGGGAAGGACATAACCCATGTGTTCAACACCTTCCAACCCAAACCATTCCATGATTCCATGGCTCTCTTCCCCTTCGCTTTACATGAGGAAAAACCATGGAACACACCACAGAAATGGCTCAGGCACCAAGGTCTAGCTGAAGGGAGCCCTGTGCACGCCTGAGCTCCAGAGGGACTTGTTCTGCTTCAAACAGAGCCCCCGAGCTCAGCTTTACACACCTGAGAGCACCTGTACCAGTAATAAATGCAAAAATTCACCAAAATATCACCAGATTAAAAAACACAGTATTTTCTATTCACCTTGTGACTTTCCAGGCCCCATCCCCATGCCGAGACCTCTTCCTGCCATCCCAAATCAGAGGGAAGAGTCCAAGAGGTGAAGCTTTCAAAAGCTGAATTCACCCTGTGGCATCATGAGAACCAGCAAAGAAAATACTGAACCTTCTCCTTTCCTTGGAAAGTTTTCAGACATTTCAGCTTCTCCCTCCATCAGACTCCACAAATATCCTCCACACCTTCACACATCTGATCCTTTTGGCTCAGCTCTCAAATGTCAACATTCGTTTACCTCGTAATTAACATCATTACGAGCAGTGACATTTTTCTCATCTTCCTGCTTGGGGTTTTTTTTTGGTGTGTCCTGATGGTTTCTGTCAAGAGGCTGTTTTTTCACTCCCAGTTTTTTCCAAGTAACAGTAAAACCTTGTTCTTTCCTATGAGGAGCTGCTCTGTGTCCCAGGGATTGCTCCTGACGAGGCAGGGAGGGAGAGCACTGCTGGAAGCGCTCCGGCAACAGCTCTGCCTTCACATTAATCGCAATTCACAGAGAGTCCGTCTCCTCCCGTTAATTTTTCGTGGCTTGCCCTTGACGGTATTCCTCCTGGCATGGAATTTTCACCCACCAGGGCAAACATGCATTTATTGAACAAATTCCGATATTGTTTTAACTCTGTTTCTGCTATGTGGGACATTTCTGAAGTTGAGTGGGGGTGAGGAAGTGAGCTTTAGCTACCTAAGAATACTGTTTTTGCAGTAGAAAGATTTGTAGACAGTGTAGACAACCTTTACATACTACTACCATATTCAGAAAAGATCCTTAAATGACCTATGCGCTGTGACTAACTCTTAGCTATTCTATATATGTCTATATATATAAAGGTATAGATCCATATCGCTATATAGATATGTCTATATGCATGTATGTGTACATATGTGTGTATATATAAATATAGATATATCTACATATGTATATATAGGTGTATATATACAGGTCACCATCCATTACACTCCTACAACAGAGGATACAGGAGAGAGGGGCACCTGCTCCTGATGTACTCTGCTGTGTCCAGCAGAGGATGGTCATGGACTGTGGGGCTGTGCAGGCCATGTGCAGGGCTCTCTGCCTCTGCAGCTCTGCCTCTGCCTGCCCTTGCCCCGTCCATGCTTCCTTCCTGCTCCTACTCTTCAGGTTATTCAAATGGCCCCCGGACCATAAGCAGGGCCTTCTTAACAACCTCTGTCTGGTAGCAATACTTTGCATCTAGCCACACCACAGCAGCAGCTGCTGGGTGCTCCTTCTTTCTTTTGCCAGAGCTGCCAGTGGAGGCTGAGGGCAGAGCCCTCAGTGCTCTCCAGACATGCCTCACCCTTCTCCATCGAGCCGGGGTGTTGATCACTGTCGGTGCAGGAAGGCTTTGGGCGTGTCCTGCAGGTCTTTCTGCAGCTGTTGATTCCTCTGGGCTTAGCTCCCGGTCCTGCTCCTCCTCTGGGTATTCAGATGGTTTATAGACCACAAGCACAGCCTTGTTGCGGCGGCAGTCGCTCCTGCGAGGCCGAAGCTGCCTGGCCTCTCCGGCTGCCTTCACCCGGGACAAGAGCCGCCGGCTCCCCGCAGACTCTATCCAAAGTAGAGCTGCTCCTGGCGCGCGGACAGCCGCAGGCGTCGATGGTAAAGGAGGCGAAGACAAGGCAAAGGGTTGCGGGAGGGAGTCTCCTCCGTGCTCTCCTTTAATATAGGGGGTAGGGTACAGGGTGTTTGGGAGGGAGAGAGGAGGAGGAATCTCGGGGGAATGTCTCCGTGCAGCCAGTCTTAATGGGGAGAAACAACCAATGGGGAAAGAGACAAGAGGAGGGTACAAGAATCAAGGGTCCAGTAGAAACATAGGAAGGAGGGGTACAATAGACAATCACCAATAATACAATCAACTTAACAAAAGGTTCGGGAAGAAGGGGAAGGTCCAGAGCCCTAGGCACGCCTCCTATCCAGACCAGGGGCAGGTCTCGGGCCCCTGAGCCCTCTCCTTACAGGGAGCTTCCCACCAGGGAGATGGAGCTGGCCTGGGAGGCTGAGACAACAAGGGGCAGACCAACCACACAGCCTTCTTAACCACCTCTGTCCGGTAGTAGTCTTTTGCATCCAGAATACCAGAGCATCAGCTGTGCGACTGTGCCTGGTATGTCCTGGGCTCTCTGTTCCTACTGCTGGACCTGTTACACTCGTCCCTTCATCAGGGCCTTGTTCCACATCCTTCTGTTCTTCCACATGCTCCTCAGATCCCTGGATCACAGTCATAACCCTGTTTAGGATCTCCTCTGGGATGTGCTTGGCTGTGTCTGGGATAGCCAGGCCATCAGCTGTGGGTCTGTGTGCCCAATATGCCCGCCTCATTGCCTCTGCTGCTGTGTCTGTCAGTGCCCATGTTGCACCCCTTCTGCGTTCCAGGTACTGTTGCTCTTCTGTCTGAGTCTTTGGGCCACCACTGCAACCTTGCTCATGACCTCCATGAAGATACCCTGGGCTGTGTCCAGAACCAGTGCACAGGCTCTGGGCTGGCACTGTTCCTGCTCTCCTGTCCTGCGTATTGCAGTGAAGGCCTTTCGCAGAGCCCTTGGGGCACTCTTGAGGAAGGACATCTATTGCTCTCGAGCCAGGGCATCAATGACTGTAGGAGGACATATCTGAAGGCAGATCCTGGAGCTGTTCCTGCTTCTGTTGCTTTCTTCATGCTCACTTCCAGCTCTGGCTCTTCTCACAGCTGCTGGCCAGGGCCCTGTTTCACAGGTTGGTCCTTGCCCAGGCCCTCAGCCCTGGCAGACTGGGCTGCCGCTGGCAGAGCTATCTTCTCCTTCGTGGTCTTCATCCAAGGGACATTTCTTGTCCTGATATCCTTCCAGTGTGGCACTTGCTACTGTTCCCTCATCTGTGGGGCAGCTGGGACATACCTCAGGACCAGTGTAGGAGCCTTTGTTGTGTGTGTCTCTCTCACTCTCTCTCTCGCTATCTATCTATCTATCCATCTATCTATCTATCTGTCTGTCTATCTATCTGTCTGTCTGTCTGTCTGTCTATCTACTGCGGTGGTCCGCCCCTCTGCCTCCCAGGCTGACGCTCTTTTCAGGGGAGGGGAGCCTTGCCTGAGCGGGAGAGATTCTGGGTCTGCCTCCGCCTCCCAGGCCAGCTCTGCCCACCTTGGGAGCTGGGTCCGCCCCTGGCGTGTGGGGTAAGGTGTGCCCAGGGCTCAGGATCCGCCCATCCCTCCAGACCTTTCCATTCCGTTATGTATGTGATTGGTTCATTTGAATTGCACCCCACCCTCTTATGTAATGATTGGTTCTGTTCGCTTGTACCCACCCTCTCCCTCTTTCCCTATTGGTTGTCCTTCCCCGTACTTAACCAGCTGCACCCTGCAGTCGGTGCCTCCTTTTCTCTGGTACCCTTCGTGGGTGCAGGGGAGATGGTTGGCCCTCTCCCTGCTCTCCCTCCCGACCACCCTTACCCCTCACCCTGATAAAGGAGAGCTTGGGGAGAGAACAATAAACTCCTGCCACCCTTTGCCTCGTCGACCTCCTTTTATTTTTACGACTACAACTATCTATCTATCTATCTATCTATCTATCTATCTATCTATCTATCTATCTATCTGTCTGTCTATCTATCTATCTCTCTCTCTCTCTCTCTATCTAAACTATGTGTACGTATGCACACATATACAAATATAAGTACATGTATAAAGGTACATATAAAGGTATATGTATAGGGACATATATATTGAGGTGTATATACAGGTGTATTTAGGTACATACAGGTATAGATGCATGTATGCAGACATATAAATATGTACATGTGTGTACATGTGTGTATATAGAAACACAGATACATAGATATATATACATATATTCATAGGTGCATGTATATATATAGATACATATGTACATAGGCCACAATCCATTACGTGGACCAGCATAGGAGGCTTTGTTGTCCTCCAAGCCCATGGAATTGACCCAATGCAGGACACAAAATGACCCAATGTCATCTGTCACTAGGCACAGCTCGGTCTCTGTTGCATCCTCCCCTTCCTACTCCTCAAAAAGCTCAGCACCAAGGGCTTCCTCCCATTCCTCCTCCTCAAAAAGCTCATCATCAGGGGCATCCTCCCATTCCTACTCAAAAAGCTCAGCACCAAGGGCTTCCTCCCACTCCTCATCCTCACACAGCTCTGGACCAACAGCTCTTCACACTCCTGCTCCTTGCTCAAGGCCACTGGCTCACTGGCTGCAGCTTGGGCTCCCAGCCGCTCCAGTGTCACTCTATTGTCTGCAGTGCCCTCAGTGAATCTCCTAGGTGTCACCTGTGGCTGCTGTGGTGCAGTGTAGCCAATCACCCATGGGAGGCTTGTGGTCCTGTCCTGTCTCAGGCTGTGCCATTCTGGCGTTGGTGACCTTCATTTCGGGTAAAAGGTTTTGTGCAAATTATGACATCTGTTTTGCAATGTCTTTTTTGTGCCACTCCACTAAGTCAGATTTCCTGTGTATCATCAACTATCTCTACGACAGTTGAGTGGATCAGTGGTGTAAAATATTCTCATTGAGTTCATTAAATGAGCATAAATGTCTCCCTAATTAGCCAGCCCAGCACAGAAGGAGTGAATATGTGACTCAGCCGAAGGCAGAGTATAAAATCGAGAAGACTAGAAAGGAACTTCAAAGAGAGCAATGGGCTCCAGCTGGCTTCAGCCATTCTTTCAGCTGGCGTGCCTCCCCAGAGACTGAAGTCACTCAGGGTTGTGATGGTGAGTAGCTGACAGGGAATGGTAATGGGAGTCACACTGGTATGGTATCTCACCTGTGCCTGGCAATTGCTGTCTTTTGCTAACAGTATTGTATATTTTTATTGTGGTTTTTGTATCACTCTGTAAAATCAGAAATCCCATATAATATTGAAAGGAGTAAGGGAGTGTCTTTACAAACAAACTGCTGGTAAGATAAGACCGAGACTGAGAGATAGAAGAAACAAGGGGAAGGATTTCCATAGGAATTCCATTAATTGACTCACCCAAGACTGTGTTAATAAACTACAGGAACAGAGACATAAGAAAAAGAAGAAAGAGGGGCTTGTATGGAGGGTGTCTGCATTAGGGGTGATGTGTATTACTTGTGTCTGCATTAGGCGTTCCAGGGAGTCTGTACCTCTCAAGTACCTCAGCCAGTGGGGAAAAGAGAGAGGGAACCTGCAGCCGGGAAATAAGGATAAAAAGAGGCTGTGTCCTCTAGCAATTCGAGAGACCCCATGGGTATTGCTCATGACCTCTCCCTTTATTCACGAATAAAGTTACAGGACCCCTCTGTCTTCTTTTAGGACATAAACCTCTGGTGTTGGCGGATTAATTTTTCCTGACAATATCAAGGATTGACAATATCAATTTTTCCTGACATTATCTTCAAATGAGTGAAGTTGTATGAGTGATCACAGCTTCCACATGTGGAATATCGAAGAGGATCTGGTGAGAGAGCACTGGGCTCTGACATCTGCCTGGCTAAATGCTCTTGCCGTGAACAATTCCTTTAGGGCGGAATACACGCCGGGAGCTCTCTCCCCGCGGGAGGCTTCGCCTGGCCCCGGTCAGGGCACAGAAAGCCTTCCCCGGCCGGGCTGGAAGCGACCCCCCCTTGCCGGGGGCACATCCCCGGATGCCCGGGAAAAAATGCTCGGTAAATCGAGCTAGGGAGGAGCGTGAGCGCAGAGCAGCACTGAGCTGCCACACAGCCGCCGCCATTTTCTCGGGCTCTGTGAGGGAGCAGCTTTCGCCTTCAGGCTCAGCTCGGCTCCCCTCCCTCCCTCGCTCCCTCGCTCGCCTTTTTCTGCCTGCGGGCGGTGCTGCTTCTTCCCGGGCTGTGTTCCCTGTCCGCCCCTGTCCTGCACTGCTTTGCCGTTTCCCCGAGGCAGCTCCGTGGCCGCCACAGCCTCGTGCTCTGCTGTTTCCCCGGCGGAGCAGCCGCCGCTGCCGCTGCCAAGAGCCGCGCCCCGAGCCTGCCAGCCGCAGCTGCTCCCCGAGCGTGCCCGTGGCCGCGGCAGGCTGTTCTTCACCCACGGCAGGGACACGCAGCTGCTGCTGGTGGCAAATGGCGCCCAGCCGCTGCCAAGAGCCGCGCGGGCTCAGCGCAGCTCTGCACGAACGCTGCTCTGCCCCGCAGACACCAAGGGGCGCCGCGGCTACAGCGGAGCGCTGGCCCTGCCTTCCATTTCTCCCTCCGCCTCTGGTCTCCTCTCTTTGCTCCCTTTGCTATCCCCGTCCCGTATGTGAGAAAGAACCTCTCACGATTTCGATTGTAAGGAATTTATAAACTCATTAACATCGTTAACACAATAGGAGGCTTGGAAGAGCTGTTTGCCATGCACAAACCACTGCATAATGCATAGGGTAGCTCTGCCAAATGACCTCGTAGGCTCTGTCGGTATATTTTATACCCCGCAGACCCCGCCCGTCACCGCCCCTATGCTGTCCCTCTAGGTCTGAGATGATTGGCTGGAGATTGCGTTAGTCCTTTTAATTGGCTCGTTGCTTGCATTCTGCTGTCCCGAGTCTTGCCATAGGCTCGGACCCCAGCCAATGGTCTTCTTGCTTTCACCCCCCTGAGCCTAAGCCCCACCAGAGCTCCTCCTTCAATTACATCACCAGACTTCCCGAAAGTTCCAAGCCTCGTCAGATTGACAATACATGAAACCTAAAATGGAGACAGCACCGGTTCAAAACATCTGATAACCCCCAAGAAACTCTGTACACAACAACAACCATTAGCAACACTCATCAATCAAACTCATCTAAGCAACCAATCTTCACATATGAAAGCCAACCTTAATGGTTTGTTTTTAACATGTAGGAACACCTATTTTTCTTTTTCATAAACAGTTGTCAGATATAATATTGCCGCACTTGCGCTTTATTTTCGTCTGAGAAATCTATCGAAAAGTATCCTCCCAGACTCCTGTTTTAAGACAGAATGGGACAAAGATATTGTGGGAAAGAGTTCAGAAGAACGAGTATACCCAAAAAAGCCTTAGCTTTAATACCCCTAGCGAATTCTGCTCTGCAGCGATAAAACTTGGAAAAAAGGCTCATGAACTAAATTAGCAAGGTTGGTTATATACAAGAAAAACTTAGAAACTGAAATTCATATAGTTAACTCTGCAAGTATCTTCTAACCCTGCGACTTCATTTGAAAGATTTACTCCTGAAAAAAAAAATTATCTAAGGTTTAGATTTCCCTTGCACAATCAAATTCAACTGTAAATTCAACTCTGTTTTGTCAAAATAAGCATAGAACTGCAACAATATGATGAAAAATTATTGTGTTGAATTTCAATATTGAAACCCTGACAGAACTAGAATTTTTCTTTCTATATTGGTGCAAATTTGTTTTTTCTGTCTCTTAAAACTGTGAATTCTTATGCTAAATAAGAGGCCTTGAAATCTGTAATCTCTTTCCTTTTCTTCCCTGAGCTCAAAGAAATGGAATGGTGAGGTTTAATTTATTATTTCCATATCTTCCTCGTTAACTGCAATGGTGCTTCCAGATGGAATTCTTTGTCGGTTGAAATTGTTTATAAACTTGGTGTCCAAGTTCAAAGTAAGTGAAATACTCAGGCTTGTATTGTTACAGAGGTCACCTAAACATAGGGAGTCTCCTGTTTGGTGCTAAGCCACTCCACAGGCAAAAGAAACCCACACCGCCAAACAAACCAACAAAGAAAAAGACCCAACACAAACTAAGACCAACAAGGTGATGGTATTTATTAATGATGGAAACAATCTGTTATTTTAAAATAGGTGGTAATGTTTTCATTCTCTTCTGATTTTTGTGCTGAATATAAAATAAAACCATGTTTGAGTAGGAGGGAGATTGCAACATCTTTTGCCAGGTAAGGGAGCATGAAGAAACACATTTCTGTATGAAGATTAAGTATTGTAAACTTCTGTAATGGTTGGAACAACATGTGACTAATGAATTGAGGTAGAGATTTGTCTCTTGGTGTTTAAAAATTCATTCAGAATTGTAAAAAGAGTTCTTTCTTCTGTTGAAATAGATGGCGTTATGCTAGGTGGTAGTCTTGGTTAATTATCCTGGCCCTACAAATTTACCAGAGAAATCCTTTACCTTGCTGTAGATCTGAATTGCCTTGAACACTACTGAGAAGGCTCCGATCAGGAAGGGAAATGGAACAGTAGTGAGGCTTCCTTCTGAAGGAAACTTACAGTGACAGTACAAACCCTCTTGTCTGTGTCACCTAAGCAAATACCCAGATTCTTGTACATTGGGGTGAAAAAAGTTACAGCAGACTTCATAACATTCAGAAAACATGCATTTATTGAACAAGTTCCTGTATTTTTCTAACTCTGTTGCTGCTATGCTGGATATTTCTGAAGTTGAGTGGGGTGAGGAAGTGAGTTTTAGCTACTGAAGAATACTATTTTTGCAGTAAAATTTGTAGACAAGCTACGCACACTACTACTACACTAAAAAATGATGCTCAAATAACCTATATGCGGTGATTAACTAACTCTTAGGGGTGCTACATATGTTTATATATATATATGTGTATATTTGTGTATCTATATATCTATGTGTATATGTATGTGTACGTATGTGTATATATATAAATAAGGGTGTATGTATAAAAGTGTATATATAGGGGTCTGTGTATATATGTATGTCTATGTATGTGAAGTAGTCATTGTCTATTAAAGGCCTGCAGGAGAGGAAGGTACAGGAGAGAGGAGCCTCACTCCTGCCGTACTCTGCTGTGTCCAGCAGAGGATGGTCATGGACTGTGGGGCTGTGCAGGCCATGTGCAGGGCTCTCTGCCTCTGCAGCTCTGCCTCTGCCTGCCCTTGCCCCGTCCATGCTTCCTTCCTGCTCCTACTCTTCTTCAGGCTATTCAAATGGTCCCTGGACCATAAGAAAGGCCTTCTCACTGGTATCAGTCCGTATGTAGTGTTTGGGATCCAGCCACACCACAGCATCAGCTGGGGGACTGTCTGCCTCTTCCGTAGGGATGACACATCCCTACTGTGCTCCAAATCTTGCTGTTCCATGTGCCCTCGGCGCTCTCCAGACAAGCTTCAGCCATCTCCTTCCAGCCAGGGTGTTGATGATTGTGAGTGCACAAAGCCTTTGGGCACATCCTTCAGGACTTTCTGCAGCTGTTCATTCTTCTGCGCTTAGTTCCTGGTCCTGCTGTTCCTCTGAGTATTCAAAGGGTCCCTGGACCATAAGCACAGCCTTCTTAACTACCTCTCTCCGGTAACAGTCTTTTGCATCCAGCCACAGCACAGTGTCTGCTGCTGGGTGCTCCTTCTCCTTCTTTCCTTCGCCAGAAGTGTCAGTGGAGGCTGAGTGCAGAGCCCTCAGTGCTCTCCAGCCATGCCTCAGCCATCTCCATCGAGCCGGGGTGTTGATTGCTGTAGGTGCAGGAAGGCTTTGGGCACGTCCTGCAGGTCTTCCTGCAGCTGTTGATTCCTCCGGGCTTAGTTCCTGGTCCTGCTGCTCCTCTGGGTATTCAAAGGGTTTCTGGACCATAAGCACAGCCTTCTTAACTACCTCTGTCCGGTAGTAGTCTTTTGCATCCAGGAATACCGGAGCATCAGCTGCTGGGTGCTCCTTTTCCTTCTTTCTTTTCCCAGAGCTGTCAGTGGAGGCTGAGGGCAGAGCCCTCTGTGCTTTCCAGACATGCCTCAGCCATCTCCATCGAGCCGGGGTGTTGATCACTCTCGGTGCAGGAAGGCTTTGGGCATGTCCTGCAGGTCTTTCTGCAGCTCTTGATTCCTCCGGGCTCAGTTCCTGGTCCTGCTGCTCCTCTGAATATTCAAATGGTTTCTGGACCATAAGCACAGCCTTCTTAACTACCTCTGTCCGGTAGTAGTCTTTTGCATCCAGAAATACCGGAGCATCAGCTGTGCGACTGTGCCTGGTATGTCCTGGGCTCTCTGTCCCTGCTGCTGGGGATGTTCTTCTCATCCCTTCATCAGGGCTTTGTTCCACATCCTTCTGTTCTTCCATGTGCCCCTCAGATCCCTGGATCACAGTCACAGCCCTGTTTGGCATCTCCTCTGCGATGTACTTGGCTGTGTCCGGGACAGCCAGGCCATGATCTGTGGGTCTGGCTGCCCAATATGCCCGCCTCACTGTCTCTGCTGCTGTGTCTGTCAGGGCGCATGTTGCACCCCTTCTGCGTTGAAGGTATGTTTGCATACGTATCAGTTGCAATCTGTGTTCCACAATTGCAACCTCGCTCATGACCTCCATTAAGGTTTGCTGGGCTGCCGCCTGAGCCATTGCAAGAGCTATGGGCTGCTGCTCTCCTGCCCCATGTGTTGCACTGAAGGCCCTTGGCAGAGCCCTTGGGACGCTCTTGATGAAGGACATCCGTCGCTCCCGAGCCAGGGCATCGATGACTGTGGGGGAAGGAGATCTGAAGGCACGTCCTGCAGCTGTTCCTTCTTCTGTTGTTTCCTTCAGGCTCAGTTGCAGGTCCAGCTCTTCTTACGGCTGCTGGCCAGGGCCCTGTTTCACAGGGTGCTCCTTGCCCAGGCCCTCAGCCCTGGCAGACTGGGCTGCCTCTGGCAGAGCCTCTTTGCAGCCTGTTGGCTGCTGCCTCTTTTGCTCCCCTTTGTCTTGGGCAGCAACTAAGGCATTTAGAACACTCATTGACTTTCTGTG
Organism: Acanthornis magna; assembly: GCA_036785705.1. Lineage (NCBI taxonomy): Eukaryota > Metazoa > Chordata > Aves > Passeriformes > Acanthizidae > Acanthornis > Acanthornis magna. The sequence goes on from JAWUZG010000802.1 coordinate 88,357, forward strand.
CCACATCTGGCTCCCTTCAAACAGGGCATCCAGGAATGCAGACAAAGGGATGGTGTAGGAGTGGGCCTGGCCTGGTCCTGGGCCAGCTGCTACCAGCTCCCACACCAAAGAGGGCTCTTCCTGAGCTGCTGGGGTGACAATGGCTGTGCCATCTTCTCCTTCATGGCCTTCATCTAAGGGATATTTCTTGTCCTGAAAGCCTTCTGGTGTGGCACTTGCTATTGTTCCCTCATCTGTGAGGCAGCTGGGACTGTCCTTGGGACCAGTGTAGGAGTCATTGTTGTCCTCCAGGCCCAAGGAATTGATCAGGTAATGGACAGGAGACGACCCAATGTCATCTGACCCTAGGCACAGCTCTGATTCTGTTTTGTCTTCCCATTCCTCGTCCTCAAAAAGCTCATCATCTAGGCAATCTTCCCGTTCCTTCTCCTCAAAAAGTTCAGTATCAAGTGCATCCTCCCATTTCTCCTCCTCAGAGAGCTCTACATCCAGGGCATCCTCCCATTTCTCCTCCTCAGAGAGCTCTACATCCAGGGTATCCTGCCATTTCTCTACCTCAGAGAGCTCAAAATCAAGGGCATCTTCCCACTCCTCTTCCTCACACAGCTCTGGACCAATGGCGCCTTCACACTCCTGCTCCTTGCTCAAGGCCATTGGCTCACTGGTTGCAGCTTGGGCTCCCAGCCGCTCCAATGTCATTGTGTTGTCTATGGCACCCTCAGTGAATCTCCTAGGTGTCACCTGTGGCTGCTGTGGTGCAGTGTAGCCAATCGTCCATGGGAGGCTTATGGCCCTGCCCTGTCCTGTCGCAGGCCGTGCCATTCTGGCGTTGGCACTCACCTGCCCAGGTGTGTCATGGAGCCCCCCGGAGCGCCTCAGGGAGGAACCCTGTCCTTGGCTCTGTGGCTCTCTGCCCTGCAGGCCATCCTGCTGCTGTGGCAGGGTGGCTTCCCAGGAGCCGTGGGCCCGGAAGCTCCTGTGCGGCTCCTCTGAAGGCCTCCTCTTGAAGGACACGATGACTTCCTTCAAAACAGGCCCGTGACCCAAAGTGCTTTGGTGGCACTCAACACGCACTCTCAGCCCTGCCTGGTCCTGCTGTTCCCCTTGGTGCTGGTGGCCTGTCCCTGCACCTGCATCCCTGCTCAGGGAAGCTGATGCAAACATGGTACTCGCCTGTGCCGGCTGTGCTGCCGGCCGCTCCTCCTCCGTGGTTGTCTTCAGCGTCGTCTGCCGCAGACCTGTCGGTGTTGCCCTGGAGAGCTGCTGCCTCCTGAGAGAAGTGCTCTCCTAGGACTGGGAACCCCAGGGCTCTCTGCTCCTTAAATACCCTCACTGTCACAATGGCCCCGTGTCACAATGGCCTCTGTTTTGTAGGGCACTGCATCACAATGGGCCACTGTCATACAGGGCCACGCCCGAGCTGTGCCATTCTGCTGTCTAGTGTCTAAGTCTTCAGAAAGACAATGAAGATTTAAATGATACTTGAACAAGCTGAGATGAGGAACAGCTTTTTTATTTTCTGGATTTCAAAATTGTTGGCCCAGCAAGAAGGTCCCCAATAAATAACCATCCAGAAATATAAGAAACGGTAAGGAGGAAGGAGATGCTGTTATTTAATTATGTGTTTGTTCAACAAACACTCCTCATCTACAAGCAGGAGCTTAATAAGTATTATTTGGGAAGCAAGAAATCCTCAGGCAGAGTTTGAGATCATGACTGCCTAACAAGACAACTCTTCATCCACATGCTCCCAGCTCTGGACTTCACTTCTTGCTGTGCCTTTTCCAGCCAGTTCCAAGGTTTTTCTCCGATTGTCCCTGACATCCATTCATCCAAAGTCCTGCCAGAATTCAGGCTGTCTTCTATATTTCTGTAAAGGCTGTTGTAGGCTGCACTATGCACTCTGACATACAGGACACTGCCCTTTGAAGGACTTCTGTAACTATTCATCACTCCCTTCTGCAGAATTCTGTAATGACAGCTGACTTCAGTTCAATGAGCCAGCCTGAAGTGGATATGCCTCCAATTAATTGAAATCCTTTGCATTCCAGTTTCAAAACTGTCTAGGATTAGAGAAAATTTTCCTAGGTGGAAAGTGTTCTGAATAAAACACCTCCCCACAGCAAAACTTCCAGCACCCCTCCCCCTACAGCAAACAGAATATCTCAGCTGAAAGTGGGATAAGAACTGTTTAATTAACACACCACACAGTGGAAGGGGAAAGGGAAAAAGGGGTCAATAAACCTGAATAAACAGCTGATGAACTTTAGCGTCCTTTTCCTCAGGCGTAGCTTCCCCTTTCCGGGGTCCCCAAGGGGCCCGGTGGAGTCCCTCCAGTGGCTCCCTGGACGATTCTCGTCCTCTGTCCTCCGGGGCTCCTCAGGTTCTCAGATGAGAAAGCAAGTCGGGGAAAAAGGTCCAGAAAGCAACGAAAAACAATCCCAGGAAAAAAACAAAAAAAAAAAAAAAACCCCAAGCAGCAGCCACACCGGTGGCAGCAGCAACCTGCAGCAGCAGCTGACCCAAGGGAAAAAAAAAACAAAAAAACCAGTGTCCCTTCCTTCTCACTCCCCCGTAGAACAGTCCAGGGAAAAAGTTTTCAAAACATCCCGCGCTGGCAGAGCTTCTCTTGGCTGCAGGACACAGTTAAAGCTACAGAACCATATTTCTGGTCAAACATACAAACGATAGGGAATACAAAATATAATTTACGCCACCCCAGGACAAAAACTAAGGCAGTTTTCTTTAACACACTGAAGAAAGCACAAATTCTTCAGATCACAACACAGGGATTTCTTTTTCCCACTTGTCCTCGAGGATTTAAAAAGAAATTCTAGGATCAAGGCATGCAGGCACTGCCATGACACATTACAGAGCCAGCTCAAAATATGGGGAAAGCCTTGGAGAGAAGAGGAGGGGCTCATTCTGGGCAGAAGCTAAACAAGTTGTGTGGCTTGGTGCTTCAACAAAAGAAAATCTATAAAGCTCCTCCTCATTTGACTGAAAACTGTGTTGGCCTTAGCTGTATTTTCAGCTCTCAGTCCATGTGCTAGCCTCAGATGAATGAGGTGCTCAGGGGGATCCTCTTTAAGCTCAGGGAAAAAGGCAGGGCATGATAGCATGGCTGTCAGGAAAAGAAATCCCTCCTTTTATCTCAAAACAAAAGGGACCAAAATGTGACCTTCATTTCAGATAAAAGGTTTTGTATAACTTACATCTGTATTGTGTTATCCGATATATGTTTTGTACCACTCCACTAAGTCAGATTTCCTGTATAACATCAACTATCTCTGTGACAGTTGAGTGGATCAGTGGTGTAAAACATTCTCATTGAGTTCATTAAATGAGCATAAATATCTCCGTAATTAGCCAGCCCAGCACAGGAGGAGTGAATATGATACTCAGCTGAATGCAGAGCATGAAATCCAGAAGACTAGAAAGGAACTTCAAAGAGAGCAATGGGCTCCAGCTGGCTTCAGCCATTCTTTCAGCTGGCGTGCCTTCCCAGAGACTGAAGTCACTCAGGGTTGTGATGGTGAGTAGCTGACAGGGAACGGTAATGGGAGTCACACTGGTATGGTATCTCACCTGTGCCTTGCCATTGCTATCTTTTGCTAACAGTATTGTATATTTTTATGGTGTTTTTTGTATCACTCTGTAAAATCAGAAATCCCCCGAAACAGCCTGCCGTGGCCACGGGCACGCTCGGGGAGCAGCTGCGGCTGGCAGGCTCGGGGCGCGGCTCTTGGCAGCGGCAGCGGCGGCTGCTCCGCCGGGGAAACAGCAGAGCACGAGGCTGTGGCGGCCACGGAGCTGCCTCGGGGAAACGGCAAAGCAGTGCAGGGCAGGGGCGGACAGGGAACACAGCCCGGGAAGAAGCAGCACCGCCCGCCGGGAGGAAAAGGCGAGCGAGGGAAGGAGGGAGCGAGGGAGGGAGGGGAGCCGAGCCGAGCCTGCAGGCGAAAGCTGCTCCCTCACAGAGCCCGAGAAAATGGCGGCGGCTGTGTGGAGCTCAGTGCTGCTCTGCGCTCAGCCTCCTCCCTAGCTCGATTTCCCGCGCGTTTCATGAAGGCCACACAAAGCCGTACCCTACATGCAAATAATAATGTGCCCCATGCCACGCCCTGCCAGGTTTGTCACCTCTGTTAGGTACATAGTATCAAATCCTGCTGCTATGCAAGAAAAAAGTAACTTTGCCAAGCCCTTGCAGTTCTCAGTTTTCAGCTAGATGCCTTGTGTTCTCAAGCCTCCCTTTGCTATCCTCTTTAATAGGAAAAAACCCTTCACACCCAGGCAGAAGATGGGGCCCTACTGTGGATGATTTCTAAAAGAAATTGTCTTATCTGATGCTGTCAGCTATGCAAAAGTCCTCAAGGGAGACTTACTTAAGGCTCTGTTAACAACCTCTCCCTCCCGTAAATCACGGTCGATTTTGTTGGCTTTTCCTGACCCTCAGATTGTGTCTGCTTTGATCAGATCCCAAAACAGAGCTCCTTAAGAGTAAAGAACGCAATTTTTATTCTAATTGAGTGAAAGGGACAGACTGTGCCACAAGGATACATGGCATTAATGACAACAGCAGAAGAAATGATAAGGCCCTTTGTAAAGTTCTATACCTTGGCCTGCATAGTCCTCTGGAGAAGAAAAAGATCCTAAAATCATGTCCCATGACAGGGTCTGGGAAGGTGTCCCAGCTGAAGATCCCAAACCCTCAGAAAGGTGCAGGCACATGTGCTCCCTGCCCTTACTTATCGTGTGGAAGTGTCTGATCATTAGTCTTGGAAAAGGAGGCAAGCCAGTCTTGGCATAGGCACTGATGGATGAAGAAGAATGATCTAGCCAGATCTGAACTCCATTTCTCACTCAGTTTCTTGCAGACTATCAAGAAGGTGGTCATCTGCTGGCCTCCTCAGTTCCACAACTCTGCTTTTTGCTTTCCAGCTGTGAAAAATCCACAGATTACATCACAGCCCTTCATAAGATCAGCATTTGTACAGCATGCTGCCAAAGGTGCATCTGGCAGGCCCTGGGGAATGGCAGAAGGCCTGCTGGGATGATTGTAGAGCCATGCCAGGAGAAGCGTGCCAAAGCAGCACAACCTTATCTATTCTAGTAATTGAGAGCATTTTAACTGCCAGATCGTACCGGGGGGACATTGGGGAGGGCTTTGGATGGCACAGGCCAAATTCACACCAAGAAGCACTCTGATTCTGTATTAGTCCAGATGAACATGGGCCAGTGCCAGGAAACATTAATGGTGCATTCAGAGCCACTTGCACAGACACGACACACAAATAACTTCAGCCTACACCCATCCATCTTGTCTCATCACCTCGTTTAAACTCAGTCTTCATGTTCCAGATTTGCTTTCCAGGCTCTTATTTCTTTGGTTCATTACACACAAAGATCCCAGAGTTTTTACTGATAACATTTATCTAATTACACTACTTACCCAAAACTTCTCTTCTTCATGACTTTTGTACATTGATTTCTGCTGGTAGAAGCTCTGATTTCGCAAGTCTTACACTGATCTAAGAACGTACCTAACATTTGTATTTTTTTCTCCCAGTGTAGGAGCAGATTTTGAAAAAATAACTATATCTTTCTGTTCATTGTTTTTTTAAAAGGGAAGAAGTCAAAGGTGCAGATGGAAGGACGAGGTAGTTGATGTCTCACATGCGACTGACAGCAGGGCGCAACCAAGGACACTCTACCCTCCAGAGACATTCTGCAATCGGATGGTGAAAGGTCTCCACAAATGGACTGCAGTGGAACTCTGGACTGGGCCAACAGGGCCCTGCCAGCAGGCAGACTTTGGGAGGAGCCGGGGGCATAAAAAGTAACTTCATCACAAGTGCTGAAGCTTTTTGGCTTTGGTTTTTGAGACTTGTCTTTTGTGGTTTGGAGCTGGGCTCGTTTGCTTGGAGCCTGGGAGCTGGGGCTTTTTGGCTTTTGGGGCTTTTTTGAGTCTTGTCTTTTGGGGCTTTTTGAGCTGGGGCTTTTGAGTCGGAGCTTTTGGATCTTGTGTTTTTGCTTTGGCTCAGACCTGCTGAGGTCTGCTCCTCGCCCTGGCCCTTGCCTGGTTTTTGGCCTGACCCCAGCCTGCCTTTTGGCCCTTCTGCCCTCGCTGGCTCTCACTCATCCCCGCTCACGTGTCCTCCTTCCCTCTCGCTGGGCACCTGGTGGGACACGGGCTGACCTCCTGCATCTCCTGCCCGATCCCTGCTCCCCGCGTTTCCCAGCGCCCGTGGCCGCAGGAGCTGTGCGTGCGGAGCCTCTCCGGAGCCGCACGGGCTCCCGGCAGGCAGCGCACAGAGCGCCGCACCTGCGGCCATGGCGCTGCGCAGCCGTCGGGGGTAACGCCCGCTTTTTCTCTCTGTCTCCCCCTCCTGTTTCATTTTCCTTCCTCCTTTTCTGTCTTTCCAAGTCCTCTTTAGGAGGGCAATTACTTCTGTAATCTTTTGTTTGTTCTTTTCCAATAAACGGTTGTCAGATACAATGTTGTCTCAGTTTACTTAATTTCATGCTAGACCATCTGTTGTTAAAAGAACTCCTCGAGGCTCCCCGCTGTGGAATGCAACAAGTCAGTACTCCTAAATAACTTTTTGGGGTTTTTTTCCTCCTAAAAAGACTTCAAGGAAATCAGTACAATCTGTTTGGACACTGATTTATATACCACTAAGGTCAACAAAGTTGGTAAACCTGGTTTTTTAGAGGAAAGAATTTCAACCCTATTCCCATGAATGGTCCCTGAATCCAGACTGTGTTTCTATCTACAACTAATTTATTTAAAGAAACAACAAAACACATTGAAAATCTTAGTGCCTCTATGTTAATTAACTCTATAGATTCATATAGCAACACAGAGGTTACCAAAAAGTTCAAAATTAATAGTGACATAGCTCTAAAACTGTAAAATAAAAACTGGACCTTCAAGATTAATGACTGTGAATAGATCAATGGTAGATTAAAATACTAGAGGTCTTATTCTAGGTGGCAGAAGAAATGTTTTACTGCCACTTGAATGTATTACGCTGTTTCCTTTTGTATGCACTCATTAGATTTGAGATCTTTTTGTTAGTCAAAAAGAGCCATTTAATTCACTTTTTGAAGTGCTGAAAATGCATATATAGGTGATAGACCATAATTAGGCCTTTATTCCCCCCTCAAACTATTATACTTTCCAGAGTAAATACACATTTTCAAAATAGGATCTAAATCCTTATTTACCTGGTTGACCACCAGTTAGTGTCCAATCAGTTCAAAGTTTTTGTTCTTCTTTTTCAAGTGACCATTGGTACAATGCTTTCCAAATGAAAGAAAACTCAAAATTAAGAAATCATGCCTACAGTACACAAGACAGAAAAATACCCAGCCTATTATATACAGGGTTAAGGTTGGGGTTTTTTCAGTCCTTAGGCTGAACTGTAATATAAGAATGTCACTCCTATGTCATACAATTACACTTTTTCCTATTTTGAACTTCTTCACATTCAGAGTTATATACAGGCTTCCCATGTTATGTTTTATATAGCTAGCTAAGCAGCCTAGAATTTTTAGTGCTATTTGATGGAATTCTGCCATCACCCTCAGATCCTCCTCTCATTTAACCTCTGCACCACAATCATAGAGAAGTGTTTTCTGTCTTTCCTTGTTCTTATCCACAGTTCTGTCTAACTGTTATTTCCTTTAAACTACACAAACTTCCTATTTACACTCATAAGGAATGGAACCTAGAGTGTCATCTGTGACTTTACTGACTTTTTGCATGTGGCATGCAATATCTACTACCATATTTTGCTATTTGTTTCCAGATACAAATGGTGTAGAAAGGCAAACATTTAGAAATATGTCTTATCATCAGTGGAAAAATATTTCCAGGGAAAAATCTTTCCGTTTCAAGTTAAGCATGAAAGCCCGACTGGTTATTCTTCTTCGAACGTAGTTAGCAGGTATGTGTCAAAAAGCTCAGGAACTCATGGTTTTGCAGTAACTGCAGTTGTCCGCTATAGTACTTTCTCCTCTTTTTTAACACAAACCAGCTTGAAATGTCCCAGAATCATTTGCAGTAACATAATGAAAAGCACAGCAAATTGCAAAAATACAGAAGGAGCTACAACACGTTCCTGTCCGTAAATTTCAGGAATTGCTGGTAACAGTTAAAAGCATGCTCAAAATCCACGCAACTTCACACTTGATCATGCACCTCTGAGTATTTCCTCAGCTCTTCGACCATTGTCTTCGGGGCCACCAGTCAGTTTTCCTCTTCTACCCTGGCTGAAATTGTTCACAATTTCTAAATTTTTTCTGAGCAAAAGGTTTGTTATACTGATGAGCTAACAAGGCCCATTGTAAAAAGTTTTCATAAACACGCAAGCCTCTTACAGGCCCATATTATTTTCATATATAATAGCACAAAGTAGAACTCTGAAGAGGCACCTGAAAGTGGAACTGAATTTCTCAGAGGCCTGGAATTAATATTAAGCCCCTCCTCCCCCACTAAGCATAAAGAATTGATCATTCCAATTAAAACAAAGGTATCCATCTATTAAAAAAAATTATTAAAACATATCCATTCTTTTTTTGTCTAGGGAAATTGCAAGTTAACAAGAACTATATTCTCTTTAATCATCAAGGTTTGTAATTCCATAGAACTGGAATATTTTACACTAAATTTTAATTGTACTTACCTTTCATCACATGGTACTAGCACTTCAAACTTTGTTAGTCGTACTAGTTTACATGTGTGAATGAAGAAGTTTATAAACATTGTGGTGTCTCTTTCAGAATATTTCTCTCTAGGCACATTCTACTCCAAGCTCTCAGTTCTGCCCTTGCTATGATGTCTGTTACCTCGGTCTTCACTTGGTCTAAAAGGGAAAAAAGTCTTCTAAGATGTACTACTGTCTTTAAATAAGATGGAAGAGAAATGTGTGTCCCCATTCATAGAAATGTGAGAAATCAAAACTCTCCATAAAGAAGATAGCAGAAGTGAGCTTCAGTTTTCAATGACTGACTGACATGAAGATATAAAACCACATTGCATAAAAACATGGAAGTTGCCTAAAATGAGTTGTCTTATTACACCACTGCAACCTTCAATGTTCCTTTTGTAGTCTGGACATTGGCAACTGTTCAGAAAAACAAAACAGAGCTCACAATGCTCCTGGTGCAGTTTACAAGGAGAGGTGGAAGAAAGACAGAGGCACTTTTATCTTCACCTTTCTTTTCTAAGATTGTTTTTAGCAACTAAGATGCATATTCCACTCTAACAGTACTGTAGCTCTCCTCATCTATTCTTCAGTCTCTTTTCTAAAGATCTTACTCCTTTACATAGTATTTGTAATCCTCTCAAATAATTCATCTTTCAATGAATTTTAAAATAAGGATCATAATTGGAAGAAGACAAAAAAAAGAGCCCAAGATACATATAACATACTAGGCAAACTATATAAAAATTTATTTGCAAGTGTTTTTACTGCAAACACCAATGAAGATGGAAAACATACCTGCATTTTTTACACCTAGACTCCTAATTCCATTTCTGAAATTAAGCCCTGCCCACTATCAGGAGGAAAAACTGCAACTGCAAAAGCTCTAGACAGCATGTTCAATCCATAGATTATTTCCTTTACCTCCTTTTCATTAGCATCTCTGCTTTTGTTCCTGAAATACAGGTCTTCAGCTTTGTTGTTGTATTGAAGTCTCTATTCTCTTTCATGGATTGATAGAGGTTTTCTAAGGCTTGGAGAGAATTCCTACTGTATTTGTTCAAGTAAGGAATTGATAGCAGTGGTTAAAGATGCCAGACATGGTACTAGCAGATGCTACACAAACTTCCCTGCAGAGCTCTGTGAATGCATTTCAGTCGTGATCTGTAACAGCCCTGCTGTTCTTGATCTGGACCTCTCCTGTGCAGGGCCTGACAGAAGTTATCTGCTATTGCAGCTCTGTGATTCAGGCAAATAGCCACAAAGGACTAAACAGGATAGCCCAGAAGTCATCTTCACTTGTTTGATACGCCAGTTTTATTGTCGGATCTAGATGATGCAGAAGTTAATATGCATTGTCATGAGTCAGTAAATATGCAATTGTTTTTCTGCATCTGGACACAGCAAAGTGGTAAAAACAAGGTTACTCAAAAAATACAGGAAGAAAAAGAAACCTGGAATTAAGGCATACAAAACGAGTATTTTTTTCCTTGAACTACATGGTGTCATTTAATTCTACACATAGTATTCCCAGAGGAGAGTTCAGCTTGTGCTTACATCTGACTCATCCTGAGGAATCACTGGTGTACCAGTGCTGTTTACTCAAGGTGTGAATTATAAAATGTTTCAGATTATTTCTCAGTGATAGTAAAAACAACAAAAAAAAAAGGTTTGAAGTGCTAGAAGCTATACATAATGGTTATTTAATGAGAAAGCCTTACTACAAAAAGAATACTGCCAGGAGTGCTAGTTTGAAGTGAACTGGAAGGCTTAGCATTTCCTGTCCATTCTCTGTGAGACTCTGGAATCTATCAGGAAAAGCACAATTAATGTAGAAAAAGAGCAGCAGCATATCCTCAGTACTACAAGCTTTCCTAGACCTCTTGATGTCAGAGCTAAGACAGTTTACAGCTGCTGAGGATCTGTCTCTGGAGCAGTAAGAAAACCACAGAGCAAGTCAGGGGAGAAAGGAATGAATTCCAGATACTTGGTTTGTAACCGCATGTTGATATTATTTCTTGAAATGCAAATTAAGCACGTTTAACCTTTTTTTTTTTTTTTTTGTTATCTTTGTGATATGACACAGTCTTGCATTTTAAGATGTAAAATTTTAAAAATTATTTTGCAGGTTTCAAAATCTTTAATGAACATGTTGCTCTTTCTCTTGGGAATAATATTCTATTACTTCATTCAAGATATGGATACTTAATTTCCTTAGCAGTTGTGTTAATGACTAACTTATTAACCTTTGCAGATAAAGTATTTGCCAAATAACAATATACTTACAGTTATACTAGTGTGAACAGCATCACTGAAACACAAAATATGATTTTAAGTCCATTTATTTCAAAACAAAGTAGAAAGCATTAAAGAGGTATTTGTAGCCAACACTTATATGATGAATTAGTGGATGCTGCCATGAGCAATAAACGAGGTACCAATTATCAGTTATCCATTATCCTGAAGAATAACAGCAGAGTCCATCAGTACCTAGAGTTCTTGGTCAATCAAGACACTTAGACCAAACACTGTGAAGTGCAGCAAAAAAATGTGAGGAGGATGAGGGAACAGAGAGGACCCATTGTGCACTGACCACAGCCCCCATTCCTTGAGAAGCTGAGAATGAAGCAGGGAATGAGTTTTTTATTATTGTTATAATTGTTATATTGTTATATATGAGTCGTTTATTATTTTTCTGTTATTGACAGGACACAGGTAGAGTTAAAACAGGTTTGAAAAACTTCTTGTATTTCACATTATTATTGGTGAAGTGTCACAATCATAAGCTGTCACACAGTGACAGCAGTAAAGAGCCTTGCTGCCATCAAAGCCATCAGAGAGGCACAAATCAGGAACTGTACAGCGAGATATAAATATGAGATCAGTAACAGGAATACATAGTTTGTCACCTACATAGAACTGAATTTTACTGCCAGCATCTACAAGTCCAGAGAAAGCACAGATGTACCATACAAGTGAATCCAAGCTATTTTTCAGTTTATTAAATAAATTTATTACCAAATTCTTTTTATTGAATTGGTTATACAATTTACATCACTCTTCAAAATGATACAGAACCCTTATTATCTTTATACAGGATTTCCATTTAAAAAATTTTAAAGCTAGAAAAAGCACACTGCAATCTGTGTTTAGACCTGTAAATGTTCTGTAAGATGTATCTTTTGCCATTATTTTTAATTTAGAATGGTCTGAACCATAATCTGACCCATTCTAAAGGCTATGAAGTATTATAAAAGCAACAGTTAGATAACTGGCAAAATAATATATTTACCTGCCTAGCAGAAGCACCTATGCACATATTTAGTTTTAAATAGCTGATCCACTTCTGAACTACTTCTCAAATTCCTTATTTTCACTAATTTTTTTATCTGCCTAGAATGAAGGGTGCTACATTATCTGTGTACACATTATTTCAATCTGATACTGTGTCTCACTTCACTACAGGCTAGGTTAATATGATCTCGTCTTACACATTTCTTGACCTCAAAAGAGAAATTGTTGCTTCACAATGGAAGATCTCTAACTGAAAAAAGATTTCCTAACAGCTTTGTGATACAGCATCCTTGAAGCTGGTTTGCTTCTCCTTTTCTAACTTAGTTTTGGATGTACAAAAAATCTCACTTGTATTTTGTCTGAAAAAGAAAGCAAAACTCATGGGAACATGAAGCACACAGCTTATTAAAGTCAAAACATTAGTAGAAGCTACCTGCTAGCTCGTCTGAGAAGTAAGTAAGTGTTTTCTTTCAAAACTGAATTTCAGCCTTTGTGAAATATGCTGTAAGGAGCCCAGGAGACAAATCACCCACAAACTGTCCAGATTACACACAGCTTGAGAAGCAGCCATGAAAAATTTCCTACATATCCAAATTCTGTTCTGGACAAAGTGAGGTCTTGTTATTTTAAGACTCAAGGATTTTGATGGAAGTGTAACAACATGAAGAAAACTCAATACTCAATAACCTCATGGAATGCAGATGATTAGAAATTTTAGATACAGGATGGTTAGTAAACAATATATTCTTAATATTCACATTAAAAATCTAAACATTTCAATGACAAAAGAAAAAATCCAAATATCTTCACTCTTGGTGAAGCCACTAGACATTTCAGAATTCTGAGGTTAAAGAACTGGAAGGCCAAAGTAATTGACTACCCTCCTCAATGATGTCTACATTACAATAAACAGCAAAGAAAAAACCTCTGAAGACTTTCAGAGCAAAAGAGAAAACTCGCATGTCAGAGGATGCATGTAAGAAAACCCATATACACAGTACTGCAAAGCAGAAGGGTAAATGTTTCAACACCTATCAATTAAACTCATGTCAAGTCTTCCCTGGACTTTAATCCTTCGTGGGTGATTTGCAGGAATTATTTAGCCAGAATTCTTTTGTACAGTGTCTAATGGGCACTGTAAGAAAATGTTGATTTAATAATGCTGAGAAAGATCAGCACAGGGAGGCATTAGTAGGTGTGGTGGTTCAAGCCCCAGTGGGTCATTAATTATCATGCAGCCACTCACTCACTCACTCCCCTTCCCCTCACCAAGCCTGGACAGGGAGGAGAATTGGAAAAAGTAAAAAAACCTAAAAATCCACATAATAATAATGAAAAGTAACAAAAGGGAGGAATTAAAACCCAAGAAATCAAATGAATGCACAATACAAATGCTCACGGTCTGCCAACTGATGCTGAGAGTGTCCTCGGGCAGCAATCAGGACCCCCACTCTCTGTATTGAGCATATACAGAATATTTCATACCTCATTCTGTGTATGAAATATCTCTTTGGTCAGTTTGGATCACTTCTCCTGGCCATGCTCTCCCCTGGCTTCTTGTGAAGGCACTCACTGGCAGCATGGGAGACAGATTATTTGATTACTTTATTATCTCATAATGAAACGAAACTAATTTTAAGATTATTAGACACCGTCAGTGTTAAGAATGACTTTTGACCCCAGACTGTTTCAAAATTAGAAATTCCCTATTGCAGAAATAGCAGTTTTGGCTTAAATTTCTAGGAAGTACAAGAAAAATGTGCTTAAAAGATCTCTGTTTGTATTTCCAGACAAATTTTGTACTGCTGGTGACTTAAACAAACATAGGGATAACTAAGCAACAGATGAAGGGAACTGGTTAAAGTAATTGATCTCAAAAGACAAATAGCAAACACCGCATTGCTTATTCTGTTTCAGTGAGAATTTGTCTTGAAAATCACCTTCTTTTTTCCTTGCTCAGGTTGCTGGTGCAGCTGGAAACTCGGATGAAAAATTAGCCAACAAACAGCCCCCGAGACACATTTGTTCAAAACCTGCTTCATCTCCAATGGACAGCTGAGGAGAAACTAGTTAAAAGCTTGACAGATTCCACACACGGCAAAGCATCTTTTGTGGGCAGTGCTTTAGATTGCCATGAGGGAAGGTGTATCAGTGAATCAGAGGTCAGCAGAGGGAAAGAAAAAGCCACTGTTGCTTCCATGTTAGAAGGAAGTGTCATATACAGAATCTCAAAAATTCAGAAAACCACCAAATTTTACCAATTAATTTTAAACATTCTTACGCAAATCTTATCTGTGGAAACGTATGTATTCTAACAGTGATTTTATGTGTATCACTGGTTTCCCATGAGATAAAAGGACAGATTATCCAGTTGCTACTCTCTGACCTTCAGAAGTGTCAAATTTAGATTCTATAGATGCAGGAGAGTAAGTAAGTTTGGTTTTAAATTACAGTTTGATAAGGTAATGAACAGAATTCTAAGATGGGCTCGGATGTGTTAGCAAAGGTCCTCACTTAATGACCCAAAGAGGGTTTTTAAATCCTGTCTCTTACATCCCACTGATATACATCGATGCAAATAATGTCCAGAACTATTTAAATGTAAGTTGATCAGGTTTAATGAAGTATGGATTAGACTCCAAAGAAAAAGAATCGTATGTCTGAAATGCTTTTGAAAGTATAACAGAAAACAAAATAAATCAAATTAAATAGAATTGCCTGAATGACTCTACTGTAATGGTAATAACCCCTTAGCAGCTTTGGGGTAGCCTTTCTACCATTTAGAAATGGCTTGGACTGAAGATGTGTTTAAATACTTGCTCATGATACAATAAAAAATTTTGATTATGAAAGGGTCTGTGAGTATGAGGCACTTAACTTCCTTTTCAATTCCCAGTCTTTTTTCTGTAACTCCCTTCAGAAAGGGAGGAGAGAGATGATAGACTCTGTAGAGTCCATAGATACAATAGATACAATTCCCTGTAGATTAAATCATTAGATATACAGTATCAGGTCAATTTCATCCTAGAATGTATAAAAACCATTCTTGTGCAGATGTTCTGAGTTCTGCCTTTTCTCCTGGAGGATACTGGCACATCATCCATCCTGCAAGATGGAATGAATATGTGTATAAAAGCAAACACTCTCCCCTTCACTTCCTTCTCCTGGATCGAAATAGGCCAGTACAGACAAAAATCTGCACAGGAAAACCTGATCTAAGACAAAACAAAATTTGTATTTTGTTCATTTGGATCAAAGAGCATAAGCCTGCCTGAAGGCCATCAGAAATGAGAAGCAAGCAACCAGCTGTGTTTGGACCACCTCCATTCTGTTGTTCTGATAGGAAATTCAGATTTGGGGAATTAGGGAGGGTGAGACCCACCCCAAAGAGGGGAGTCTCACACACACCCCGGCACTGGCAACACACAATATTATGGGTAACATTCATGAATATTCATCACATTCCCCGGGATAGGAGTGGTTATACAAATCATTTCTTGGCAATCATTAATATCATTAACATGTGTGTCACGCATGCGCTGTGTGTCCCGGTGGTCTTTGGGGATCTTCTCATGATGAAGATCTGTAGTCTTCATCAGAGTGCACTTTTCACCTTTCTGTCTGGAGCATGGGCAGTCCTTGGTGGGTGATTCAGGGTTTCTGTGCTGGCCTCAAACAGATTCTTGTCCCCACAAAATAAAGGGAATGCTGTTTTTCTAGGTTTAGAATTCACATATTCTGTCTCTCAGTAGTTCACTTCAGTTACCTATTGACCACTCCTTTCTCAGATGTCCAGGGGGTCTGTGGCCAGGTGGGAGCTGCGGTGACCCCAGCGACCTGTGGTCCCTGCAGCAGGGACAGGAGCCTCTGGCTCCATCTTTGGGAAACTTGATCTGTGTTCTCTGCCCATCTCCCTCCTCTCTGCCTGGCTCAGCTTGCCCCCTGCAATGCGATCCTGCCCTGCTGCTGTCACTCAGGAGGATTGTCACCTGCCCAGTGAGCCCCGGGAGCAACCATGGCCCTGTCCCCAGGGCTCTGGGGTCACACAGGGCTGGTGACACCCTTCGCTCTGCTGGCTCTGCCCCTGTCCCTCTCTCACGGCTCCTACCTGATCTTTTCCGTGGCTGCTCACCTGTGACACCCCCAGAACCCCTCTGGGGCACCACAAGGAACCTCTTCCATCTCCTCCCTGCTCTCCTCCCTCTCCTCCTCCTCCCAACCTCTTCTGAACTCCGGGAAGTTTTATCCTCAACAAGCACTGCTGCCTCCCCTGGCAGATGTATTCCTTGGGGTCTGTCCTTCCCCCCTGGGTTCCCGTGGCTGTCAGAAGAGATTTCCACAGCCCTGCGCTCGCTGATGTGAGGCAGAGGAGCAGGACCAGCCTCGGGCGCTTCTCGCTCCTCCAGGAGAGGGTCAGGGCAGGGCTGGCTGTGATCAGCCCTGCCAGGCTGGGGAAGGCAATAATCTATTTATTTAATGAGGGGAAGCAGGTGCTTGGGGAGACTCAGCTCCCCTACAGTCCCACCCTGATCCCAGTTAAAGATGTGGGAAATGTTTTTCCTCCTGCATCCTGGGAACCTCGTGGTGTTGACTCTATCCGCTGGAGAGGAAATCGGAGGAGGCTCTGGTGTGGCAGAAAGGGCCTGGGGTGTGGCAGGAGAAACTGCCCAGAGGAGGGGCAGTTTATACACCAAAATACACCATTTACCGTGGACATCTGAGCAGGAATAGGTTCAGATTTTTTATTATTCCGAGATGCAAAACCGGCCAAAGCGGTGGCATTTTCTCAGATGAGCCCTTTAATCCGAGGAGATGGAGTCACTCGGCAGGGTGTAAGGGCTGCATCTCCCAGACCAGCCAGCTGAATTAATTTCTGTCATGCACATTTGTGGTTCAGGATGGCACAAGGGAGTCCCAGGGTGGAGAGGGCCGGGGCAATGAATTTTATTCAAAATCACAGAACCGTTTAGGTTGGGAAATCCCTCCCAGCCCATGGAGCCCAAGCTGTGCTCAATGCCCGCCTCGTCCCCAGCCCAGGGCACAGAGTGCCACAGCCAGGTGTCCTGCAGGGATGTGGGAGCAGGACAGACCTCGAGAGTGGCAAATCCAGACCACTTTTCCAGAGAATGGCTAGAAGGCCCCCAGGAGATGTTGCTGCATTTTCCATCTTGGATCAGTGTGAGGATGGTCCCTCCTTTGGGTCTGTGTCTGACACTGACCCTGTTTTGCACTGTGCACTGTTTTCTGGCTAATTCTGCAAATTACAGGTCTGATTTCACTCCTGGTTGGTGGGAGACAGGTGATGTGTTAGGCAGGAGATGGATTATCCCTGGCCTCATTACTATCATTTCATTTTACAGCTGTGGCCCAGCCTTGCCCTTCCTGGCACAGGGAGCTGGAATTCAGAATGCCCTGCATCAGAATGATCTGCCGTATCTTGCATAAATTTCCCTCTCCTGCACCTTAATTATAGTCCCCTGTCAATTTTTCCCGGACTCCAGGGAAGATTGAGGAGGGAAAAGCTGGTTGAGGTTTCCCTGACTGACTCTCTGACCCTGCACCACCAAAGAGCTCTGCAGGGTGAAGAGAGCCCTGAGGTGATCGGGGAGCATTAACCGCAGCATCCCTTGTCAAAATGGAATTGTTATTTTATTTCTTGTTATGAAACACCACAGAGCACAGCAATTCCATGCAGGATTTATGGAAAATGGAGTGGGCAGGAGCTCTTTCCAGAAGGTGAGTGCGCAGACCTTCTGCGCTAGCTTTGGAAACGAAGAACTTTGGCAAACTTCAGGCATCTGCCAGATACTTTAAGCTTTCCATTTCAGAGACAAACTGGAACAAAAATTATTAAAATCGAAATTATTAAAGAATCTTTATTTTGAACTCTAAGCAACTGAGAGATCTCGTGCTCTTTCTACATCAAAGCAACTAAAAAACTGTGAGTTCTTTTGGCAACCTGGAGCTCCTGTTGGAAGCAGTCTACTTGGAATTGAAACATTTCAGCATCAGTGCTAAAAGAGCAGAAAGACCGAAAAGCAACAGTTTCACCTGCTGTTTCTTCTCTTGCTGCCTCCCTCTTAGGTACAAATCAATATTTCTTAAATTTCTCAAGGCTTGGCTGATGAAAACCTCACTGCTCACATGATTTTGACACTTGCTGAACTCAGTGTGAATGTAGACCCCAAAGAAACTGATTTTCTGGTTAATTCATGGACTTCTCTTGAATCTAAATTGACAAATGTTAGGTCTCTGATGTGGACCTGTTGGCAGAACCACAGTGACTGCGTTTCTGCAGTCCTCTCATTGAAAGCTGTTTTGATTTAGAACATGTTTAATTTTTAGTTCTATCAATTTTCACCTAGGCAGATGTACTTCAATCTGAATAAATCTGGTTTAAATAAATATGTGCTGGATCTGTGGAGCAGCACTCTTTGTTCCAGAGGTGAACAGGTTCGGCTGCAGATATAAAGATGTGAGGTCAAGCTTTGTGTCAAGGCCATTTCAGCTAATCCAACTTCCTCTGTGCCACAAGCTGCAGAGGTTTTTGTATTTTTACTGTGGATTTGGGGAGATCTTTGCCCTTCAAGGCAGCTTCTGCTTGGACCAGATCAAACAGAAAGTTGGCACAGACTTTTTTTAACCCATTCCGAGGTGTAAGAAGCTGAATCTTCTCCAATTAGAGAAAAAACACCAACAGATGGGCACAGTTGGGTCATCTTAAAATATACATTCTCTGATAATTCATATTACTTTTAAAAAAAATTATTTTAGGACTACATACAAAAGGAATTCATCAGCAATAAAGAGGGAGTATAGGGAGAGATGGGGAGCAGATGCAGGTGAAAATTCACAGCAGGTCCCTGGAGCACCTGGATTCAGGGGGTTTTGGGTTAAAACCTGTGGGATATGTGAATTTTGCATGCTAAGGAGCTTGTTTAAAATGCATCCCAGCTGTTGCATGATTAAAGCCCTACGGCTGCCACACTGTCCTTTTCTTCCTCTGGTGCAAATGCAATTTTTGCTGGAGTGCAATTTTTGCTGGAGTGCCATCAGGCCTTGTGCTGTGCCCCAAGCACACAGCAGGAATATTGTCCACCCCTCACACCCCCACGCTGCTGGAAAAAAGCTGCAGCCTCTCCCGGGTCAGTCACGCTCCTCTCTCCTCTTTAAAACAGCCTTCCTTGGTGGAGCATGGATTTTTCACGTTGTCCCTGATGGAAAGCCAGGTCAGCGGTCCCTGTGCTGAGGGAAGTGGTTCTGGGCTTTGAATGATGTCTAGGAAATCCACAGGGAACTCGTTTGTCCCCTGGGGCCAGAGGATGGGCCACGCTCTGCTCAGAGGGACAGCACGAGGAGCAGTGGCCATCAAATAAAACACAAATTCCACCTCCACATGAGGAAGAACTTTCCATGGAGGGGCAGAGCCCTGGAGCAGCTGCCCAGGGAGGGCGTGGAGTGTCCCTGTGTGGGACATGCCAGCCCCAGCTGGACACCTTCCTTTGTCCAAGTTCAGCACTAATGGTTTTAAATATTTTCCCCGGATCATTCACAAAATGTCACATGGTATAGACTCAATAGCTAATTTCTGTAATTGCAGTAAAAACTCATCTTGTTTTTGGTTTTCTGTTTACAATTACACTTAGAAATCTGCTGTTTAATGTGTGCCATGTGCGGGTTCTTGTCTTTTCTTTTGTTTTTTATTAGAGTGCTCTGTGTCATGTAAAAGTATTTGCACATATTAGACTGACTGAGGTATTGTGTGTAATTATTTGACAATTAAAATGTTCTGTTGACCTGAAGACTTCATGAACTTAAGATTAAGTCAATACAAACCTTTGGTTCAAGGAAATTTAAAAATTCTGTAAAGAATGAATAAGCTTTTTCATACTGGAACATTAAAAGTTTGTGTCAAGCAATACTCTGGTAACAATTTAAAAGGGGTTAAGGATGTCCTAAATCATAAAGACATTGTGGTACTGTACTTAATGAGCTGAGATGCAATTTTATTTTTCTTTTTTTTACCATTAAAAAGAAGAAAACTTGGAAAGAAGAGTACTGCTTCATACCCTCTTGCCTGGCAGAATTTTTTTCTCAGATTTCACAGTTCTATATGGGTTGCGAGGCTGATGACTAACATGTATGCACTTAGAAAACGATGACAATAAAATGTCCCATAGTACCTGGCATCACAAACCAGATGGACTTAATCTGAAAAAGTCCTGAATAAATGAAAGCTTTAAAAATAATATGACACGGTCAGTAGGAGTCAATAGTGAGGTTTGAAAAAAGAGGATGTGGTGAACTTCCCTGTCCAGGCCAGTCCATGACCGTGGTGTAATTAGGATTCACTTGCCACATCCTTGTTTAAAACTCATTGATTTCTGCCTCTCGTTGCCTCTGCCAGTTCAGGTGTGTAATTTAATCAATAAATTTAATTAATTGATAAATTAATCAATTTTAAAGTAGAACAGAATAGAAATAGAAAAGAATGGAATGGGATGGAATAGAAAAGAATGAAATGGAATGGAATGGAATGGAATAGAATAGAAATTAGAATAGAATAGAATGAAATAGAATGGAAATCAAATTGGAATACAACAGAATGGAATACAACAGAATGGAATGAAATGGAATGGAATGGAATAGAATAGAATAGAATAGAATAGAATAGAATAGAATAGAATAGAATAGAATAGAATAGAATAGAAAAGAAATAGAATAGAATAAAATGGAATGGAATGGAATGGAATGGAATGGAATGGAATGGAATGGAATGCAATGCAATAGAATAGAATAGAATAGAACAGAAATTAGAATAGAATAGAATAGAATAGAATAGAATAGAATAGAATAGAATAGAATAGAATAGAAATAGAATAGAATCCAAATTAGAATAGAAATTGGAATAGAATAGAATGGAATAGAAATTAGAATAGAACAGGATAGAATAGAATAGAATATAGAATAGAAAATAATAGAACAGAAAATGAATAGAATAGAATAGAATAGAATAGAATAGAATAGAATAGAATAGAATAGAATAGAAATAGAATGGAATGGAATGGAATGGAATAGAATAGAATAGAATAGAATAGAATAGAATAGAATAGAATAGAATAGAATAGAATAGAATAGAATAGAAAATAAATAGAAAAGAATCTAAATTATAATAGAAATTAGAATAGGATAGAATAGAATAGAATAGAATATAGAATAGAAAAAATAGAATAGAAAAGAATAGAAAAGAAATAGAATGGAATGGAATGGAATGGAATGGAATGGAATGGAATGGAATGGAATGGAATGGAATGAAATGGAAGAGAATAGAATAGAATAGAATTTGGAATAGAACAGAACGGAACGGAACGGAACGGAACAGAACAGAACAGAACAGAATAGAATAGAATAGAATAGAATAGAATAGAATAGAAAAGAAATAGAATGGAATGGAATGGATTGGAATAGAATAGAATAGAATAGAATAGAATAGAATAGAATAGAAAAGAAAAGAAAAGAAATAGAATAGAATCCAAATTAGAATAGAAACTAGAATAGAATAGAATACAATAGAAATTAGAACAGAATAGGATAGAATAGAATAGAATAGAATAGAATAGAATATAGAATAGAAAAGAATAGAATAGAAAATGAATAGAATAGAATGG
The DNA here is from genome assembly GCA_036785705.1 of Acanthornis magna. NCBI lineage: Eukaryota > Metazoa > Chordata > Aves > Passeriformes > Acanthizidae > Acanthornis > Acanthornis magna. The sequence goes on from JAWUZG010000802.1 coordinate 110,030, forward strand.
AATAGAAAAGAATAGAAGAGAAGAGAATAGAATTTAGAATAGAATAGAATAGAATAGAATAGAATAGAATAGAATAGAATAGAATAGAATAGAATAGAATAGAATAGAATAGAATAGGAATGGAACGGAATGGAAAGGAATGGAACTGAATGGAACTGAAAAGAATAGGAATAGACTAGACTAGACTAGACTAGACTAGACTAGACTAGACTAGTATAGAATAGAGTAGAATAGAATAGAATAGAATAGAATAGAATAGAATGGAATGGAATAGAATAGAACAGAATTTAGAATAGAATAGAATAGAATAGAACAGAACAGAAATTAGAATAGAATAGATTAGAATAGATTAGATTAGAATAGAATAGAATAGAATAGAATAGAATAGAATAGAATAGAAATATAATAGAATAGGATAGAAATTAGAATAGAAATTAAAATAGAAGAGAATAGAAATTAGAATAGAATAGAATAGAATAGAATAGAAATTAGAATAGAATAGAATAGAATAGAATAGAATAGAATAGAATAGAATAGAATAGAATAGAATAGAATAGAATAGAATAGAATAGAATAGAATAGAATAGAATAGAATAGAATACTCTGAGCTGGAAGTTACCCACAGGGATCACCCAGTCCCACCCCTGTCCCTGCCCAGACACCCCAACAATCCCTCCCTGTCCATCCCTGGCAGCGCTGTCCAAACGCTCCTGGAGCTGTGGCAGCCTCGGTGCAGTGCCCATTCCCTGGGGAGCCTGGGCAGTGCCCAGCACCCTCTGGGGAAGAACCTTTCCCTGATCTGCAGCCTGACCTGCTCTGGCCCATGTCCAGCCATTCCCTGTCCCTGTCCCTCTCTTGGGCAGCAGGACCGGCACTGTCCCCGCGCTGCCCTTGGCAGGAAGCTGTGCAATTCCACGAGGTTTACCCACTTCTGTTGCTGTGCCACTGCTGTTATTTAGCCTGACAGCCATTCTTCCTCCCCAGGCTTCACCCACGGGTGCATTTTTAGAGATCAGTCCCTCTCCCTCCCTTTGATATGCCAAGCAAGCCTTTCCCATATCCTCTGTATTCCCATATTCCCTGGCTCTCCCCTCTTGTCCCAGCAATCCAGCCCAGCCTCAGCTCCTCTCTGAGCACACATGGCTCAGCAGCAAAGGCTGCTCCAGATGAGGGCTCATCCCTGTTTCATAACAGAGCATTAATGGCTTACCTGTGCCCTGGATCCCTGGCCTGAGCAGCCAGAGGAGGCACTTCCCTGACTTTGATGGTGAGGGGAGTCTGGAGCTCTGATCAATGCACTCTCACACACCTGACACCCATCTGGGGTTTGCTTGGCTCCTGCCGGGCACCCCTGCTCAGATGGTGACAAAACTGCATGGTTTTACAAAAATCTTTGGTGTGGAATGCCATGTGGCAGCTCTGGCATTCCGGGATGGAGCGTTTTGGCACCTCCTGGGCTTTGGTCCCTGCTGGGGGCTGGTGGTGGCAGTGTCACAGGAGCCACACCATCCACATCGCTGGTGGCACCTGGGATGGAAAAGAAGGATTAGAGAGGTTTTTGAGGGTACGAGGAGGAGGAACACCTGCATCCAAGCAGGAAAAGCAGCGCACACGAGGAGCTGCAGAAGCTGGGGTGTACAGATGGGGCTGCCCAAATAAATGTTTGGGGGTGTAGTTCAAGTCCTGTGGGAGATGGAGAAATTTTTCCAGTGCCTGGGACTGGATGTGACTGTCCCTTTGACAAAAATTGGGTACTGAAGAAGGATTTGAAGTTTCAAGCACTGGGAGCTGTAAGACACCTCAGAGGTGAGGGGTTAAGGCGGAGAACTTGAAGAGAGAAAATTCTGCAGATTTAGACCAAAGCAGCTGCCCAGTGCAGAGTTCCCATCCCTGGGAAAGTGCTTTCAAGGAAAGGGTTGAGATCCGCTTGGATGAACAATCCCTTCATGAGGAAATTCAGGGAAAACAGAGGTTAATGAGGAATTGGAAGGAACCAGCAATAATTTGAACCCCAAATGAATGGACAGTGATTGATTAAACCTTATTGATTAAACCACGGCGGTGTTCGATTTGTCAGAATTAGGCCTCTGTCCTTTACCTATGGCAACAAAAAATGAGAAGAAAATGAATGGGTCAAGGCTGAGGTGGGATTTGATGTGGTGAATTTAAGGATTAAGCAAATGTGGCAAAGGGTGGAATGGTTTTATCTCTCTTAAAGTTGCACCAAGAGGAATTCCTCTTTACACTGGAAAGATTCCCACTCTTGCCTTATTTTTCTCCAGAAGAATTGTTTTCCTTTATTTTTATCTTTATCATGTGTTTATATGCCCAAAGTGAGAAATCTCAAAGGGACAGATGTCATTTCACAGAAGCTCAAACCCAGAGCTTCAATCACTGTATTTCACCATAGGCTGCACCCATTTCAAAATCTGGTTGCACCTTTGCATCAATGAGTTTCACTACCAGATTCAAAGCCTGAGGGCTCTACGAGAGGAGAGCGTTTGGCAGAAATATATATAATTCAGTGTGCAAACTCAGTATCAGATTTTTCACTTCACTCCTGAATACCCTGAATGCTTGAGCTGCTTCCAGCCACAGGTCTGGTTTGCTTGTTTGTTTTTGTCTGTGTTCTTTGTGCAGCTGAGGAGGGAGAACTTTGGGCAGATTCATGGGAAGATTCTCTTTCTCCTTTTCTTTTTTTTGTTTCACAGTGATGGCACTGTGTGGATAAAAACATAAATATTTCCCAACTCTGGGTTCTAGTACTACCACGTTGAGAGAAGTATTTGCTTTCTTTTGCGTTCTGTTACGGAGAAAGAAGCTATTGTAATATGTATATAGGGAAGTGGAAAAAAGGTTTGATTTTGTTAAAATCAATATTTTTCCCAGACTAAGAATTCTGGATTATATTTATGAGTTCAACAACAACAACAAATCAAAACCAGATGAAACTGCCTCCAAAAAAACCAAACAAAACCCCCCAAAAAGCCAATTCCACCCCTCCAAAAACAAAAAAAACCCCAACAACAAACCCCACCAAAAAACCCAACGATAAAAAAGGAGAAACAATTCTAGGTAAAGCTTGCATGAAAATCACTTTTGATGAAGGAGAAGGTCTGACAAGTGAACCAGGTCAAGCAGCACACATTATCTCTTCAGAGTTCTTCTGAGTCATGCTTTTAATTTAATGCTAGCTCTATTTAAAGCTCACTGCTTGATTTTTTTTTTTTTTTTTGTTAAATTAGGAATGTCTGATGGCCATTGGAAAAACAGATATTTGCTTTGGACAATGTCCTGGGGTGGCGTAAATGATATTTTGTATTCCCTATCGTTTGTATGTTTGACCAGAAAGATGGTCCTGTAACTTTAACTGTGTCCTGCAGCCGAGAGAAGCTCTGCCAGCATGGGATGTTTTGAAAACTCTTTCCCCGGCCTGTTCTATGGGGGAGTGAGAAGGAAGGGACACTGGCTTTTTTTTTTGGTTTTTTTTCCCTCAGTCCGTTGCTGCTGTTGGTTGCTGCTGCTACTGGTGTGGCTGCTGCTTGGTTTGGTTTTTTTGTTTTTTTCCTGGGATTGTTTTTCGTCGCTTTTAGACCCTTTTTCTTCAACTTCCTTTCTCATCTGAGAACCTGAGGAGCCCCAGAGGACAGCGGATGAGAATCGTCCAGGGAGCCATTGGGGGATCTCCACCGGGCCTCTCGGGGACCCCGGAAAGGGGAAGCTACGCCTGAGGAAAAGGACATTAAAGTTCATCAGCTGTTTATTCAGGTTTAATGACCCTTTTTTTCCTTTCCCCTTCCACTGTGCGGTTTGTTAATTAAACAGTTCTTATCCCACTTTCAGCCAAGATATTCTGTTGTTTTGGGGGGAAGGGGTGCCGGAAGTTTTTGCTGTGGGGGAGGTGTTTTATTCAGAAAACTTTCCACCGAGGAAAATTTTCTCTAATCCGAGACAAAATTTGGCGGCCAACTTAAAGGGGCTTGACAAAATTTGGTGCCCACCTTTTGTGGGGCAGAGAAAGTGGAAAAACCTAGTAATTCTATTCTGGTTTTAATCACTTTGTATTGGATTACAGCAATCAGTGGTCACTATGTTGTTTGATGGGCTGTTTTTCCATGTGTTACTGTCTGCCTGACATGCAGACCTGTTACCCTACCCACAGATAGGGGCAATTGTGTCCCTGATGTATAATTTTCATAGATCAGGGGCACGACTCTGTTTTTTTATGACAATGTGCAGAGTATGGATGATCTATAGAAAGATAACAGAGGTATTGGAAACTGCTAAGAAGGTATATGCTCTGTTGATTTCCTCTCCTAGCTAGAGTAGCTTCTTCTGGGATTTTGTTGGTGACATTACCCGATCTGCTAGAGGAGAAGCAGAGGATGAAGCTTCCTTGTTCTTCACCTATTTCTTCCCCTCTAAATCTGGTATGTCACCTTTTGAGAATGTTCAGTTTCCCCTGGATGTTAAAGAGACCACTGTCCTGGTATTCATGGTGCTCGTCCTGGTAGGTTTCAGCTATGTAGTGTTCAGCTTGTCCAGAATGAGGACTGAGATGTCCAGAGGGCCTGAGCAAGAGCAGACACCTGATGCAGACAGGGTGCCTAAGCCAATGGCAGCTGCTCCTGTTACGAGAAGCAGGAAACACCAAGTCAAAACTGATGGCCCAGCAGAGGATAATGGGGGTGAGGGATCCTCAAAGCCAACAACTGAGTCAGAAGTCATTGTCAAGTCCATGTCCGTGAAGGACCTTCACGGCCTAAGAAAAGATTACATTCAGCGAGAAAATGAATCTGTAATTAGTTGGTTACTCTGTCTTTGGGATGCTGCAGGCGATGTTACACTTCTAGACGGCACCGAGGCGAGGCATTTGGGAACCCTGTCACGTGACGCAGATATAAACCGAGTGGTACGGAATGGGGCTGACCCTTGCAGCCTCTGGAGACGAGTTATCAGAGGTGTGAGGGAGAGATACCTGTGCCCCCAGGATCTCTATCAGCAACAAACCCCGTGGAAGACCATAGAACAAGGGATTCAACGCTTGAGAAAAATGGAGATGGTAGAGATTGTCTTCTCAGAGGACATAGCAAACCCAGCCCCACTTATGGATCCGGATGCCGTTGAATGTACACCTGTGATGTCGCGAAAACTCGTACAACTTGGGCCCAAAGAATATGCTTCTGCTTTAGCAATGATGAAGCGAGATGATGGGCATGAGATCGTGCTTGATATGGCAAGGAAGCTCCGAGCGTATGCAGATGCTGTGCATGGCCCAGTGAATGCAAGAATCTCAGCTGTGGAGACACATCTGCAGAAAATTGAAGATAAGATGGAAGAGAATCACAATAAACTCAGTAAGGAGATTAAAGAGGGCCTTCTCCAAATCTCGGCAGTAAAGATTAAAGATTCTGCCACTGAACGCAGACGTTCCCCAGCTATGAGGAGCGAGTACACCCCTCAACGTGAGCTATGGTATTTCCTGTGTGAAAGTGGAGAAGACATGAGGGAGTGGGGTCAACAACCCACTGCCGCTCTGGCGCGACGGGTGCGTGAATTGAAGGAGGGCAAGACTCAGAGAGGAAACTCCACCAGAAGGGAAGTAGCTCCAGTTGCTACGTCCAATTGCCTTGAAGGAACCTCTAGCACGCATTCCCACCAAGGCTAGAGGGGCCCTGCCTCTAGCCGGGTAGGGGCCAGGGAAAACCGTGCTTTTTAGACTGTGTGGATTCGATGGCCTGGCACAACGGAACCACAAAAATATGAGGCTTTGGTTGACACTGGTGCTCAATGCACAATAATTCCATCGCAACATGTGGGGGCAGAGTCTGTTTCTATTGCCGGCATGACAGGAGGATCACAAGACTTGACTCAGGTGGAAGCTGAGGTGAGCCTGACTGGAAAAGAGTGGAAGAAACATTCCATTGTGACTGGTCCAGGGGCCCCGTGTATTCTGGGCATAGACTTCCTCCAAAATGGGTATTTCAAAGACCCAAAGGGACTCAAGTGGGCATTTGGGATAGCTGCTGTAGAGACAGAAGGCATTAAGCAATTGAGCACCTTGCCTGGACTGTCAGAGAACCCATCTGCAGTAGGGCTCCTGAGAGGGGAAGAGCAACAAGTGCCAATCGCCACCTCGACAGTGCACCGCCGGCAGTATCGGACAAATCGAGATGCGGTGATTCCCATCCACAAGCTGATCCATGAGCTGGAGAGCCAAGGGGTGGTCAGCAAGGCCCACTCACCCTTCAACAGCCCCATTTGGCGTGTCCGCAAATCTGAAGGAGAATGGAGATTGACTGTGGACTATCGAGCCTTGAATGAGGTGACTCCACCGCTGAGCACTGCTGTGCCAGACATGCTGGAGCTCCAGTATGAGCTAGAGTCCAAAGCGGCAGAGTGGTACGCCACTATTGACATCATGAACACATTTTTCTCCATTCTTCTGGCAGCAGAGTGCAGGCCTCAGTTTGCTTTCACCTGGAAGGGCGTGCAGTACACTTGGAATCGACAGTCCCACCATCTGCCATGGACTGATCCAGGCTGCACTGGAAAAGGGTGAGGCTCCAGAACATCTGCAGTACATTGATGACATCATCGTGTGGGGGAACACAGTGGAAGAAGTGTTTGAGAAAGGAGAGAAAATCATCCAGATTCTCCTGGAAGCCAGTTTTGCCATCAAAAGGAGCAAAGTCAAGGGGCCTGCCAAAGAGATCCAGTTCCTGGGAGTGAGGTGGCAAGATGGACGGTGTCAGATCCCCACCGAAGTCATCAATAAAATCACCGCAATGTCTCCACCAACCAACAAGGAGACACAAGCTTTCCTGGGAGCCATAGGCTTTTGGAGAATGCATATTCCTGAGTGCAGTCAGATTGTGAGTCCTCTCTACCAGGTTACCTGCAAGAAGAACGATTTCCACTGGGGCCCTGAACAGCAACAAGCCTTCACCCCGATCAAGCAGGAGATTGCCCATGCAGTAGCCCTCGGCCCAGTCAGGGCAGGACCAGAAGTAAAGAATGTGCTCTACTCTGCAGCCGAGAGTCATGGTTTGTCTTGGAGCCTTTGGCAGAAGGTGCCTGGCGAGACTCGAGGGCGACCACTGGGATTCTGGAGCCGAAGTTACAGAGGGGCTGAAGCCAACTACACCCCAACAGAAGAAGAGATCTTGGCAGCCTATGAAGGAGTCCGAGCTGCCTCAGAGGTAATTGGCACAGAAGCACAACTCCTCCTGGCACCCCAACTACCAGTGCTGGGGTGGATGTTCAAAGCAGAGATTCCCTCTACCCACCATGCCACCAACGCCACATGGAGCAAATGGATTGCCCTCATTACACAGCACATCTGTATGGGAAATCTGAATTGTCCTGGGATCTTGGAAATAATTCCAAATTGGCCTGAAGGTGAAGAATTTGGTCTGATCGATGAAGAAGAGCCAGAACAGGTAAGTCGGGCGGAGGAAGCTCCACCCTACAACCAACTGCCACAAGATGAAACACGTTACGCTCTCTTCACTGATGGTTCCTGTCGTATTGTGGGAGCAAAGCGAAAATGGAAAGCAGCTGTATGGAGTCCCACACGACAGGTTGCAGAAGCTACAGAAGGAGAAGGTGGATTGAGCCAATTTGCTGAGCTCAAAGCCGTTCAGCTGGCCCTGGACATTGCTGAAAGAGAGAAGTGGCCAAAGCTATGCCTGTACACTGATTCATGGATGATAGCCAATGCTCTGTGGGGCTGGCTGGAAAAGTGGAGAAGGGCCAATTGGCAGTGTAGAAGAAAACCAATTTGGGTTGCTGAGGAGTGGAAAGACATTGCTGCCCGGGCAGAGAAACTATCTGTGAAGGTCCGCCATGTAGACGCCCATGTCCCCAAGAGCCGAGCTAATGAGGAACACCAAAACAACAAACAGGTGGATCAGGCTGCAAAGATAAAGGTGTCCCAGGTAGACTTGGATTGGCAGCATAAGGGAGAGCTGTTTCTAGCTCGATGGGCCCATGATGCCTCAGGCCATCAGGGCAGAGATGCCACCTATAAGTGGGCACGAGACCGAGGGGTGGATTTAACCATGGACTGTACCTTCCAGGTGATCCATGACCGTGAGACATATGCCGAGATCAAGCAAGTCAAGCGGGTGAAACCCCTGTGGTATGGGGGAAGGTGGACAAATACAAGTATGGGGAGGCCTGGCAGATCAATTACATCACACTGCCTCAAACCCGCCAAGGCAAGCGCTATGTGCTCACAATGGTAGAAGCCACCACTGGGTGGTTGGAAACATACCCTGTGCCTCACGCCACTGCCCGTAACACCATCCTGGGCCTTGAAAGGCAAGTCCTTTGAAGGCATGGTACGCCTGGAAGAACTGAGTCAGACAAGGGGACTCATTTCAAGAACAACTTTATTAACACCTGGGCTAGGGAGCATGGCATTGAGTGGGTATACCATATCCCTTATCATGCCCCTGCTGCTGGCAAAATAGAGCGGTACAATGGATTGTTAAAAACCACCTTGAAGGCACTGGGTGGAGGGACTTTCAAGAATTGGGAGCAGCATTTAGCAAAGGCCACCTGGTTAGTTAACACCCGAGGCTCCATCAACCGAGCAGGCCCTGCCCAATCTGAGCTCCTCCATACAGTAGATGGAGATAAGGTCCCAGCAGTACATGCCAGAAGCTTGTTAGGAAAGACTGTTTGGATTAATTCTGCCTCGTGTAAAGGGAAGCCTGTCCGTGGGGTTGTTTTTGCTCAGGGAGCAGGGTGTACTTGGTAGGCAATGCAGGAAAATGGAGAAATACGATGTGTACCTCAGGAAGATTTGATTTTGGGTGAGGGCCATGTGTAATGTCAGGATGTACCATTGTTTGCTGAATGTTACTGCCACCATTTGGCATACATGCCAAATATATGCTATATGAATGCATATATATATATATTTGTGTGTGTGTTTAGAATTAAAACATATTAGTGTAGGCTTTAAGCCAACGATATGGAATAAGGGGTGGAATGTCCTGGGGTGATGTAATGATAATCCTGTATCCCATATCATTTGCATGCCTGTCTAAAAATGTCTTGTAACTTTAACTGTGCTCAGCAGCCAGGAGAAGCTCTGCCAACGCGGGATGTTTTGAAACTCTCCCCTGCTCGCTGTTCCGGGAGGAAGGGATGTTGCTTGGTCAGGCTGCTGCTGCTGCTGTGACTGCTGCTTTCCCTTTCCTCGTCCCCTGGGATTGCTTCTTCATCGTCTTTTTTTTGGACCGTTTTCTCCTTGACTTTTTCGTCGGAGAACCCTGGGAGCCCCGGAGGATGGTGGACAGGAAATCCTTGGGGTGGAACCCCCGGAAAGGGGTCACTGCACCTGAGGACAAGGACTCTAAAGTTCATCAACTGTTCATTTGGGTTTAGTGATTCCTTTTCTCCTTTCCCTTTCCTGCTCTCTGCCTGTCCCTTTGCCACTGCACAGGAGCCCCAGAGCCCGAGTGAGAGCCTGCCGAGCATCAAAGCTGTGGCCGCGGAGCTGAAGGGCCGCCGTGCAGTGAGTGTCTCTCTGCTGCAGGCTCTGTGCCCGAGCACTTCTCCGTGCGCCCAGCCCCAGAGGCTGCTCACCTTCTGGCACGGCTTCTCTCTTGCGCAGGGGAGGACACTGAGCGGCAGGAAGCTGGAGCGGCTGCTGGCAGAGCTGGAAAAGGTGAGAAGGGCTGCCTTTCTGCCCGCTGAGGCCTCTGGCTGTGCTGGGTGCCAGGGAGGTGTGGCTAGCACAGTGGCCTCGTGTGGGGGAAGGGAAGCAAGGCTCCCTGGTGCCCCGGGGCGAGCAGAGGCATGGGGAGCCAGCGGCAGCGCCGGCACGTCCTTGCTGCTGCCAGCGACAGCACTGCTGCTGTGCGGGGCAGAGAGGCCGCAGGGCAGAGGCTGCTGCTGTGTGCCACGCTCAGGCTGCTGGGGCTGGGGGCGGCTGGCCGGTGGCCCTTTGAGCTCTGGGGCTGGGGGCGGCTGGCTGGTGGCTCTCTGTGCCGTGGGGCTGCTCTGCAAGCGCACCTCGATTCTTGCAGGCTGATCCTGAGCAAGGGCCTGCCATGGTCCCATCTGCCAAGGGAGGACAACTTGGCCACTGCCCAGGTGAGTTTGGAGAGGAAAGGGCAGCCTCTGCTCTGGCAGTGAGCTGCACTCCCTTGTCCCCTGAGTGTGGCTGTGCTGGTGTGACACCTGAAGGAGGACATTCGTTTCTGCCCACAGCTTGGAGAAAAGCAGGGCCAGGGCTGGGGCAGCTTATCCCAGCACCACGCCAGCTCTCAGGAGCCTCCGAGCTGCAGCCACACTTGCAGCTGCCAGCTGGGTGTGCCTGGGGTGCTGCATGGCTCTGCACAGCCCTTTAGGCAGGGCAGGGCAGGACAGGGCAGGGCTGGCAGGGCAGGGCAGGGCAGAGCAGGCTGCAAAAGCATTGGTCTGGTAGTCCCCACTGACAAGCTTTGGTTCTGTTTTGCTTTGGAGCAGGAGGGACCAGCGTTAGTGGTGACAGCAGCAGGACGAGGAGGAGGTGGCTGCCATGGCCCTTTGCTCTGTGGCAGGGCTCAGCTGGGGCTGCCCGGGCTCCAGGGCAGGAGGGCTCCGGCTGCAGCAGGGCGCTCTTTGGGCAGCCCCTGGCAGCTCTCTGTGCAGAGGATGGCACTGTGCTGCCCCAGCCCATCCAGGTAAGGCAGCCCGGACAGACGTTGCCCATCCCTGTGTGCGGCTGCTGCACAGCCAATGTCCCCATGCACAGCCCCCAGCCATGGGCCACAGGGCTCTTCAGCCGTGGCTCAGCCTTCTGCTGCCAGCCCCGTGATGGCAGCAGGCAGGGAGCCCAGGCTGGGGAGGAGCTCTGGCCCTGGCCACTGCTCTTGGACCTGCCCAGCTCCTCACACACATCCCTGCCCTCCTGCCTCTCCTGCAGGAGCTGCTGGCTGTCCTGTGCCAGCAAGGGCCCACAACAGAAGGCATCTTCTGCAAAGTGGAGAGCACCACAGCAGTTCAGGAGCTGCGGGAAGCCCTGGACTGTGGCCTGCCCATCAACATGACAAGCCAGCCGGCGCTTCCTTCCTGCAGGAGTGTGGGATCCCCAACCGCTGGCTGAGAGTGCTGGCAGAGCTGTGCAACACAGCCGCTGGCTGCACCCCTGCCTGGGCCAAGCTCTGGGGACAGCTGTGGGCAACTTGGCCCTGCTGATGAACGTTGCCTTCCTCTTCCCTCACGGTGCCCAAGACGTTGCCTGCAGCCAACCTGCTCCTCCTCCAGCAGCTGCTCACATTGCTGCAACACATCGGCCAGCACACATCCACAGCTGAATGAGCTGCAGCAGCCTGGCCATCTGCCTGGGCCAAGCCTGCTGAGCCCAGCGCAGGAGGAGCAGCTGCACTTGGAGGCCATGCTGGCCGAGAATGACAAGGGAATGCTGTCCTCAGCAGCCAGCTGCAGCCTGGCTGGCCCACGGCAGCTTGGCTGCCCAGAGGTGCCTGTGCCTGGCAGTGCCTCTCTGCAGCCAAGGCTGGAGCAGGAGCTGCCTGCAAGAGCTGTCCCTGCAAGAGCCACCACCTTGTGTACAGAGGCAAGGCTCAGCAGTGATGGCAGGTGCTGCTTGGCACACTGTCAGGCCCCAGGGCTGAGCACAAGGCTTTCCTGTGTGCAGGTGAACGTGCTGGTGGAGTTTCTGATCATGGATATGGAAGAGATCTTTGGGGAGGAGACTGCTGGGAAGTCACCCACACCCACAGAGATATGCACAGGTAGGATCAGGAAGGGCCTGGGGGTCCCAGAAATCTCTGCATCCAGCAGACAAGTAGCGTAGTGCTCACTTGTGGCTTTTCCTTTCAGTGCTCTTGTCTTCCAAGACCTTGCTTGGCTGCATTTTGGTGCTTTTGCTTTCTAGAGCTGCCCCAGGAAGAGCAAAATGGCCCTGCAAGCCAGGGAAATGAGGAGCCTCAGGTACAAAGCTGTCCCCATGAATCCCTCTCGCTGCCAGACAGCAAACAAGAAGACAGCAAGGAGGCCACACTGCTGGAGGCCCAAAAGGCAGAGGTGTGTCAGCTACAGAAACACCGGCACAACACATCCTGGAAAAGCACAAATTTTATTACCCACCTCTTCAGATTTTGCCTTCCTTCTTTCCTGCCTGCCTTCTCACCTCTGCACTGACAGTTTGCTTCTGCAGTGCTTTGGGCACACTGGACAGCTTCCTTCTGCAATGCCTTTTGCTCGTGCCTCCTCAGTGGACAAGAGAGATGCAAATGAAAGCAGCAAGGGGTGTCATGGCCAACTTGAGGGGGTTTGTGCTCAGATGCCAGCTCATGCCAGCTACCTCAGGTCTCCTTGGGGCAGCTGTACTGTGCGAGAGGGAGCTGATGCAAAGCAGCGTCTGCTCTGTGCAGCTAAGGGAGTGATTTTGCAGTCAATGCCTTATTCCTCTAGGCTGTCTCTTGCCACCGCTCATCTCCACAATATCTGCTTTAGGCACCTTCAGATTTGCCTCCAAGCACTGCAAGTCCTCCACAGAGTCCCAGGCAAAGGCTGAGGCCTTGACGAGCCCTTCCGAGTCAAGCAGGTAAGAGCAGCTTGCAGATGCTCCAAGAAGAGACTTAGCTCATGACCCCTGGCTATGCCTAGCTTATCCAACCATGCATGGAAAGGCTTGCAGGCTACCCTCAGGCAGAGGAAATAAGATGAAAAAGAGTATGAGAAGAGGCCTGGGCAGGAGACGGGGACTACGAGCCAGTGAGGAAGAGGCAGAGGAGAGGCAGCAGCAGATATACACAATGGAGGAGGCTGCAGCAGCTCAAGAAGCTCAGGTATGGATGTGCCAGGCTCTGCTGCCCACCTTTCCCTCCGCACTGCCCTGCATCAGCCCAAGGTGCTGGCAAGGGCCGGCAAGGGCTGCTGCTGGGCAGGGCTTGGCAAGAGCTCCATGGCAGCTCTGCAGGGGCTCTGCAGCCCTCGGCTTCCTCCATGGCCATGTGCTTGTAGCTCTGCAGGAGGAGTGCGTGCGTGGGGTGAAGCTGCCGAGGGAGAGGCTGTGCAGATGGGGCAGCCGGAGCGCCTCTCCTTCCAGTTCTATTTCCAAATCTTTATAGTCACAATATAGGAAAAAAGTTTTCATTCTGGAGGCCTTTCTTTCAAAAGTTTGAGGTCCATGGATAATGAGGCAGTTCTTTGTGTATTTGGAGAGGGACATGCTGCTTTTTCCCCTTCTTGCCACACTCTGCTGTGCCTGTGGGCAACCTGGCCCTGCTGATGAACATTGCCTTCCTCTTCCCTCACGGTGGCCAAGAAGTTGCATGCAGCCAACCTGCTCCTCCTCCAGCAGCTGCTCACACTGCTGGGACACATCGGCCAGCACGAGTCCACACCCAAATGAGCTGCAGCAGCCTGGCCATCTGCCTGGGGCCAAGCCTGCTGAGCCCAGTGCAGCAGGAGTGGCTGCACTTGGAGGCTATGCTGGCCGAGAATGTTGAATTTTTCAGCTAAGGTTTTCAGTCTCAAGGCCCCTATTTCAAAAGTTCAGAGTCCATGGATGATAAGGTAGGTCTTTTGCTATTTGGAGAGGGAGGTGTTGCTTTTCCCCCTATTTCCCCACTCTGCTGCCTCCGTCCCTTCTTGTTTTGCCCACTGTGCCACCTCCCTGCCCTCTGGCCATGCTGGGGTGTGAGCTGGTAGCCAGGCCGGGCCAGCAGCACTGTCAGCCCCTGGTGCCAGCTGCCCACACCTGACAGGAGCAGCGGGAAGTGCCGGTGGCAGTAGGCAGTGTTATGGACAAAATGGCTTTCGTAGGCCAGTTTTGTATTATGTTGATGGACATTTTGTTAAGTTATATTGGGGCTGGGTTTGATGAAGTGGTTAATTGTCATTTTGAGTCATTCAGTTCAGTGTGCATGATGTACGGGTGCAATTTGTTTAAAGGGACACCAGATGGCCATACTGGGCATAGGGGATTACAACAGGAATGTTTCAGAAACTCTCCAAAAGCATGATGACATCTCTTTGACAACAGATTGGTGGACTCAGCTGATCAATAGTATGGACAAATGGTGAAATGATTGGACAGGAACGCTCCTCAAAACAGACCAACCACAGACCCCCTAGACGAGCCAATGGGGTCGAGGACTGAGAAACGCACCCATCCTGTCCAATCCTAGACTTTAAGAACTGTGTGAGGTTTTGTGCCTCATCCTCCCAACATCCACGATCAGCTAAGGGAGCACTCTGCATTGTGCACACGCAATTCCTCTGGTTTGCTGTGCGGGGGTCGGGCTTATCCCGGTCCTTCGTTCCCTGAGTTGTTGTTTTGTGCTTAGGTTAATAAAGACCTAACTCTGAACAGCGGTGTCTCGCCATTTGTTACAATTCTGGGGGCACTCATCCGGGATAGCCACACCCAGAGGCAGTCCTGAAGAAGGATGAAGACAGGGAGACGTGCCCCGGCTGAGTTCAGCCGCCTGGAGTCGCATTTCTTTGGGACCATGGATGGACTGCTGGCTATACCCAGGAAACAACTGGGAACCCAGCAAACCGGACAGCAGACCCCCCGGAGAGGAGAGCAGGGAGCCCACACGGGCAGGTGAGTACCCATGGAATGGGCTGCAGAGGAGACTGGGGGTGGCGGTTTGGTTGGGAAAATTTCCGGCACCACGCAGTGCCAGGAAAGCCTCTGGGACTCTGACTCCTAGCGCAGTGTCTGGCATTGGGGTGGCTGGCTAGGAGGGGGTTTCTCTGTCTGAACTCTCAGCTCGGTAGAAGCTCGCGCACAGAGTGGGGTCAGCTGAGGGGAGGGAGGCAGAGCAACCATTAGCTAAGGACACCTGGGGGGTAGACTCCTTGGAGAGGGTCGGAGCGATTCCGGCTGTAGCTGGGGAGTTAGGACCTTCGGAGCAGATGGTAAAACTCTCGGCCGGAGACTCACCAGGAGCATGTGGCCACCAGCCGGGGGAGTGTGCCCTACCTGGCAGGAGGGGGGGGATCACAGTGTGTCTGCCCAAAGGGGAGTAGGACCTCAGTCCACTGCCCTGCGTGCGGGGGCTGGAGGCTGGCTGGGGGGGGAAGCCTCGCAGCACAGTGGCTTGCGGGAGGGGCAGGCAGCCAGCTGGGAGAAGTCCCTCAGTTGCTAGGAGTGAGAGGGAGGATAGATCCTGCCAAGGGTTGTGTATTTTTTGTTGAGGTAGTTTCAAGTTTTTCTGATTGGAGCGGGACTGATTCGTATGTTGATTGTGTTTGGGTGTCTTTTTGTGTTAAACTTGTTTTGGTTTTGTTTGCGCTCATTTTGTGTTACAACTTTAGTCTACGTATCGTTAGCGAGACGCCATTTGATTTCTGGTAAGAGCTGCATCAGTGATGGTCGCTTTTTGTAAGTGACCCTTCTGGCCTCCAGGCGGGACTGGCCCAGGTAGGCAAAGCATTTGTTTTTTTAAGCAGCCTATGTGTGTCGATAGCTTCTCAAATCGGCATATGTGTCGATCGCTACTCAACATGGCGTATGTGTTGGCTGCTTCTAGAAAGCGGCATACGTGTCGGGGGGAAAAAGAAGGGTGGCAGTGATGATCTGTGCTAACATGGGAGTGCTCGGTTCTTGCAGTCACTTTCTGTGAAGAAACATCGATGACCTGTACAAATAGGGGGGTGATGGGCTCTTACAGTCACTCTGAGTGAGTGACATTTTTGGCTCGTGCGGACTTGGGCTGTGTTGGGTCCCGCAGTCACCGTACTTGTGACTTAAGCCTTGTGTGATCCAGTGGTCGCTTCTTGCCAGTGACAGCTGGGCAGAGAAAGTGGCCTCTGCTGAGGCAGGGTGGCAGAATAAATCTGCAATTTGTAAAAGCGAAACCTTGGCCAATCACTCCAGAAGGTGGAGTGACTGAGGGCATTCCCTTAAACAACTGTCAGTCACTCTGAGAGGAGGAATGACTGGGGGCGTTCCCACCAAGCAGCTGTCTATCACTCCAGGAGGTGGAGTGGACTAGGGTTGTGTCACCAAACCACAGCTAGTAAAAAGACAGAGTGATCCGAATTATTGACAGCTAACTAAGGAAACTGAGTGGTCGAGTCACTGCCTGCCAGTTGAAGTTGGTCAGAGGCAGGCTGATTATCATATTGCTCACAGTGTCCGTTATTTTCCAAAGTCTCTCATAATTGTTTAGGCAGCCAGCTTCGGTTTTCCCATGGTCTCCTTTAGTTCCCACAGTCTTTTTCTGTTCCCTACAGGTACGGCTTTTGATTAGGACATTGTGGTTCAAGCCCAGAGAGTTTCTTGCCCCCTGAGAAATCTGTGGAGATCCAGAGAATAAAACCCCCCTGGGGTAGAGTCGAAGGTGGATTGCCCTAGGGAGGGGTCGAGTTCCCCCTGTGCCTCAGTTCATAATGGTATTCCGTATCTCCCTCTTTCCCCCCTTCCTCCTTCCCAATTGGTCCCTGTCCCCTTGTCCCTCCCTGGTTCCTCCCCCGTGCCATTCTGGGATTGGTTGTTACCCTCAGAATAAAAGTCTGATGCCTGGCTGAGGCGAGGTCTTTCGCCCTTGAGCCCAAGCAGCTGACACCGTGTGACTGCGTGTCTGATTGGCTCCGGGCGAAGGAACACTCTCCTTTGCAGCACTCCGGCTTTGGGACAGCGTGGCTGCCATTCTAGGAAGGCGCAGCCCACGGCTAGGGGACACGGTCCCTGACTGCTGTGAACCTGAGACTCAGGAACGCTCACAGACGCTGCCGATGAGCCACTGACCAACCCCAGTGGTCAGCTTGTCCAGCCCCCACCATCGGCTACAGTTGACAGCTACATTTTCTCTCACATATCCAAGCCAATATCTTTCCATCAGGTACAGTACTATAGCTCTTCTCTAGCACCTTGTCCTCCTTCATCTTAAGCCCAGATGGAATTATTGACCAAGTATTGGAATTTACATCTATTGCCCAACATTTATCTGGGCTCTCATTTGACAGTGGAGGCCCAGGCACAGAGAAATTACAACTGACATTTACAGAAGCAGCACCTGAATTTGCAGACTCCTCTTCAATAGCCAATAGTTGCCCATACATATTCTCAAGGGTGCAGGAGTTGACAAACAAGGATTAGAGCATTCAAAGATCTGCAGTATCCAGACCCATGCAATACAGTTCCCAAATGACAACACAAATATTACAGAGGGAATCAATAGCCAAGTCCCACACAGGAACTGTTTTGAGACACTCTTCAGCCCTGCCTCCTCTTCCCCACCACCACTACCTCTGCTCTTGGGGCATGTGGTGTTGGTTGGACATTGTGCTGGATCATCACAGATAGGCAAAATGGTGAATATACAGAGGTTTGCCCAAATACACATTTGTGGGAAATAAGCTCATGAGACGGGAAGAGCGAGGTGAACAGCACACAGGAGCAGCAGACACCTTGGCTTACCTCATCTCCTTAGACTCTGGGAAATCCAGCTGCTGAGAGCTTGGCTGAGACACAGCAGCACTGCCAACAGGGGGACTTAAAGCCTTGCGTATGGGGGGATCAGAGGCAGTCCCAAGGACCCCTTCTTCATATCCCCACCACTGGAATTCAGCAAGGAAGCCTGCAAAGAGTAGAACACAGTGTTAATATACAGCATCCAGCTCCCCACCATTCATGCCTTACCAAGTTTATCCCAGCTCTTAGCTAGAACTTGGCAGGAAAAGTCAGACTGATGGAGCTGCTTGGCCTAGGACAGGGAATGGCAAGGGAAATGGTGAGGGAGAGACCATGTTCCACATTTGCCACCTCTCTCCTCTTGCTCACTTCTTTGCCACTCTGCCTCCATTCCCAACCTGCATCCACATGTTTGCATCAAGACCTCCTGGGCTGCTACACACCCATTACAAAGGCAGCCTGACCACAATGTCCAGCTGAGCTCTTCCTTGGCTCAGCTGCTTGCCTGGGCTCACACCACAGGCACAAGTTTCAGAGCTCTACCTACAGGACATAAACTGAAAATCTACCACACAAGGTTCAGCTTGGTCTCCTTACCTTACATCCTTTCCCCTCTGACACCTGCTCCTCATTGTTTCCAGTGATGTCACGGGAGCCAGTGCCTTTTCCCCTATCTCCTGCTCTCCACTGAAAATCTTGCTTGCTTTGGTAGGAGAGCTCTTGAGGATAGGAGGCAATGGCTTTGAGGGTAGGAGCAGAGATGGGGATGCCAGGGAAAACTTTTTGGCAAGAGGGTAGCCTGTGACGCCTGCAAAGTGAAGACATAAAATATAACAGAAGCCGCATGGCAAATCTAAAGCTACATATGTCATTGGAGACATTTCCGGGAAACGTCCAAAGAGCTGCAGAGGGAAACATGCTCCTGCTGGCAGCCCCTTGAAGCAGGCCAGGGGGACACCCTGACCCACCTCCACAGAGCTGCCCCAGCAACACCCTGGCCTCTGGGCTGCCGGGGGACAACAGGGAGCCCAGAGCCCTGGGCTTGCCAGGAATGCCTCAGCTGCACATGCACCTCCTGCTCCTCTCCCTGCCCCACAGCTCAGCAGCCCCACAGCTGCACGGGGCACTGGGAGCAGCACAGCTCAGTGCAGGGGGCACGTGCAGGGCACAACTGTCCCCTGGCAATGTGCATGGACACTCCAGGCTGGCACAAATCCCTCCCTCCCTCCCACCAGAGAGCATCCCAGCTCCTGCCTTACCTCTTTAGAAAACCCCAGGAGCTCATTAGACAGCACAAGTTCCTGCGAGCAGACAGTGTTTCTGAAAAGCTCAAGAGGAGCTGAGCCCAGGGCCTGCTCATCCAGGCCAAGGCCTAACAAACATTTCTCAGCTCACAGTGCAGCCTGACAAGGCCGGAGGAGATTCACCACCACAATCCGAAGCATCAATTTTTTATGCAAAGTAAAAAGCCATGGCCCAGTGGAGCTGCCAGTTTCCCCAGGCTTGCCGGAGAATCACAGTGCAGATCCTTGTGCTCCTGAGTCCATCTCTCCCCACTGCTCTGAGTTCTGGGTGGCAAGGTCACTTAGGTTGGACACACAGCTCACAAGAAGCGCTCCTGTCTTTTTCTGCACAAAGGTTACACGGGAGATTACATAGCCCAAATCTGTAACCTCGTACTGGCAAACTGACTCTTTTGAGGAACTTCTGAAGCAGCAAAATTGCTTCCTTTCCTGGGTGAGGCAAGGAGCACGGAGAAAAGATTGAATGTTCAAAGCATGGCCCAGGCAATGCTCTTTGGACAAGTTGTGCCCTGAGCTTCCCTAAGGAAGATCTGAAAGGTTCAGTGTCCCTAGCAGAAGCTCCTGCAATGGCTGCTCGCCAGCAGAGCAGGGCTGTCAGCTGTGAAACAAGTGTTGCCACAAGCAGCAGCTTAGCCAGGGCAGCAAATCAAGAGCAAGGATGGAGCTGTTCTGAAGGCCAAACTGCCTTAGCTCCTTCCAAGAGCATGGGATCCATTCCTCATTCCAAGGAGGTGTAGTGCTGGACACCACAGCTCTGTTTGAGGACTCGACCCAGGCTGGCTCCCACTGAGTGCTGTGATGCTTTCTGCTGCAGCTCTGGGCTCCTGTGCCTGCCGGACACAGTGAGGGGACAAGGAGCCAAGTACACCGACACACCTTTGCCTTGAGCAGAAGCCGGCCTTGACCGAACACACAGAAAGGTTTCCCCTTTGGCCCACGTCTTGAAACGCGAGCTCCGCTCTTTGACTGCTCAGCTTGCTTTGGTGTCAAAGAATTTCCCTCAGAAATACTAGGTTTGTCTTTCTCCCTGCCTTCCTCGCAGCAGCCCTGGGGCTGTTCCTGTGTCAAGCCATCTGTCCCATTTGGACACAACCTACACCTGGACACTGCAATAAGTTGTCTCCTCTAAAGTGTTCCAACAATCCCTTTCCGGCAATAGGGGATGAATACTAATAGATGCAAATGGAAAAAAACAACAGCTTCAAAACAAACAGAAGACTTACAAGGCAAGGAAAAGAAAAAGGAAGTAATGGCTAGATATTAAACTGTCTGACCTTACTGTCCCCCCCACTGCAATAAAGACCCAAAATGCCAGAGGAAAACTCACCCATGGCACCCGTTACAAGATGGTGCCAGCTTCTCTCTCGGGAAAAACAGGAGCTATCACGGAGTAGTTCTAGCAGCAGGTGAAAGCTCGGTGCCTCATCCGGCATCAACTTCCGCACCACGGCACAGCTCCACGGAACAGTAATGGCAGGTGAAGCAGCTGGGCTGGAGCTCTCGGTGTCTTTTCTCCCCAGCTCGGCTCAGCTCACACACTCTTGGGCCGGGAGCGGGGCCGCTCTACTTCTGCCAGCGCCATGTCCCTGGCCTTGGACAAACAGTTTTCTTTTAGCAGAGCCCTGCATGCTGTTCCACACATCTCTCATAAAGGCCCAAACCAAGTCCAGACACTCTCCCTACAGCAGGTTTTCACAAAGGGCTGCAGAAATCCAGGCCAACACCAAGTGAGCATCTGAAAGGGGTTTGTCCTGCTCCTGACTGCGGAATTCTCAATGAGCTGAAGCAATTTCATTCAGCTGTAACATGGCATCTGAGTTCTTTCTAGAAATAGTTTCCTGATGAGGAAGAAGCCTTGGGAGCATGAGGTACAGGGCCGATAAATGAAAGCAGGAGTACATCCTCCAAAGTGACAACATGAATTGTCCATCTTACTATTCTTCTATTTATTCCACTCGAAGAAGGCAAGGCAAGCTTTTCTTGGAGGCAAATGGTGTGTGGGATACACCCTGGTCCCTCCCAGGCTCACCAGGGCTGGCAGCAACAAAGCAGGCAATGTGCTTCATTGTGAACAGCTACAGAGCTACATCCCAGTGTGGGCTTAAGCAGCACGGCATTATGAAGATCTCCTTTGCTGCATGGGATACAAAAAGGCGGTCCCTAATGATCTTCTTGCAAGCATGCAGTAAAGAACTGATCCTGATATCCTAATGAAGCATTGGCTTTGGCAACTACACTCTTCTCATTCTCCTGTCTGAACAGACACTTCACGTTTTGCCCCACACTCTTGCAGTACTGGCAGTCAGTTTCCAGTTGCTGCTCCTCCCCAGAGAGTGGCCTTACAGCTGCTGCTTTGAAACAAAAAAGGCCCTGGGATTTGGATAGGCTGAAGGAGTGAGAAATGTTAATGAAGTGTTAATGTTGGAAGCCACCTAGATCTGCGCTCACCAGTGCTCTGAAGCACCAGCAGGAGGACCACACATCATTGACATTTGTTGGTGGTGTTCATGGTTCTGGTGTGCACGAGCAATGACTTTGAGGAGAGACAAAAATATCCCTATTCCAACAGTGTGTGTGCAAGGTCATGTGAAGTTTCACTGCCTTTTCGAGGGTATTTCAGAAAGATCGACGAGGATATTGTGGGAGGGAGCAGGTCCCTAATTTTGTCTCCCAAGGAATCCCCCAAGGACACAATCACTCTGCTGCTGATGGCAAGCCCATCATCTCACGGATTAGTTTTCCCTGCAACATGCCACCCTGCCTGGGCTTTACTAGGCCAGGACTAGATGAGCCATAGAAGCAAACATACACAGCCACAGGACATAGATTTGTTCCTTCAGAAAACCTAATCAACACCTTCACCTGCATTTCCTTCTGTCCCATCAGAACCTGGCAACCATGAAGACTTTGCTGTCACAAGGTTACAGTTTGCACTGGGCTGTGGAGTGTTTTTCCTTAAGGCAGAGCAAATTGATAGAGGATTTGTAAAAGCTTCAAATGACTATGAAAGGAAACTGTGAGGTAATTTCTGGAAAGGCAGCAATGTCAATGATCATGCAGTCCACCAAGAGCTGGAGCTGAAGCCAGAATTGCTTGTTCCAGCTATGCAGGAATTCATCATGCTCCCAAGCACTGGTCCAAGGGAAGAAATTATCCCATACTCTGGGCTGAATGGCAGCCAGGCTGCAGTCTAGATTTTCAAAACCCTTGTCACCTGTTCTTAGCCTCACAGTCCACTCATCCGTCTGCAAACAAGTTGCAATTAACAACTCTGTTGGACTGCTGGCCTGGGTAAACATACATACAGATGTCTTTTCCAAAGCAGTACATCTTTTCCCAGTGAGATACACATCCTCCTCTTACCTATGAAATTGGGAAGACACCTCTAAGCCAGATATGTCTGAGCATGCAAAGGAGCAAAGCTCTGGCATTTGGGCACACTTCTCTTTCTTTCTTTCTTTCTTGGCTCAGGTCTTTTGTGAGCACAGAATTCATCAAGATAGAAAACTTTCAACTAGACAGGATCTTTTGGGTCCATTGTCCCCCAAACACATCAATTGGTGGCACCATTGCAATGCCAAATAACAAACAGCAGCAAAATGACACCAATAAAACATGGCAAAAGAGGAAGAGAGGCCCAGCGAGAAATGGATATGGTGAGACAATGGTACATCAAGTGAGCTCCACTCTTATAACCTCTAGCCTAGCAGGTTCTGCTGCCATATTCTCTGCTTCGTTTATTTAAATTTATTTTGTTTAAAATTTTAAAACATATATCAGCCAAATAAAACACACACAATTAAAAATTTGAAAGATATAATCAAAACATATTTATTGAAAACTACATCTAAATATCAGAACATATGTACATCTGTAACTATAAAGCCTAATGGATCAGTTGTAGTCTTCAATCTTCTTCGGAATGGTGGCAGCTTCATTGTGAGCTTGGAGGGAAGAGCTCTTTTGGACGGGAGGCAAGGGCTTTCTGCGTACGGGAACATAGAAATGTCCAGCAAAACTTGTTGGATGACTGTAGCCACTCAGGCCTGCAAAGAGGAAACATAAAATACGATAGAGGCCACAATACAAACTTAAAGTATTAAAAGTTACGTATTTCATGGGACAGATTTCCTGGAAACATCCAAAGAGCTGCAGAGGGAAACATGCTCCTGCTGGCAGCCCCTTGAAGCAGGCCAGGGGGACACCCTGACCCACCTCCACAGAGCTGCCACAGCAACACCCTGGCCTCTGGGCTGCTGGGGGACAACAGGGAGCCCAGAGCCCTGGGCTTGCCAGGAATGCCTCAGCTGCACATGCACCTCCTGCTCCTCTCCCTGCCCCACAGCTCAGCAGCCCCACAGCTGCACGGGGCACTGGGAGCAGCACAGCTCAGTGCAGGGGGCACGTGCAGGGCACAACTGTTCCCTGGCAATGTGCATGGACACTCCAGGCTGGCACAAATCCCTACCTCCCTCCCACCAGAGAGCAGCCCAGCTCCCGCCTTACCTCTCTGTGAGGCTGAGCCATGCTCAGCCTTCACCTTGTCCTCGATCAGAAGTTTCTCCAGGCCCCCCATGCCATGACTAGGAACCGGGGTGGAGAGAGCAGGGGCAGATGCATGTCCGTCCTTAGTATTTTGTCATTTTTTGAACAGGTAAAATGTCGCATCCGGTGGTGGGTGTCCAAGTCGGTAATTCATTAGCTCTTGGGAAGACATGCTGCCTTCACCAGCCCAAAATCTTGGCGAGGTTTTTCCCCACGTGTGGAGGCTGGCTGGCAGCATGCTTCTCCAGCTGGGAGCCCATCACCTTGTGCAGGGCCAAGGCAAGCTTGCTGACCACAGTGCGGACACTGGCACTTCGGACAGGCAGCGCCTTGGTCCCCAGGAAGGACCACAGCACGGGCAGGGCGTAGCGCTTGACCACTTCGGGGCTCCTGGCATAAACCCATTCCACAAGCACTGCCAGGAGAGAGACACAAGATCCTTAACCACCAAGCTTCATGCAAACAAGCACCTCCCTCTAGCTGGGCTTCTTGGGAGCCTCTCTAGCTAAGATCAGCAAAGTAACACAGAGAGCCCTGTGATCCAGAAACAGGCAAAACAGCTGATCATCTCCGCAAAAGAACCACCAACCCCTCAGGACTAATTTCTCCAAACAAAGCCTTCTACCTCTGGAAGCCTTTGTACATTTACTAAATCATTTCACAATCTCTTTCTGCATGGACAAGGACCAGAAGGTCAAATTGCCCTTTATTGCCATTTAGAAGTTATCCAAACCTGTACTCAAGATGTTGAAATGCACCGCAGAGAAACAATTGAGAGATCTCTACTAAAAGGGATTTTAGTGACCTTTGATGAAAAATGCCAACAGCCTAATCTGGCTCTGCCCTTTGCTCAGTGGCACACAGCAAAGGGCACGATTAGACCACACTTCTAAACTCCAGCCCACCTGAGACAACTGCTGCTTGCCAGTTTGATTAGAAACACCAGTCACCAGCTGGTGTCTTTGGCAGAATGC
Organism: Acanthornis magna; assembly: GCA_036785705.1. Classification (NCBI taxonomy): domain Eukaryota; kingdom Metazoa; phylum Chordata; class Aves; order Passeriformes; family Acanthizidae; genus Acanthornis; species Acanthornis magna. The sequence continues at coordinate 134,248 of JAWUZG010000802.1, forward strand.
TTTTGTGGCTTCTAACAAACACCTCTTTCAAACCTCTGCATGTCTTACATAATCACCCAGACCCCATTGCCATGGCATTTCAGCCTCTCCAAATGTTCATGGCATTTCCCCTCCCAATGTTAATGGTGATTTCTCTTACAATCCGCACTGCAATAGGGCAATAGAGAGGGAGAGAAAAATGCTGCACAGGGCACTGAAATTGAACCAAAACGCAAGCATTCTCTCACATTCCCTCTGAAGCCAGCTCTCTGCTCATTTTCTGAACTGAACTGTATCAAACACAGACAAAAATTTACTACCAATACGCTCCTTGCATGGCAGATTTGCCTGAGAAATCAAAACCTGAAATGGTCTGGAGACCATTCTTCTTTTCTCTACTGGCAAAATGTCATGCAGTAGCCATTTATTATTCTCTGGTGGAAGAGCCTTCATTTTCTCTATGCTGTTGATCCACCAACAGTCATCAACATTTAAACAACTCCTGAAAGTATCTAAAACCAATTCTGCTAAGCAGGAAAATGGTTATGGTTCCCATTTTTAAATGGGAGTTACTTTCAATTTAAATGCAATTCTAAACATCCGTCACTATGGAACTTGCGAAGAGAAAGGGCTGTCTGCTTCCACTAAATCTCTGAGAGAACATCTGCTCTTTCTAAAGTAGTCCTAATTTATGCTGAAATACTTTCTTTGACTAAGAGGTTAAACTACCTGCAAAACTGAATTCTTTCTTCCTCGAGGTCTACTTTATTCAAATGCTCTTTAAAAGGCCTTTGACTTTGCCAATCACTGAACTTGCCCTTTTGAGACTCATAATGAAGACACAAAGTGTATTCAACCTTGCATTTAAAGATGCTGGCATAATTTGCAGTGGATTGAGCCCTAATTAGAGCAAGGCTATAAATAAGGTAAGGCTAGAAAGAGTCTTTGCTACTCTACATGGAGATTTTCATTTTTCCATTCCTTGCCTATTGCTGACATAGCAAGCTCCTAGGAGGAATCCATTAGCAGCTGCATTTGGAGCATTTTGGACAGCGCTGACATAGCAAGAGACTGTTGGCACATGCTGAAATGCTCAGTCCAATGCCACTTCTACAGCACAGGCTGGGAGCCTCAGCACTCTGCTTGTGCCCCTCTGTCCCCAAAAGCTGCCTTGCACAAAATCCGTGCCTCTAACATCTCTGTTGGGTTTTGACCTACACTGTGACCCTCAGGCACTGCACGGTTCAGCCTCAAAACTTTCCAAGAGCAAAGCAAGCCTTCTGTGAGGACAAAAGAAACTGATCCCCTCAAACAGCATTTGCCCCCATTTCCCCTCAAAGATCACAGGGATCCCTGAGCTTTTAGCCCCTCCCTTTCCTAGAGGCAGCTTCTGAGATGCCCCAGGGAGAGCTCAGCCCCGAGGCCCAGCACTGCCCCCATCCCAGATGCTACACACCTCTGCAGCAGCCAGGGAAAACCTGCCTAGTACACCTTCCGTGGCTATTGGGCAGGAGGGACAAGCTCAGCACCTCCTGATTTGGAGGAGCTACTCTACTGTCTGGTCACAGGCATTCCCTCTAAATAATCCCTCACAAGACCTCTTGGCTTAGAAGGGGAAGCCATACCTGAGAGACGCTCCGTGACATCCAGCAGACCTTGGCCACTCAGCTGACTCCAGCGGTTGCTGAACTCTTTCAGCAGTGATACTTTATCTACAAGAGAAACACACCTTTGTGCTCACTCTTCTGAGCTCATAAAAGAAAGGACAGTGGGGAGGGGAAGGGCAGAGGCAACTGCGTTTTGGAAAAGAAAGGAAATTTCTGCCGGTTTTTGAATCCTTTCCTTCTTTCCTTCCAGCCTACTTGGCAGGATTTTAAGTTCCAAAAGAAAAGCTCTCCTTTCACATCTGTAAATCCAAAGTGCTCTGCTGTACCAGGAGCCATGTTAAACATTGAACATCAGGGACCTCAGGATTTCAATCCCATGGAAGCAGGGAAAAGGTTTTGCATCCCACAGCTTTGCAGAAGTGATCTCCTCCTCCCCTATGGAAAAGGGGGAGAAGGCTCCAAAATTCACACATGCCTTCCCACTTTAAGGATAAGCTCTTTGAAATCGTCGGGTTACCTGTTGGGATCTATGGACAAGACTCCAAGTTACTCATGCAAGAGCTGAGGCATGTGCACACAGAGTCTTGGAGCAATGGCTGACTTCAGCTATGAAGCTCAGGGCAGCAGTGGAGCAAGAGGATTTGCCTGCTTGTGTCACTCCAAGCTAGGAGCGTTGCTCAATCCTTTGGAGTTCACGAGGTTTCTTGCCATTTGCCACTGGATGTTGACTTGTAAAGGTGGACAGTTTTAAAGTACTTGGGAAGGTTTTGTTCATGCCTTTGTCCAGTAGAGACTTCCTTCCCCTATTAAAGCTCTAGATGTTCACTTCTGCAATATTTGTGACTTGGTTGCTTGACTGAATTCTTGCAAACAGCCATAAAAATGGGCAGAATTCAAAAAAGATATCCCACTTCACTTGCTTGAGCGTATCTCTGCGTAAAGTCATTGTGATGAGAGGCAGAGGTGCTTTGCTCCTGTTCTGACATCTCTCCCCAGGGAAAATTGTTGGTGATCTCAGAGGTGGAGAGAGGGGAATGGCACAATGCTCCACACAAATCCCTGAAGCCATCTGTTTGCCACATCCTCTGCTAGCAGGATTCTGCAGCTTTTCCCAAGCCTTTGCCCATGCTCCACAAGAAATGGCTACGGGCCAAGAGCAGTCAAGGTCTCACAGCCTTCTCCCCAGTTCACAAACAGCAAGAACCCCATCCTTGGGACACAGCAAGGCACCGAGTCAGGCAATTCAAGGAGTTCACAGAGCAACGGAGGTTGAGAAAGTGTAAACTCCCCTTTAAGACCTGCCTCTTCAACACTCCATTTTTCAGGCATATTCACCCAGTGGGGCATTTGCAGAGCTGACATCAATCTGGGTGGCAAAGGAATTTACAGCAGCCCTTGGCTACGCAGGCATTTGCTAGAGCCATCTTGCCCCATGCAAAACAGCATGTGGAACAAGCCATCATTGACAGCTGGATTTATACTTGTTTGTTCAAAAAAAAATGAACTTGGGGAATCAGAAGTTCCCCTTTGAAAAAAGAAGACAAAGAAGAAAGGTGGAAAACAGACAGCTAATGCCTGTAATGTAGAGCCTTCAGGAGGCTGCTCTGCAGAAGCTCTGATGGGCCAGTGTTCCTTCATGCCAACAGCAAAGCTATTCATTGGCAAAGACCAATGGGGCCTAAGCAAGCTCCAAAAAGCCCTTTGTCTTGGAATTCTAGCAAAGCTGCAGTCCACGACTTACTCTTCAGCTCCTTCTCTGCCAAAGCACACAAGCAGCACAGAGCCAAGGGCTCCTGGGACTTTTGGGAAAGGCTGATGCACATTCCAGCCTGTTGGGGGACTGGTGCCTAAGGACTGCACCTCCACACCTTCTGGTGGATGTCAGCTGGAGGTTTCCAGAGGCAACAACAGCTATCGAGGCACTCTTTGCTCTCTTGACTCTGAGAGGCAGAGACACGGTTGAGGAGAGTCCATGTCAGGGGTCAGCCTTACCTAAGTGAGCAATGGATTCTTCCAGTGCTTTCACTGCTGCAGCATAAACCCCGGAGTCTGTTGAGTTGAGGTTGCTGGTTATTCCTTCGACTAAGCGGATGATCACAGGGTTTAAGCCATCCTTTAGGATGCCTATCATGTCAGCCAGCACATCCAGCGCCTGTTGTTTTACTCTCTTATGACTGTCGCCAAGCCTCAGGACAAAATCATCAAAAATCTGTGAAGAAAACAAACAACATGAAAGCTGGATTAAAATATCCTTGTTTGAAGAAGGCATGTAGAAATGAGCACTCTTGCTGTCACATCAGCACTTGCTTGCACAATTTCTCTGTCTTCCTGTAGCCTACTCACTGGAATGGTTGCACAACCTCATGCCGGTTGAAAGATTTTCATGTCTTTTTGAGAGGTTTGGGTGGGGACAGAATAGTTCCTAAGGTGCTTCTCTCCACCTAGAAGTCACTACATTCATCCCATTTCTTGATGCAAACCAGTATCTTTGGTATAAAAGTATGGAACCAAATATTTTCAATGCCCATTTTTCGACACAGATGCCTCAGGTACTGAGGTTAAGTATGATTTTGCTAAACTATGGCCGGAGGAGATCCAAGTTGTGTTTGGTGTGTCTCGGAGCCTGTGTCTGGACAAGTGCAGGGCTCTGATCAACTCTTCCAGAATGCAGACCATTTGTCTAATTAACAGGTAGACTTGTGAAATTTCATGTGCTGGACAGCACTCATTAGAGCAGGTTCAGTCCCTTGACAGCCACATTGTTAGGCAGCACTTTCTGGAAAAGGGGAAAAGCAGCTTCTGGGAGGAGAAGGAAGAGATCTGTGTCCTTAGGCATTTTCCTCCTTTCCCAAAGGGCAAAAAGGCCCTCCAAGAAGGGTGAGCACAGGCTTGAGCAAGAGGAATAGGGATGAGGATGGAAATGATTAGCCAGAGTTCTGCCTGTGCAAGACCAGATGGAGGTTATGGAAGTATCCTTTTCCAAAATTTTGCTTTAAACCAACCCAGCCTGATACCTCTCTTCCCCATCCAAAGCCATATTTTGCCTAGAGAAGAATTGCCACCATTTCAGTGTCTGAATTCCCTTCACTTAACACAACTGGAAGTAGGAGACAGCGAAGTTACAGCAACAGAAAATTCTGTCATCATCGTGTGAACAGCATCAATAGGCACCAGCCAGACAAATACATCTGGACGGAAAGAACTTGTCCTGAAGCCTGGAACTGAATTCAATTTTTCTGGGGAAGAGGGACCAGCCTGCCCCAAACCTCCAGGACGCAGAGCCAAGACACACTGAAGTAACTCTACTGCTGCAGGCTTGGGAAAGGAGCCAAAGAAAAGGAGCAATGAAGATACCCCACATACTTGGACAATGTTAGCGGAGATGAGCCGGGGCTTGGTTTGGCACAGATGAAGGAGCAGTGCCAGTCCTTCCATCCGTGTCTGAAATGCCTTGGCTTGCAGGAGATTGGAAAGCATCTGGAGCGGCTCTGTTTCTTCCACAGCTGGAGGTAATGTGACCTGGACTTTGGGACGGTGTAGGTGGCGTCCATCTGAAATAGACTTTGCCCTGGAAGATAAAAGCAAAGTACTGCCTGTTGGTGATAATACCTTCAGTTCACTGGGAGCAAAACATCTTGAAGAGCATTCCTAATGATGTCATTTCAAACTAGAAAATCCTGACCTGAAAAACAACATGGACCTCATGACAATCATTACTACAGACAATCTGCAAGTCACATTGTCACCAGTGCATCCACAGGAGAAGCAAGGATGAGCTGCATGTCATTTCTCTTCAGATGGCTTCCCAGGTACACATGTCACACTGCTTCGTGCCGAAAGAGAGACACTACTTCCAAGTTTAAATGCCTCATCATATGGGAGGCATTGATAAGAAGTGTGTGTCTTCTAATAAGGAAACTCCTAAGTCTGCAGAAGTCTCTACACCAGGCATGAGCATCTGCAAAAGTAGCTCAGATGCATCTGAACAGATGAATAGGGGCATATGTGAAGGATCCAGAAAATCAGCAGCAGAGATGAAAACAGAAGCCAGACATCCCAGCACACTGCTCACGTTATTGCTTCCCTAGAGACTAGATCCACAGCTTCACAAACGCACTGGGAACTATTCCCTTGGACCAACATGTCTCTTCCATGAGCATGGGATGATCCTAACTATGCTACTGAGGCATGTGGTCACTTTCCTGCCACCACTGAGCATGACAGAGCTCAATGAATCCCCTCTGGTATCACAGGAGAACAGGCACAAGAAGCTCTGCCACTGGCATGAAGAGACAGCAAGGACCAAATTGCTCTCTTAAAGGCTGATTGCAGCACAGGGGCAAATACACCAACCATGCTGTCCATCAACCAAACAGTAGGAAGGACAGGAATATCAAGACAAAAAGTTCACCTTGAGACACCTGTTGACCAAAGCTGCTCAGCAATTGACTTGCTACTTACTACTCAAACCAGGTACTGTTGGAGGGGCAGAAAACCATGATTCAGCCAGCCCAAAGCACATGCATGGCAAGTGCTATTTTGGGCAATGGCTTCTTGCTTCTACACTGCGACTTCTCATCAAAACACCCATCTGAAAAAGACTCCACTCAGATGCAAACAAAACCTGATTGAATGCATTTGTCCCAAGTCAGGCAGCAGAGACAGGACCCTCTCATAGCCTCCACAACACTGGCCTTGCCACTGCACGGCATCTTCTGAGCTGCAACCAATGGGTGTCTTTTTGTTGCCTCCTTTTTGTGGAAAGCCCTCCTGACAAGTTGTTTCCAGCATAATGCAGAAGTCGACATTTTTTATCATACAGCATTTGTAGGGAAAGGAAACAATCTCTGGCACAGGTCATCTCCACCAGCAAGATTTTCCTAAGGAAGACACTTGCAAAGCTAGTCCTAGGCTTTGACACAGCTAACAAAATTGCTCAGTACCGTTCATGAGAAGGCAACGTGGCCTGGGGCTTCATCGAGCCATCGTTCCTCTTCTTCACAGGCGTCTTCACAGATGGCCGTTCACCTTTCTGCTTTTCCATCCCCTACACAGACACAAAGAAACCCCATGAATCTTTAGAAGGTAAAATGGAAAATTACCCGTTGAAAACACAAGTTAGAACTACGATCACTGCTACCAAGGCTTAGAGAAACATTTCCTAACTTACAGAAGGAAACAGGCCAGAGATTCAGTGATGTCAACTCTTGCTTTTCCACAAGCCAAGGCAGGTTATGGGTGCTACCATACTGAGCAGCACTATGAAATCCCACATTCATTAGTCTTCAGTGCAAATAGAGGGAATAATGCAAACTGGTAGGGAACAAGCCTGCTTCAAGGAAGCAGCAGAAAACTTTGGACTCTTGGGAGAATGGCCCATTGTGTTGGAAGTTGATTTGGTTCAACACTCATTCTCCTTGCTCCTGCACAAAGGCACATTCCTCTCTACGATGTAGATGAAAAGGAATACAAAAGCCCCAAAACAAACAGATGATTTTCCACTGGATGCTGCTGAATTCACCAAGCTCCTTCCAGCTCCACAGGGCAAGAGAGCAGGGCAGTATTCCCAGAAGACAGACAATCCTTGGAGTAATTAGGATTGCCTTGGACATCTTCTGTAGATTTGGAAATTTTCTTGGCACTGTTACTTCCTGTGTCTTTTGCAAAGACACTGTCATCTGCAGAAGCACTGTTCTCCACTTAATTGCTTTACTGGGGGCAGAGTAGTGATACTGGGGTGAGGGGGGAAGTTATGCCTAAATGTAAACCCATTTTTTTCACTGTCCCTTTCCCCTTAGTGGCCTATATTTAAAAGATTCCACCCCCCCACTTTTTTCCTAATAATATTAAATCCTTTGTTGTCTGCAGATGAACACGCTGAGGATCAACAGTTCATTCCCAGGAGCAAAATGATTCAGCAGAAGAGGAATGAGATAAAGACTGATTAGCTATGTTTCATCTCATATTAGCAGTGGCAATAGTTGCAGAAAGGAGACATTTTGGCTGCTGCCAAGCACTTACTTGCTTCTTAATTCTTCTCAGAATATCTTCCAGGTCATGTGGGGAAACAGATTGCTCCAAAAGCTTCTTGAATTTTGGATGACTCAGCAACATTTTCACCATCTCCTGTCCATAATGCCTATCCCAGGAAAAGAAAGAAAGAAAGAAAGAAAGATTGAAAGATTGAAAGAAAGAGAGAGAGAGACATAAAAGTGAAGAAGAGTGTCAAGCAAAGAAGCTGATGCCTTAAGCTCAGCAGGTGCAATAGTGGCATGAGAAGGCATTAGCTACTCAGCAAAGAGAGACATTTACCTCCCCCTGTCACTGCACAGTGCTGTCAGCTGAACACAAAAGACAAGAGGAGAACATGGGGCAACAGGAAAACTCCATTTCACACTGAAACCGTGAGTGTGCTTCTGGGGCATCGAAGCCTCCCAGGGAACAAGCAGAGTGCATCTGCTTTGTTTTCAGAGTTTATCAGCAGTGTCTTGCTGCCATTGCACAATAATTTGCCTTTCTTTAACCGGCAGGAAAGCCATGACAAAACACCTCACGCTTGCTGTTGATTATGCCATACTAGATGTATGCACAGGGGCAGCTAGTTACTCCTGTCTTCTTGGCATCTCTTCATGGGAATTTAGTCATCCAAGTCAGGGCATTTTGGGGCTTTGGCTTGATTTTGCCACTAGGAAACCACAACTTTCTTCAAGAAGAAATTTACAGGTCGTTCAGCCACCAAGAACAGCATGATAGAAATCTGCAGGCGAGGTTTAGAAAGACTGACTACGTTGGCTAAAGACCCCTGGAATATTTCTAGGAAAGCCTTAACTTTAGGAGAAATCGATGTTTGGGATCCTTCAGTGATGAACAGTGGCCAACACTTTGGCTTGGTGTTATGCACATACGACCAAGCAGAACTGTTTGACTGCCTAATTGGAGCTCTTTTGATCTCAGGAAAGAATCATTCAAGTCACAGGAAGGTGGCAATGGTCCTTCTTGCTGGACAACCTCAGGTTACCCAGTACAGTCATTTCCCCCGGCAAGCCAGGGCAGTGGTCACAGCACCAAGCCTGACAGAGCTCAAGAAGCATTTGGACAATGCTCTTGGGCACATGGAGTGACACTTGGGGTGTCCTGCACATGGCCAGGAGCTGGACTTCATGATCCTGATGGGTCCCTTCCAGCTCCGTGTATTCCGAGACTCTGTCAATCTTATCCACACAGTGAGGGAACTTAACGCTTACTTTAACTTCCATTCTTCTGTGCTTTTACCCTTTATAGCCAGGCATCAAAGAGTTTTCCTATTTTACGAGGTGAAATGAAGATCAGTACCTTGTGTCCTTGTGACAGTCCTGAGCAAGAGTCCCTGCCACGTGCGCCAGCCTTTCAGCCCTGGCTGTGCCTGCGAGCTTGGCCACTCCAATTTTCTCCAGCACGGGCAGCAGGAGTTCGGCCGCACACTTCCGCACCTGGACATAGCGGCTCCTGGGAAGAAGAGAGCCAACACTGGGCCACAGGGACAAGGAGGGACAGCAGCACAGGCCATGGCCACAGCATGCTCCCTGTCATTGCTGGCCAAAGGAGGCCTGCGTCTCCCTGAACTTGGGACACCTGCAGACGCTTCTGTCCTCAGATAAACACAAAGTTAGCATTGGACAGAAGGAGTGCCTGCAAGGAAGAGGGAGGAATTCAGTCTTCCTGCACCATCTGATGCTCAATTTCTTTCCCAAAACTTACTCTGAGAAGGATTAAAGAAATCGATTAAAAATGAATTATTTAGAAATTAAAAACGACTCATGCTGACCCATCAGAGGGCACCCATGACACAGAGCTGCAGCAACATGGAGGCTATTTCCAACCATTTATCCCCAAATCTGCAGACCCTTGGAATAAAGCAAATGCGGGGATAAAACACTGTGGAGCATGACATGGCAGAATATCCAGCAATGAGGCCTGTTTTTTCTGTGAGGCTTGGCAAGAGAGACATTTGAATGTTTCACTCTTTTCCAAAGCTGAGGAAAGGGTGGCAGTCACTTTAGCCAGGCTGTCCTGCTCTAGAGAGTGTCTCTTGGGAACTATCAGGCCCAGCACCAACACTTAAGGCAGCATTTGGTTCAGCTGTCCCATGGCTGTCAGCCTGTGAAGGCTAACATGAAATATCAGTTGGAAGAGAAAGTAGAGCTCTAAGGCCAGCACAGTCATACAAGACTCCTCTTGGCAGCAGCTGCACCTGCTGTGCAGGCTGTGCCACACGCAGCACGTGGCCCCCCATGTGCTCCATGCTGCAGCAAGTTCCCTCCCTATTTCTCAAGTTCATGGCAGAATGATGATGCATGTTTTTTTCAGGGCCTCTGTGGTTAGTGCTGTGAAATATCAGAAAGCGCTCACAGCTGCAATTGCAATTGTCCCTCTTCCCACAAAACCACAAGGCTCTATCCTTAGCCTTTGCAGGCACTTTCACTTCCCCACCATTCACCACATCTAGGCATCTCTTGCAGACTGGGAGGACTCTAGAAAGCAGCAGGCAGCTGTGTCAGAGGAGGTTTAAGTTATCAGGATATCTGGAAAACCTTTTTCACCCAGAGGGTGGTTGGGCACTGGAACAGGCTCCCCAGAGCAGTGGCCACAGCACCAAGCCTGACAGTGCTCAGGAAGCATTTGGACAATGCTCTCAGGCACTTGGTGTGACTCTTGGGCTGTTCTGTGCAAGGCCAGGAGCTGGACTTGATGATCCAGATGGGCCCCTTCCAACCCAGCACATACCACAGGTCTATGCTTCTCTCAGCTAATAGGCTGCAGGAGGGCAGAAGTAGGTGACAAGAGGAAAGAAGTGAGCTTGATTGGACAATCAAGTCACTGAGTTGACAGAAGATGCAGCATACAGGACCCTTCCCTCCCACCATTCCCACTCTCTCTCTCCTCCCTTCCCCCATGCACACAATAGAAGGTGAAGAATATCACTAAGAGAAGAAGCAGAACCTACTGGACTCCACTGTCCATGAGAGCAGTCATTGCTCGTGTTGGAGTCACGTTCTCCACCATAATGCTCAAGGTCTCAGTCGCTATTTTTTGAATGAACTCTGGCGAGTTCCACACCATCTGAAGAAGGACCCGAGCAACTTCATCCACCTCCGAGTCCATGTCCTTCTTCAAAGCCACAAAGAGCTCTCCCAGAGTCATGATTGCCTGCTGAGACACCTTGGAGCGCAGGTTGGTCACCTGAGGAAATCATGAGGGGAAACATAAGAATCACCTTGAAAGGAAACCAGTTGCCCTTAGGGAAAAGTCCCGGGAAACAACAACACTTCTCGCTGTGGCCAGAGCACCATAAAAGTACAGTAGAAGCACAAGTGCACATGCACACAAAGGCAGACATTTGGACTGTGGCAAATAACGTCATTAGTGTCTCTGTTTCTGCATTTGCACATTGCCTTATAATGGCCCCTCACTCAAAGACGAGTGTGTCAGATGCCCGACCTACCAGGAAATACAGCTACATGTACACACAGATCCTATAGATCACTGACAGGCATTAGAAATACAAGGTCTGGAAACAGAAATGAAGGCAGTCCCTGAGCACACATGGAGATGAACAAGCACATATCTACTCCACACACCGTGTATGAAGTACGGGGGACAACTCAGCACAATGTTCTTACCTCGTCAGTAACTGCCAAGCAAACTTCTCGAAGTCGACTGAGAAGGACTTCTGAATGGGACTCAGACAGCTGTTTGATGCTGAAGAGTCCCTTCTCCTTCAGCTCCCTGAAAGGCAAGTGCCAAAAGCATTGCTTTTTCTCTCCACCCAAGAACTAGGCAGCACACTCGGAAATTACCAGGCTGGCAGCTCAGCCAGACAAAGGCAGGTGCTTTCCAAGCCCTACTTCATGAAATCACTGAACTCGTTGCCACAGGATGCTGTGGCTGTCAAAAGCAAACACAAATGCAGGAGGAAAACAGAGGGGTTTCAGAGGCTTCATTTGTGGCTGTTTAACATGGCAGCCTTTCTGAAATTTCTGGCACGTGAAGACCCTAGGATGTCACTTCTTCCTCAAAGCAGTGAGACCATGCCATGCTTCTGTTTCTTATCACCTCCCTGTCACTGTCCCTGAGACACAGTCCCACTGGGCCATTCCTGGGGCATTTTCCTTCTTTGCCAGCCCCAGCAGGCACTTCAGCCGTGAGTGTCTGCACTGCCACTCTGTAGCTGAGTTTCCGCTCTGCAATCTACGCCTGCCTGTCACCCACTCCACTCCACCTCACACATTCCCCAAAAAAGCAGCACCATGTCCCAGAAGATTGCACCCCTGGGCAAGAACAGCTGAAACAGCAAGAGGGCTTTTCCCAGAACCCCCTCCTTCAAACAACCCCCACAACAGCAACATGTTCTTTAAAAGTTGACAACAACTCTGTCTCTCAGCACTTGCTTTCTGCACCACCTGAGCTACAGCAAGGTATGTGATGCATCAGGGCTGCAGTGCAGGGCTGGCAACCAAGCCCATGGGCACCCCTGAGTGTCACCTGGACACCCCCCACACCTGCAGAAGCTCTCTGCACTGCACAGGGCACCAAGCAGAAATGGGGAAGAGAAAGCAGAAGAGAAAGGGCAAAGCAAAGGTGACTGCACAAGGAGATGCATTGTGGCAGGTATTTCACGCTTATCCCAGGGCAAATGGAGTCCTTCCCCAGGGCAAATGGAGCATCCACTAGGGAGTGGATACTAACCTGCACATCAAAAAGACAACCAGGACCACCTAACATTTGTATGGTTATCACCTCTGGGCCTCTACAGGCCTCCTTCTGTCTGTGTCTAATTTTGGCACACATTCTGACTATTGACAAAACATCACAGGCCCAGAGGAAGCAGTGAGAAGGAAAAAGTACCATTCCAAAAGTGCAAGATTCCTAGATGATTTGTTTTCCTTTTTCCTTCTCTTCTGCCATGGGCCCTTCAGGAGAAATGACAGGCTGAGCAACTCTAGAGCACAACTCAGTCCACTTCTCAGAAAGAGGAACTCCCCATAGCTGCTGCTGCGACTCACATGCACGAGGTCACAGGGAGACCCTGTCTCCTGCCATTGCTGCCAGCAGTGGGAGCAGAGAGAAACCTTGCTCGCTGCCACCTGGGCCTGTGCCCCGAGGCACTCAGATCTCTACACTCAAAACTGCTGCCATCCTTCTCCTGGCTTCAGCCAGCAAATCATCTTGTCCCACAGCTTTCTCTCTTCCCTCAAGATTTCCTTTGCAGCTCCATGCAGCAGCAGGCCAAGGCAGCAAACAGCACGCACCTGCTGCAGCTGCAGCACTGCTGCAGGCCAAGGCCAAGGCCAAGGCAAGGCTGCTCTCAAATCTTTCTCCTCTCCCTGCTCTCGAGTGCTTGCTCTGGTGCCCTTTGGCTCTCTGGGCTCAGAGGCTCTAGCAGGACACACTTCTAAGCTCCCTGAACGCTAAGAGGCAAACGCAGTGAGCAGGTGATGCCTTACCAGTCATCGGTGCTGAGCCAGGACAGTGCCTCGAGCAAGGACTGCTGTGGCTCACAAGAGGCTCTGTCCTTCCGCCCAGTCCCACGGAGCGGCTCCTCTCGGCGCTTGGCACCAGCGGCCAAGGTCTGCGAGGTCACTGTAAGGAGAGGGTCAGCCATGAGCGCTGCAGCCCCGGCCAAGGCACCCGCCATGGAGCAGCCTGCAGCCCCATGGCCCAGCCACGCTGCCATGTGCTCCACACTGGCACTGCCTCACAGCCTTCCCTGCTCTCTGGCTCCTTGCTTGCTCCCAGCCCCCTCAGCTGGCCACAGCTCCTTGGCCAAAGCTGACAATTGCCCACACAGCGCCAGCTCCCAAGTGCCACAGGGACCACAGCCAGCGGCAGCTTCCTGAGGCCGCAGAGCCCCCGCTCCCTGCCAGACAGTGCCGGCCAGCAGCATTTGCTCCCCCAGCAGGGAACTCCTCAGGCGCCTCTCTTGGCTCAGCGCCCTCATTTCCCAGAGCCCTGAGGACAGAGCTACTGCGCAACTCCCTGAGGAAAGAAAGAGCTGCAGCTGCCTCCCGAGAGCACCAAGCCTGAACAAGCCAGTCCTGCTGGGCCCCAAGGAATCCCCATGGAGACACTGCCAGGGAACAGCGCTACTTGACCCTTCACACCTGACAGCGCCTCTGTGCCATTGACTTCTCATATTCTAGACAGCAGGCAGCTGAGTGCACATAGACTGCAGCCTGCTACTGGGCAAGGAGTAGTTGATGGATTTTGTTCTTTCCAAGCATTAGGAAGCTTTACTCTTTCAGAGGTATACACTAGCTGTATTTTCAGAAGATGCTGAGGTGAAATTTATTTGTCATCAAATGGACTTGTGTACAAACTGTGCAATGCCCAATCTTTCTCTTGTGGTAAAAAGCAATTTCCAGTCTGGATGGCTGAAATAAAGAAAGCCTTGCAAATGTCAACTGAGGATAAAAATATGTCAAGATAGATGCAAATTGTTGGCAGACACACTCTCTTGATAATCAATTTACAAGGGATGAGAAAATTCAGATGATAAATGCATTTCTTATGAAGTCCATTTGTCCTCAAGAGCATGGTCAACCAAAAATTTCATGTCGTGCACTGAAAAGCTCATTTGGTAATGTGTAGGAGAACACCACCTGTTCTGTCTAAAAGGATGTAGTATAAATGTTGCACTGAATCTAGGTGAACTGCCCTAGACTCTGTAGGGTTTCTGTGCTGCTTTGCACGTTCTCACAAAGTAGGAATAAACCGTAAAATCCAAAATACTCAGACGGGAGCTAATCTGGATGTCACTGATGTAGGCCTGTCACTGACGTCAGTGACGTCTCTGCAGAAGTATGTAAATATGAACATCTCTATTCGATATGAATGGAGAGCTGTGTCAGGCTAGTTCTGGTCAATTCTGAACACTGAAGTAGCATCACAAGAAAAGAGCATTCCAAGTATCATTCCTAGCTCCCTGCTTCTTATGTCACCCTGCTGGGGATCATAGCACAGGCAGGCTAGCTGCAAAGGAGAACCAAGAGCCCTTAGGGACGATGTGCTGTGTATTTTCTGCAGGCAGCAAACAGCCTGGGAGCACCAGGCAGCCCCTCCTGGCTGTCATCTGCTACACACGGCCGCCCTATTTGGGTGGGGTGACACAGGAGGCACTGCTTGTTCCCGCTTGGCATTGCAGGCCATGGGATGGGAGCAGCCAGAAGCCACTGGGCACTTGTGGGAGCAGCAGCACGGCTGCACCGACTGGCTGACTGCCATGCAGAGACAACCTTGCTGGCATAGCGGAAAAGCTGGCTGCAGAGCAGGACAGCAGCACAGGCAGAGGGCCAGCAGGGTGAGCGGACAATTGCTCATGGTGGCACTTGCACGTGCACAGTGAGCACACCCTGTCAGACTGCCCCGCAGCCCAGCCCTGCACTTACAGCTGCCTCCTGGCACCAGGAGTGCTGTAGTTTGGACTATCAGGATGGGCAAAAGCCACAGCTTAGGCCTTTACCACTACTTTATTCAGCCCCACTTTCCAATGGATCTCTCAGAAACAACTGCTCCAGTACTACCAAGCTGGAGCAACTCAACAGCAGATTTGCTGCTCCTTCTCAGGACAGGCTGTGGACCCAAAATCTCAGCTGGGGGGCCTGGGGCATGAGGCACTTTGTGCTCCTTGTGGAAGGAAAAACCCGTGTGGGAAAAAGCTGACTCAGAGCAGGCTTACCTGAGGAGTTGGGTGGGAAGCTGCCAAGCCCATGGGTGCTGGGCATACTGGGCAGTAAGGGCACCTTGTCGTCCTTCATCAAGACTTTCTTCCTCAAGGCACTACCAGGGTGCTTTTTCTCCACGATGCAAGCTGTCCCAATGACAGGTGGCTTGCTAAGGCCTGCAGAGACCAGAGAGGAGCTTGTGAGTGCAGGGCGCTGGACAGGGTGACTATGGAAAGGGCCAGAAAAGTTGCTGGAGCTGGCTAACATCTCTTTGCTGTCCCAAACAACTTCAACTATAACAATGGCACACTAGCACGGCACAGTGATCACAGAATCACAGAATCATCAAAGAGTTGGGGCTGCAATGCACCTTTAACCACCACCTAGTCCAACCCTCATGAGCAGGGCCATCTTCAACGAGATCAGCTTCCTCAGAGCCCCATCTAAACTGGCTTTGAACACCTTCAAGGATGGATCGACAACAGCTTCTCTAGGCAAACTGTTCTAGCCTTTCATCCCCTTCATTATAAAAAGGCTCTTTCTAATATCTAATCTAAATCTACCCTCCTCCAGTTTAGAAGCAAATTGCAGAGATGTTTCCCCTCAGAAACAAGGACAATGCAGTATCGCTTTTCCTGTTTCAGAGGCTGGCTGGGGAAGTCCCCAAGAGAAGGTGCAGATAACCTTGCGCCATGCCCTTGGGCTGAGTGCTGCCTCCCAAGGTCCCTGCTTCCACCCTCGGGGCAGCACACACAGCACTGCAGTCAGAGCCCCTCAGCTGCGATTCAGTCGGCAATGCTGCTTGCTCCTGGGGCTACAACACAAGCACTGACTCGGGGCTTCAGCACAGCTCTACGCCAGCTCCTCAGCAGGGAGTGGCAGCACAAGGATCTCTTGTCTTTTCATCTGAAGGAGTTTGCTTCTTCCAGCTTGTACCTTGGTTGAAAAGCATTCTTTTGGACGCACCTTCCCTGGAGGTTGCTCTCCATGAGAGAGTCTGAAGTGCCAGTGTACTTTGCAAGACAGAATTTTCTACTCGGAAAGACTTCAGAGGTGAAGGCAGCAAGCTGATATTCTGGGACTCAATGAGCCCATGTGCAAGGCACTTCGTACCTCTGGATTGTACTTTGGGAAATGGAAATCAATCCTATGCCAACTTCCACTCAGACTCAAGTGGACTCAAGGCCCCCAGCCTCATTGCAAGGCTATGCAAAGAGCAAGCAAGTGATCAAAAAGGACCACAACTGCAGCAACCACTTACTTGCTCCAGCTGCATCCCTGGGCTCAGCGGTCTGTGGAGGCAGCTGCAAGGACATTTCCTTCTCTCTCTTTTCTTTCAGCAGTCTCTCCAAAAGTTCCTTTCTCTTCCTCTCTAAGCTCTTTTGAGTCGACTTGCACAACGCAGGACGGACCTAGTTGCAATAGAAATGCATCATGGACTGGAAGCAGAGACACACAAAGCAGGCACAACATCTCCTCAGGAGCACAGAGTCCATAGAGTGCCATAGTCTTTAACGCAGCTCCCTATACATTCCAGTCGTTTCAGAAGAATGTCTCCCAGCCTCACCTTGGCAATTACACACAGTGAGGTGGGACACTTTATTACCATCACCTTCCACTGCTGCAAGGTACTCTTTCTCAAGCTATGTCAGGAAGCCCTGCCTGAAGCACACAGGTCAGAGGAGTGCTCTGACACAGATGAAGAGCTGACATGATCAGTGAGCAGGCAGGGCAGTTCCTACAGGCCATGGCAGGAGAGTAAAAGCCATGTGCAATAAGCAGCAAGGAGGCCTAAGGAGCTGCTGGTTAACACTCATGGCCAGGAATTGCAGCTGTTTCTCACTTCCTGCCTTCGGAAGGACTCAGCTGCTCTCTGAGAGCATGAGACCAAAGAGAGGAGTCATGTGAAAAGAAGTTGCAGAAACATTGATCTTAATGAAGAGAAAACTTGTGAAGGAGAGGGCTGTGACATACAGCAAGAAAGGTAACCAGGAAAAGTCAAACTCTCCCATTTCATTTTGCAGCCTTGCTTACACTCAACATTAGAATCTTTGCTTCTCTCCTTCCCAGGGTGCACTTTGCCCCCGTTCACTGATGTGGAGCATGCTCTGCCATTCACAACTTCTCTAAAATGGCCTTTGCACATAAAGAATGCTAGCGGCACAACCTTAGCACCACCTCCAAAGCAGTGACCTTGGCACCAGCGGAAATAGCCAAGCAATTGCTCTGGAGCTGTCAAACCCATTCCCAAGAGAATGCCCATCCCCCAAGAGTGGAAGATTAGGATTTTCAGGGACATTTTGGGCTAAGCACTAAACAGTCACTGGAAAGGAAGTCTGCTCCTCCCTGTCCTTATCCCTTACCCTTCCAAAGCTGTCCCTCAGGGATTCATCACTGATAAGGCCAGCACTGGTGGCATGATCCATCTCCTTGGCCTGGCTCAGTGGGACGCCTGTTAACGGAAGCAAAGGTTTGTGTAAATCTCTGGCAGACTGCAAGCCCCCAACAACGCCATGCTGGGCACCTGGCAAGACAGGTTCCAGATTGCAGAGATCTGATGAGACACACAGAAGGTGTATGAGAGCAGCAAGGTACATATGCCTAGAACCTCTCCCAACAGATGACCTACTGCCATCGTGCCCTGGCAGCACACATGACATTACTCTGCTGGCCAGCAGACTGAAACCTCCTGCATGAGGAAGGCCTCAACCCCTGGCTGCAGGAGAGCTGCTGTGTTTGAGAGAGAAGGGCAGAGAAATGGCGATTGCTCTTGACAGAGATTTTTATCTGCCTTTATCCATGCTGATTTTAGGAAAAATTTTCTTCTTCCCAATTCCTAAAAGAGCTCCTGAGCTCTAATAGCAGTATGCATTTGGATCAACATTTTCATCTCTTGGTTGGAATATTTTAGGGGTCATTAAAAGAAAAGATTTGGATTGCAGGAGTGTTCTTGCAACTAGATAATTTCTTCTCCCCATGGATTTTCTTTCTAAACTGTATGAGATTGGGCCACTTGCAGGCCAGCCTGACTAAAGGCTGATTTTCATCATGGAAGTAGAACCAAGTAGCTCATTCTGAAATAGTCTCCCACAGACATGTTACAACTCAGACAACTAATAGCCCTGTACAACAGCTTCACTGAGGATGAAATCATGTGGCAGCCAAGTAGCAAAAGAACAAGATCTTATATCAGGATTTTTTTCTGCTGCAGAATGCTCTGGTCAATTATAAAAGAGAGGTAGATATGGGCAATTTTCACTGCATCACCAGAGCACACTCCCAGTGACTGGGCTCTGGGAGAGACCATTGAGCCCATCAAGGAATTGAAAAGAGTTTGAAGACATTTCAAACTGGTCTGGTTTTCAACCACACATTCACAACGCAACCTATGGCTCATGGTTCCCATGGTCATTTCAGCACAGACATGCCCTTTACCTACCTGCATCTTCACAGGTCTTCTTTTGGCTTCTGCTGCTGGATCTTGGCCTTGAGGAAATGGAGGACAAAAGAACATATGAGGAGGCAGAAAGAGAAGCATGGGCAATGGCTGGAGCATCAAAGGAAGAAAACCTTCTTGGCATAGCCACTGTGATGAAGGAGGAAATGCAACACAGAAACCCAACCAGATGCAAAGCTGATTAATTGGCCTTAAGCTTTCAGTTGCTGCAGTCAGACAGAGCTCACCAAGCTCCAGCTGAAACACAGCAGTCATTCTTCAACTTGCATCATAACTCCCCAGTTCTGCTGGCTCTCCTCTTGGAGCCAAGTGGCTCATACAGCCTCTGCGAAGCAGCAAGAGCTGCTAAGCTGAGACACAAGGCTGCATGGAGGACAGCTACTTTTGCACTGCTGCCAAAGCTTGACTTTGCCTGCTCGTGCCTTACACTGGGCACAGTATCCTGCTACATGTGCTCCTAGCACTGCTGGCTCCTGACAATGATATTACACCGCTTAGCACTTCCAAGAAGAAAAAGGCTTTTCCCAACCCAGCTGGTAGGTAACGATATTCTAATTGCACTTCAAAAGCCCAGCTGAAGATTTTCAATTGGAATGATACTTCTGAGACTCCTTATTTATTGTTATTCCTAGGATAAGTTTGACAGCTACATTTTCTCTCACATAGCCAAGCCAATATCTTTCTGTCAGGTACAGCCCCACAACTCTTCTCTAGCACCTTGTAATCCCTGATCTTAAGCCCAGATGGAATTATTGAGTATGTATTGGATTATACACCTCTTGTCCAACATTTATCTGGGCTCTCATTTGACAGTGGAGGCCCAGGCACAGAGAAATTACAACTGACATTTACAGAAGCAGCACCTGAATTTGCAGACAACTCTTCAATGCCCAATAGTTGCCCATACATATTCTCAAGGGTGCAGGAATTGACAAACAAGGATTAGAGCATTCAAAGATCTGCAGTATCCAGACCCATGCAATACAGTTCCCAAATAACACCACAAACATTGCAGAGAGAATCGATAGCCAAGTCCCACAGAGTAGTAGTTTTGAGGTGCTGTTAAGCCCTGCCTCCTCTTCCCCACCACCACCACCTCTGCTCTTGGGCCATGTGGTGTTGGTTGGACATTGTGCTGGATCATCACAGATAGGCAAAATGGTGAATACACAGAGGTTTGCCCAAATACACATTTGTGGGAAATAAGCTCACGAGATGGGAAGAGTGAGGTGAACAGCACACAGGAGCAGCAGACACCTTGGCTTACCTCATCTCCTGGGACTCTGGGAAATCCAGCTGCTGAGACCTTGGCTGAGACACAGCAGCACTGCCAACAGAGGGACTTACAGCCTTACCAATAGGGGGGATCAGAGGCAGTCCCAAGGACCCCTTCTTCATATCCCCATCACTGGAATTCAGCAAGGAAGCCTGCAAAGAGTAGAACACAATGCTCAGATAGAGCATCCAGTTGTCACCCATTCACACCTCCAGAGTGTTATCAAGGTTCTTAACTAGAACTTGCAGGAAAAGAAAAGTCAGATTGATGGAGCTGCTTGGCCTAGGATGGGAAATGGAAGTGGTGAGGGAGAGACCATGTCCCACATTTGCCAGCTCTCTCCCCTTGCTCACCTCTTTCGCAGTGTGCCTACATTACCCCCTGGCATCCACATAGTCGGCATCAACATGTTCTGGGCTGCCTCTGCCTCCTTTGGCATTTGGGATGCTATGGCAATGGGTTTACATCACTATTCTCTCCCTGTCCCTAAAGCACCTTCCAGCCACTGCTGATCTCCAGCCAAGTCCCCACAAAGCCATTCTGCAGCATGGCAAAACCTGCTTCTCCCAAGCTCCTCATTTCTCCTGCTGCTGCCCTTCCTTCCTACAGCTCCCCAGCAGCCTTGGAGCCCACATGCTGCTCAGCTCTCGCCATGCTCGCTGCTCTCCAGCTCCCACACATCCATCATCTCAGCCTCACAGGCACTGATGAAGCTCAGCACAGCTCCCTGCCCTGCTGCTCTCTCTAAGCTCTCTGCCTGCCCAAGTTGCTCCAGGGCCCCCAGGCCATGACCAGCAACAGGGGGGAGGCAGCAGCGGCTGATGCACACCCTTCCTTACAATCCCATCCCTTCTGCAACAGTTCAAGAGCCAAATCAGCTCCTGTTCAAACTTCAGGGAAAGGATCACTTCCTGGCAGGGACACACTGGGCCCTTTCTCACCAAGGCTGAAATCAAGAACCCAAGCCTTTGATTGCACATCGTGTTTACCAAAGCTGCTCTTCAGCTGCCTCCTCCTGCACCCCATGGCAAACCCAAAACAACTGCAGCTCCTGGCCCTGCTGCAAAGGCAATTGTGTGCATGGGCTCTGGGCTGCTCTCGCCGTGGCCACCTCCCATCCCTCACCTCTGGACAAAGCCATGCCACAGCACAAAGCTGCCCAGATGCTGATCAAGTCTAGAAACAGCATCAGAGACAGCTGTGCAGAAGGGCATGGCTGTACAGCTCAAAAGCTGAGACAACCGGGAACGGACTTTGCATGACTGCCTGTTCCAGCAAACACCTTTTTCCTTCCAAACCAGACACAGCTGACAGAAAACACCACCAAGACATAGAGATGCTTCACAGATATCCATAGTTTACTAAATGTAGATGGATTACTTGACCAGATTGGATACCTTTAGCTGCTCTGACTACTTGTTGGTGTTTTCTCAGCCATAAGACAAAGGAGGAGCCACTGAAGAGCTCAGATAACGTTCAGAGACCTTTCATGCTGGGGATAAGAAATCTGCACTACACACCCATTGCTAAGAGACCCTGAAGTGCAATGTCCAGCTGAGCTCTCCCTTGGCTCAGCTGCTTGCCTGGCTTCACACCCCAGCAAGAGCTCTCAGAGATCTGCCTAGAGGACATACATTGAATATTTACCACACACGACTTCGCCTGGTCTCCATACCTTATATTCCTTTCCCTCACAACTCAGCTCCCTCTTCTTTCTTCTGATGTTGTTGTGCCCAGTGCCATATTTCCCATCAGTCTTCTCCCCATCACATGTCTTGCTTGGCTTGGTGGAAGAAGACCGGATGGGAGGCAAGGGCTTTGGTGAAGAGGGAACTGATAGGGAAACTTTCTTGGAAAGGGTCACGCCGGCCAAGCCTGCAAAGTGGAGACACAAAATATAAGAGAGGCTTCAATGCAACCCTAAAGCACCTAAAGCTACATATTTCATAGGACAGATTTTCTGGAAACATCCAAAGAGCTGCAGAGGGAAACATGCTCCTGCTGGCAGCCCCTTGAAGCAGGCCAGGGGGACACCCTGACCCACCTCCACAGAGCTGCCACAGCAACACCCTGGCCTCTGGGCTGCCCTGGGACAACAGGGAGCCCAGAGCCCTGGGCTTGCCAGGAATGCCTCAGCTGCACATGCACCTCCTGCTCCTCTCCCTGCCCCACAGCTCAGCAGCCCCACAGCTGCACGGGGCACTGGCAGCAGCACAGCTCAGTGCAGGGGGCACGTGCAGGGCAGAGCTGTTCCCTGGCAATGTGCATGGACACTCCAGGCTGGCACAAATCCCTCCCTCCCTCCCACCAGAGAGCAGCCCAGCTCCCGCCTTACCTCTCTGTGAGGCTGAGCCATCGTGGACCTTCACCTTGCCCTCCTCCCTGGCACTGACCCTGGCGGCAGCGCTGCTCAGCTGCCTCTGCCGGGGCTCCTGGGCCAAGGCCCCGTGAGCAGCCGGGGAGCGCAGACCTGCCCTGCCAAGGCTGGGGCTCCGCACATCAGCCTCGCAGCCTCGCAGCGGAGGGAGGGCACCTGCGTGCGGACGCTGCACGGGGCCCTCCTCATACCGGGTCTCCATCCCCCTCTTCCTTGGGCTTGTCTTGGTAGGAGAAGCTGTAGATCAGGTACAAGGGAAGAAGTTAATTCATTGAACTCACACCTTTACAATCAGCCCATCTAATTGGGGAGGCATTCAGAGGTTTTTTTTATTATTCAGGAAATGGGTTTGTTTTTATTTTTCTTTAAGCTAGAATCAGTTTAATTCTTCTGATCAGTATTGAGTTTGCAAGTCAGAAAAGTAAAGTGAAAGGCTCCTCTGATAAGAGGAGAAAAAAGATTCCTATTTGAGACTGGGCTTCTGTGAATACCTAGTAAAAACCCACTCAGTTGTGAATGCTATATCTGGAAAACCGAAAGGCCTCTCAGCAAGCAGGCAGACCTTGCTGGTGTTTTCATAGCACCCCAATACCCTCCTCAGGGTTAGATCTGATCCGCAAGTAGAGAGAGGAAGAATAGGAAATTTCTATCTAATGAGACAAGACATTGATGGCAAAAACGCAAACAGGCCTCGCATCCCATGACCATGCCCAATTTGTGGGCAGCTGTGGCCACAGTCCCTCTTCTGCCTCACAGTACTAGTGATTTGGCTACTGTGAAAAAGGAGAAAGCTGAGTAAACTAATGCTAGAAGGTTGTGATGCCACGGGCATCCCTGCAGGATCATCTGTAGCTGGGAGCCACCTGCTCTGACACAGAGCCAGCATTGACCACCATGGACTAGTGCTCCAGGAAATCTGGGGGGATTTTTTTCCATTTGGCTGAGGCCTTTCAGCTCCTTTCCAGCCTCACCTTTTTCTTCGGTGATCTTTCCTTTCCGTCTCGGATCCATGTTCGAACCCGTCCTTCTGCCTTGTAGAGCTGTCTGGGCTCGAACTAGGCAACACTCTTGCAGTTGAAAGCGATTGGAGCTTGATACCCTGCCTCAGAACAAGGCTGGATGACTCCAATCGCCAGCAGTGGGCAGCGAGAGGCAGAGCCAGACGCGTCTCCAGCTGCTGTGCCGCTGTCACTCGCCACCTTCACAACCTCAGCGCAGCCCCTTTGTGACACGCTCGCCCATGCTTCTCTCGTTTCCATGGCCGTGGAACGCCCATCCCAGCACCATCCCTTTCCCTTCCCTTCCCAAGGGCAGCCAGCCCTAAGCCCCACCATGCCAGGCCTGAGGTTTTGACACTATCTAGGAAGTAGATGCTTTCCAAAGTTACTTTTCAAAGCCTTTATTTCTGTAATTGCCACTCAGTTCTGGCTTGGGTTTTGTACTTTTAGGATTTTTTTCCTTTCTCTTCACAACAAAGAATGTGCTGGCACATGAACAATGGCACCACGTGTTGGAAGTAAAACAAGCTTTGCACTCCTCATTAGAAGTCCCTGGGATTCAGGGAACCTGTCTCTGGAGGGAATCAATTGGCCATCCAAACATTGCACTTTTGCTCTGCTTCACTGATCCAGGGGCTTATTCCCTGCATTTTTTCCTGCAGAAACACCCAAACCCAACATTAACATCACCTGCCTCAAAACAGTTCTGATCTTGCCTGCTCCTGAAAACTCCAAGCTACACCAAGAGCCTTTCCCTGTCCCCAGGGACAGGCTCGAAGGCTGGGCTCTCACTTGCACGCAGTGAAGAAGAGCTGCTGCACTTGTCAGTGTCTCTGGGGTCTCGCAATCCATACTTTGAGTGCAGCTTTTCTACACACTCTGCCTCCCTGAGCCCAACAGCATTCCTGGGCATTGGCACCGCCGCTGCAGGCCACCATCCTCCAGGCACAGCTGCAGGAACGAGATTGCAACAAGTCCTGGCTGAAGGAGTCTCCAGTCCGCTGCAGCCCTTCCCCTGCAGGGCAATCATCTTGCGCTGCCATGTGGGGAGCAAAGGGGGTGATGAGCTCTTTGCAGATGAGGGTCTCCTCCATGTGCTGCTGGCTGCTGGGCCTGCTACAGCTGCTGCTGCCTTCCCCTGCAGCATCAGGAGCCTGCAGGGAAAAAGAACGCTGTCAGTGCAAGTGACAGCCACCCATCCCTGCCATGGCCCTGCCCACAGGGCGTCCTGCCTACCAAACTGCTCCAGTCAGCTCATCTTACAGCAACATGAAAGAAATGGTCACTTGATGCGTTTCCCACATTCTCTCCAAATCATGGCCATACAGGCCACATGCTGGAGGCCAACTGCTGTCAGCAGAATGGGGGGAGCAGCAGCAGCTGCTCTCCCACGGCTCGATGACCATGGCAGCAGAAGCAAGCCTCTCACTGTGCCCACTGCTGTGGGATCCAGGACAGTGCTTTGGAGTTGTTTTCTCAGTAGAAAGGGGTAGGCAAGCTTTAACAACATGCCAGTGCAAACACGTGCAGCTACATCACATCGACTTTGTTTGCTGGCAAGGTTCACTCTACTACTTACTATATGTTTAGGGCACACTGAGATAAAAAAAACAACAAACTAAATCCAGTCAATCAAACCAGAAATTAACCTAGAACTATCTAGATGTCTCTGTGGGGCTCTCTGTGTGTGTGTGTGTGTGTGTGTGTGTGTGTATGTTTAGGTGCATGCAACAAAAGGACAGAAAGGACAGGGATCAAAAGGAATATTGCTTAAAAGCTTAACAGCACTCCAAGTGAATAGTAGTTAAGGTGGATCCTCGAGGAGTGGGCTATCGGCCCAGGATCCATAGTTGATTGGTGATCCTGTGAGCACAGCAAACTGGAGAGCTCGCTGGCTCTGGGAGGCCCCACTCACAGGGAGGTTGCTGGTGGCAGCCGCTGCGCTCCAGGACAGCTCCAAGGGCCTCCCTTTGGAGCTCTGTTGATGGGCCACAAGAGAGTGGCCTTCAGTCATAACAATGCTTCATCCTGGCCGCACTGCCGGTCGGCACCCTGTTTGGAAAGGGTGAGAACAAGGCTGTTACGCCATTCAGGCAAGAAAAGTAGTTTCCAAGGCTGCTCATAGGAAACCCCAGGAGCTCATTAGACAGCACAAGTTCCTGCGAGCAGACAGTGTTTCTGAAAAGCTCAAGAGGAGCTGAGCCCAGGGCCTGCTCATCCAGGCCAAGGCCTAACAAACATTTCTCAGCTCACAGTGCAGCCTGACAAGGCCGCGGGAGATTCACCACTGCAATCTGGAGCATCAATTTTTTATGGAAAGTAAAAAGCCATGGCCCAGTGGAGCTGCCAGTTTCCCCAGGCCTGCCGGAGAATCACAATGCAGATCCTTGTGCTCCTGAGTCCATCTCTCCCCACTGCTCTGAGTTCTGGGTGGCAAGGTCACTTAGTGTTATACATGAAAGGGGAGAATTTTGGCTTTTGCATGAAAGGTGACAAGGAATTAAATAACTAGTAGAAGTTGAACCAGTTGAAGTTGTTAACAAAGTTCAAAACAAGGAGATTGTAAGTTCAAAATTTAAGTTTGATAACTCAGGGGTCATATAAAAGAGAAAACTTTATAAAATCATCTGAGTTTTTTTTTGCAGATCAGGCTGTGCTTGAAAAGAGACAAAACCCCTCACCCTGTGCTGAGAGGCTAAATTTAGCTCCCCTGACACTTGACTCCATGGAAATGTGAATTTTAATGAGAAAGTTTTCCCGCCTAAAAGTCCTCGGAGCACCCCTGCCCCGAGACAACGAGCCATTGGTCAAAAGGAGCTTACATCACCCAGGACTCCATCCAATGAACTGGACTTTAGAGGAACTCCACCAATCAGTTCCTGCCTGGGAGGCGGGACAATGGGCGGTGCTGAGAGGGGCCAAGGGGGTATAAAAATGTCACACAGCCTCAGGACCCTGCTTTTTGCCTGCAGATGTGACAGAGTCAACTCCTGGGACTCTGCTCGGGACTAGCCCAGGCATAGCCCGGTGCTGGGAGAACTAGGCTGGCTTTCCAACTTTTCTCTTGCTTGGAATTGACCCCAGGCAAGATCCAGCACTGCTGAGCTCCTTGTGTTGGGTCATTTTGCCTTTTTTTTGTTGGCATTAAGTGTCTCTGATCACTGGGACCCGGATTTCTGTTATTATTTTATTCTTCCTGGTGTTGTGTTTTTAATAAATTTGAGTTTTCTTTTTTATAAAACAAAGAGAGTTGCCTCGTTTTTGACATATCTCAACTTTCAATAATGAGTTATCATCCTTAACCATCCTACTAGTTCTAGAAAGCATATAATTGCAGAGACAAATTTTTCCTACACAGGCAGATTTTAATTTACACCAAAGAGTTTTAATTTATGCCATGGTTTATAATGATCCTTATTTAATCTTTCAGCTAAAATCAAGACCATTAAGAAAGTAAAAATATTTCAGATTGCAAAATCCTGTTATTAGTAAAGATGTTTACCTTACATAAAAAAGACACATTTCTTGGGAATCAAAAGTGAATTTCAGTGTAAAAGTAAATATACAGCTATTTTAGTATTAAAGATTTCAATGATTCATAGTAGATAAATCTTTAACTGTACTTTTTAGTCATTCAGTTTTAAAAATGGAATTTTTATACAAGTATTTATAAAGACTTTAGAAAGAAGATTTATCAAGGAAACCACAGTACTCCCTATGCAGAAAAAAAGCTTTCAACTTTCTGCAAGACAAAACATGTCTCATTTCTGAGTTCTTCTCTTTTCAATGTGTGAAGTTATTTGTCTAAAAGTGAGCTGAGGTAAAATACTTCAGCATTGCAGAAGAAATTTGTTCAAACTAGAAATATCCCAAAAATCTTAAAGAAATACCTCAAAAAGTCTAAACACTGCAATCATTTTAGAACATCTTTGCACTTCATTTTTCCTATTAATTTCCAACCTCAGAATTCTAGCCCTAAGACTTTTCTTCTAATCTTGGATTTTTTGGAGTTAAGATTTTACGTGCTATATAAACTTCCTTCTTGAAAATTACATTGCCTAAATATAAGCTGTGGAAAATATAACCAAGTATTTTACTGAAGGAAATGTAAAAAACATATCTAATGAGGTTTGTTTGAATCCTTATAATAAAGCGGAAAAATACGTAAATTTTCTCGAATGAACTCTCTTCACAGGTTTGCTAACATTAAGCTTGCACTGATCCATGTAGGAGTTCTCAGAAAAAGTTTTGGGGTTTTTTTTTATTTTTCAGAAAATGCTGCGAATTTTGTACTTTTCTTCATTCCAATACTTGGTGCTGTCCTAATGTTTGTTAGGTGCTATTGCAACTACAAATTTCAGTCTATGCTAGGTCTTAGTAATGGTCCTCACAAATACAGTGTTATTCTGCACACTGAGAGCCTATAACCTTTGTGTATGGTTGTGCTTTCTACAGAGATTACGTAAAAATCCTGTAACCAACTCGTGCAGGCAGTGTTACTCCTGTGATAGAAAAACAATGGACTGAGTAGTTAGTAGGGAAAATTCTGGTCCTTGACCTCTGAAACACAAGTTTGAACTCAATTTTATCTTCCTTTTTAGTGAACACCACGTCAAAAGCAAAACTAATAAAGCATCTGGGCACAATACAGCACACAAGAATGCAGAGAACTTACCATTGGCATCTATCTTCCCAGGGATGGAAGAAGAGAGACACAGGAAGGGAACTTAAGGTTAAGGATTTTTAGCTCCTTTTTGTGGAGAAGTAATCACTCCTAATTAAAATTAAAAAATAACTTTCAGACCTAGCCTAGTGGCACATCTCACCAATCATTGTATCACGTTTGACTTCCTACATCAGAGCTTGGATGTGAAACATCTTTAACATTTTCAACTCCACCATTCCCTAGCCACTAAGATTTTGGGCTGACATATTTCCCTTCCTCAGTTATGTACAACACATGATAAAAAAATCTACTACTAGAGAAGAATTTATGTTGGAATTTAGTAATGTATCTTATAAATTCAACCCCTGAAATTCCTCTAATACTTATCTGCCTTTTTTCCACTTCACTGTCTCTAAGTACCCCTCTCCTATTCCTATTCCACTGTGGTAAAAAGGTTTTAAATATAGTTTCCTATTATACAAAGATGTGTTTTGTTGGCTTTTTTTTTCAAACAGACATGGAGAAATTTTTGCTTTGTTCAGAGCATCAACTTTTTTTAATCCAAAGCATCATCTAGAGTTAATCTTGGATGGTTTATGTGAGGTAGGGCCTGCCTTTATTCTGAAGAAAAATATGTTTGCTACTATATGGTTTAAGTAACTGTGTATGGAAGTTCTGAACCAAAAACTTTTATTTGGACCTCTCAGCTCATATGATTGTTTTTAAATTGTATTTTTTTAAATAGTCCACTGTCCTACAAACAAGGCTTAAAGAAAAGTCAACAAATCTGCAGAGATTAAATTTAAATATGTGTTTATTTAATAGATACATAAATAATTAAAATTTGTGCCCCATGCAACTAAATGAATGACATTTTAACTTTCTTTTCAATAGTACCAACTTCATTAGACCGACAAAAATCAGGTGAACATCAGATTGTCAACATGGACTGTATTTAGTTTTCCTTTTCCTCTAGCTATTACTTCATATTGAACTTTTACATTGAAAGAAATAAAAAAGCCAGATCACAACCAAATCAGATTTTTTCAGCCTAAAAGTACCTTTTTTATGACTGTCCTCAAAGGGATATATATATATATACGTGTCACATGCCAAGGTAATCGTTAGCACCCAGATTGTTTTGCATGTGAAGGAGCAAAACAATATTCTTGATCTGCCATTCTCTCATCCTTTGTACTTTGGTCTTCTGTACTTCATTACAATACTGCCTGGAATTCCTCTTGCCTTTTTGAAAAGAGAGAGCTTTCATTTTGCCTTGTAAAATTACTCTTTCACCCCAATATTTAAAGGAGGAAAAATGTAACTTTGTAAATAGAGATATTAGAATGTCCATTGAATTATCAAAAATGGGAAAAGAGAAATATCTATATTTTCCAGTTGACTTTTAAACCACACATAACTGTGATACCTCAGAACAAGAGAAAACCTGGGCACTGCTGGCACCAATCATTCAGTTAATTTTCACTTTTAACTTGCAATGTCTCTGCTTTCATATGTTCACACACATTAAAAAAGATAAATTTAACAGGTCAGATTAGCACTGTAGTGAGGCCTTAGTTTCAAGTTAGAGTGTTCTTCCCAAAAGAATGCTATGCATAGAGCTGAAGAGACATGAAATCTGGCGCTGTGTCACTGAAATGAAAAATGCTGATTGTTGACACAATATGCTGATAAGAAGCATGGTGTAGCTTTAGAAGAAGCTGAAGCATCTCTCAGTTATGAGATCTTATAAAATCATAATGCAAAACTTTTCGAAAAAAATCAACCCCAAAACTGACAAACCTAATCAAACACAGAATCACAGGATCAATTAAGTTAGAAAAGACCTCTGAGATCATCAAGTTCAACCTACGACCAGACACCACCATACCAACTAGACCATGGCTCTGAAGGCCACATCTAGCCTTCCCTTAAACATCTCCAGGGATGGTGAGTTCATCACCTCCCTGGCTAGCCCATTCTAAAGTCTAGTCCACCCTTCTGTGAAGAAATTCTTCCTAATGTCCAACCTAAACCTTCCCTGGAGCTGCTTAAGACTATGTCCCCTTGGCCTGCCGTTTGCTCCCTGGGAGAAGAGACCGACCCCCACCTGGCCACAACCTCCTTCTAGGCAGCTGGAGAGAGCAAGGCAGTCCCTGCTAGGCCTCCTCTTCTCCAGGGTGAACACCCCCAGCTCCCTCAGCTGCTCCTCATTAGACTTGTGCTCCACACTCTTCCACCTTTCTGTTGCCCTTCTCTGAATGTGCTTCAGAACCTCAATGTCTTTGCTGCCAAAAGGAGCCCAAGACTGAAAATAGGATTCAAGATGAGACCTCAGCAGTGTCCAGCACAGAGGGATGGTCACTGCCGTGGTCCTGCTGCCACACCATTGCTGATACAGGCCAGGTGCCATTGGACTTCTTGGCCACCTGGGCCCAGTGGCCTCATGCTCAGCTGCTGTTGACAGCACCCCAGGTCCTTTTCTGCTGGGCCACATTCCAGCCCCTCTGTCCTGAGCCAACCACTTTTGCTTTCCAATACGACCTGACTGAAATATGGCCAAAATGGTTATTTTGAGAGAGTGGTTTGGGAATGCTATTTTTCACTGCTCAGTAGCTGCCTGGAGCATGATAAAACATGAGTCTTAGAAGAATTAACTATAAATTTTATAGGTATTTATTAATGAAGGAAACAATCTGTTATTTTAAAATAGGTGGTAATGTTTTCATTCTCTTCTGATTTTTGTGCTGAATATAAAATAAAACCATGTTTGAGAAGGAGGGAGATGGCAACATCGTTTGCCAGGTAAGGGAGCATGAAGAAACACATTTCTGTATGAAGATTAATTAAGTATTGTAAATTTCTGTAATGGTTGGAACAACATGTGACTAATGAATTGAGGTAGATATTTGTCTCTTGGTATTTAAAAATTCATTCAGAATTGTAAAAAGAGTTCTTTCTTCTGTTGAAATAGATGGCGTTATGCTAGGTGGTAGTCTTGGTTAATTATCCTGGCCCTACAAATTTACCAGAGAAATCCTTTACCTTGCTATAGATCTGAATTGCCTTGAACACTACTGAGAAGGCTCCGTTCAGGAAGGGAAATGGAACAGTAGTGAGGCTTCCTTCTGAAGGAAACTTACAGTGACAGTACAAACCCTCTTGTCTGTGTCACCTAAGCAAATACCCAGATTCTTGTACATTGGGGTGAAAAAACTTGCTGCAGACTTCATAACATTCAGAAAACATGCATTTATTGAACAAGTTCCTGTATTTTTCTAACTCTGTTGCTGCTATGCTGGATATTTCTGAAGTTGAGTGGGCTGAGGAAGTGAGTTTTAGCTACAGAAGAATACTATTTTTGCAGTAAAATTTGTAGACAAGCTACGCACACTACTACTATACTAAAAAATGATGCTCAAATAACCTATGTGCGGTGATTAACTAACTCTTAGGGGTACTACATATGTTTATATATATGTGTATATTTGTGTATCTGTATATCTATGTGTATATGTATGTGTACGTATGTCTATATATATAAATAAGGGTGTATGTA
Organism: Acanthornis magna; assembly: GCA_036785705.1. Lineage (NCBI taxonomy): Eukaryota > Metazoa > Chordata > Aves > Passeriformes > Acanthizidae > Acanthornis > Acanthornis magna. The sequence continues at coordinate 165,867 of JAWUZG010000802.1, forward strand.
TAAAAGTATATATAGGGGTGTGTGTATATATGTATGTCTATGTATGTGAAGTAGTCATTGTCTATTAAAGGCCTGCAGGAGAGGAAGGTACAGGAGAGAGGAGCCTCACTCCTGCCGTACTCTGCTGTGTCCAGCAGAGGATGGTCATGGACTGTGGGGCTGTGCAGGCCATGTGCAGGGCTCTCTGCCTCTGCAGCTCTGCCTCTGCCTGCCCTTGCCCCGTCCATGCTTCCTTCCTGCTCCTACTCTTCTTCAGCATATTCAAATGGTCGTTGGGCCATAAGAAAGGCCTTCTCACTGGCATCAGTCCGTATGTAGTGTCTGGCATCCAGCCACACCACAGCATCAGCTGGGGGACTGTCTGCCTCTTCCGTAGGGATGACACATCCCTACTGTGCTCCAGATCTTGCTGTTCCATGTGCCCTCGGTGCTCTCCAGACAAGCTTCAGCCATCTCCTTCCAGCCAGGGTGTTGATGATTGTGAGTGCACAAAGCCTTTGGGCACATCCTTCAGGACTTTCTGCAGCTGTTCATTCTTCTGCGCTTAGTTCCTGGTCCTGCTGTTCCTCTGAGTATTCAAAGGGTCCCTGGACCATAAGCACAGCCTTCTTAACTACCTCTCTCCGGTAACAGTCTTTTGCATCCAGCCACAGCACAGTGTCTGCTGCTGGGTGCTCCTTCTCCTTCTTTCCTCTGCCGGAAGTGTCAGTGGAGGCTGAGTGCAGAGCCCTCAGTGCTCTCCAGACATGCCTCAGCCATCTCCATCGAGCCGGGGTGTTGATCACTGTCGGTGCAGGAAGGCTTTGGGCACGTCCTGCAGGTCTTTCTGCAGCTCTTGATTCCTCCGGGCTCAGTTCCTGGTCCTGCTGCTCCTCTGAATATTCAAATGGTTTCTGGACCATAAGCACAGCCTTCTTAACTACCTCTGTCCAGTAGTAGTCTTTTGCATCCAGAAATACTGGAGCATCAGCTGTGCGACTGTGCCTGGTATGTCCTGGGCTCTCTGTCCCTGCTGCTGAGGATGTTCTTCTCATCCCTTCATCAGGGCCTTGTTCCACATCCTTCTGTTCTTCCACATGCTCCTCAGATCCCTGGATCACAGTCACAGCCCTGTTTGGCATGTCCTCTGCGATGTACTTGGCTGTGTCCGGGACAGCCAGGCCATGATCTGTGGGTCTGGCTGCCCAATATGCCCGCCTCACTGCCTCTGCTGCTGTGTCTGTCAGGGCCCATGTTGCACCCCTCCTGCGTCGAAGGTACGGTCGCATACGTATCAGTTCTAATCTGTGTTCCACAATTGCAACCTTGCTCATGACCTCCATTAAGGTTTGCTGGGCTGCCGCCTGAACCATTGCAAGAGCTATGGGCTGCTGCTCTCCTGCCCCATGTGTTGCACTGAAGGCCCTTGGCAGAGCCCTTGGGACGCTCTTGATGAAGGACGTCCGTCGCTCCCGAGCCAGGGCATCGATGACTGTAGGGGAAGGAGATCTGAAGGCACGTCCTGCAGCTGTTCCTTCTTCTGTTGCTTCCTTCATGTTCAGTTCCAGGTCCAGCTCTTCTTACGGCTGCTGGCCAGGGCCCTGTTTCACAGGTTGCTCCTTGCCCAGGCCCTCAGCCCTGGCAGACTGGGCTGCCTCTGGCAGAGCCTCTTTGCAGCCTGTTGGCTGCTGCCTCTTTTGCTCTCCTTTGTCTTGGGCAGCAACTAAGGCATTTAGAACACTCATTGACTTTCTGTGCCACATCTGGTTCCCTTCAAACAGGGCATCCAGGAATGCAGACAAAGGGATGGTGTAGGAGTGGGCCTGGCCTGGTTCTGGGCCAGCTGCTACCAGCTCCCACACCAAAGAGGGCTCTTCCTGAGCTGCTGGGGTGACAATGGCTGTGCCATCTTCTCCTTCATGGCCTTCATCTAAGGGATATTTCTTGTCCTGAAAGCCTTCCGGTGTTGCACTTGCTATTGTTCCCTCATCTGTGGGGCAGCTGGGACTGTCCTTGGGACCAGTGTAGGAGTCATTGTTGTCCTCCAGGCCCAAGGAATTGATCAGGTAATGGACAGGAGATGACCCAATGTCATCTGACCCTAGGCACAGCTCTGATTCTGTTTTGTCTTCCCATTCCTCGTCCTCAAAAAGCTCATCATCTAGGCAATCTTCCCGTTCCTTCTCCTCAAAAAGTTCAGTATCAAGGGCATCCTGCCATTCCTCCTCCTCAGAGAGCTCAGCATCCAGGGCATCCTCCCATTTCTCCTCCTCAGAGAGCTCAAAATCAAGGGCATCTTCCCACTCCTCTTCCTCACACAGCTCTGGACCAATGGCGCCTTCACACTCCTGCTCCTTGCTCAAGGCCATTGGCTCACTGGTTGCATCTTGGGCTCCCAGCCGCTCCAATGTCATTGTGTTGTCTATGGCACCCTCAGTGAATCTCCTAGGTGTCACCTGTGGCTGCTGTGGTGCAGTGTAGCCAATCGTCCATGGGAGGCTTGTGGCCCTGCCCTGTCCTGTCGCAGGCCGTGCCATTCTGGCGTTGGCACTCACCTGCCCAGGTGTGTCACGGAGCCCCCCGGAGCGCCTCAGGGAGGAGCCCTGTCCTTGACTCTGTGGCTCTCTGCCCTGCAGGCTATCCTGCTGCTGTGGCAGGGTGGCTTCCCAGGAGCCGTGGGCCCGGAAGCTCCTGTGTGGCTCCTCTGAAGGCCTCCTCTTGAAGGACACAATGACCTCCTTCAAAACAGGCCCGTGACCCAAAGTGCTTTGGTGGCACTCAACACGCACTCTCAGTCCTGCCTGGTCCTGCTGTTCCCCTTGGTGCTGGTGGCCTGTCCCTGCACCTGCATCCCTGCTCAGGGAAGCTGATGCAAACATGGTACTCGCCTGTGCCGGCTGTGCTGCCGGCCGCTCCTCCACCGTGGTTGTCTTCAGCGTCGTCTGCCGCAGACCTGGCGGTGTTGCCCTGGAGAGCTGCTGCCTCCTGAGAGAAGTGCTCTCCTAGGACTGGGAACACCAGGGCTCTCTGCTCCTTAAATACCCTCACTGTCACAATGGCCCCGTGTCACAGTGGCCTCTGTTTTGTAGGGCACTGCATCACAATGGGCCACTGTCATACAGGGCCACGCCCGAGCTGTGCCATTCTGCTGTCTAGTGTCTAAGTCTTCAGAAAGACAATGAAGATTTAAATGATACTTGAACAAGCTGAGATGAGGAACAGCTTTTTTATTTTCTGGATTTCAAAATTGTTGGCCCAGCAAGAAGGTCCCCAATAAATAACCATCCAGAAATATAAGAAAGGGTAAGGAGGAAGGAGATGCTGTTATTTAATTATGTGTTTGTTCAACAAACACTCCTCATCTACAAGCAGGAACTTAATAAGTATTATTTGGGAAGCAAGAAATCCTCAGGCAGAGTTTGAGATCATGACTGCCTAACAAGACAACTCTTCATCCACATGCTCCCAGCTCTGGACTTCACTTCTTGCTGTGCCTTTTCCAGCCAGTTCCAAGGTTTTTCTCTGATTGTCCCTGACATCCATTCATCCAAAGTCCTGCCAGAATTCAGGCTGTCTTCTATATTTCTGTAAAGGCTGTTGTAGGCTGCACTATGCACTCTGACATACAGGACACTGACCTTTGAAGGACTTCTGTAACTATTCATCACTCCCTTCTGCAGAATTCTGTAATGACAGCTGACTTCAGTTCAATGAGCCAGCCTGAAGTGGATATGCCTCCAATTAACTGAAATCCTTTGCATTCCAGTTTCAAAACTAAGGCAGTTTTCTTTAACACACTGAAGAAAGCACAAATTCTTCAGATCACAACACAGGGATTTCTTTTTCCCACTTGTCCTCGAGGATTTAAAAAGAAAGTCTAGGATCAAGGCATGCAGGCACTGCCATGACACATTACAGAGCCAGCTCAAAATATGGGGAAAGCCTTGGAGAGAAGAGGAGGGGCTCATTCTGGGCAGAAGCTAAACAAGTTATGTGGCTTGGTGCTTCAACAAAAGAAAATCTATAAAGCTCCTCCTCATTTGACTGAAAACTGTGTTGGCCTTTGTTATAAATAAAAATAAAGTGATTTTTCGCATGTTGGAGTTAATAATTACTGTTGTATTGTTATACCTGTTGAATAAAGTTGAAAGTTTGGATTTTTGATAAAGTTTTAGATTGAAAAGTTAAAAAGAGACTGTTTTAAAGATGTTTTAAGAGTGTAATGTTTCTGGGTAAAAGCATTGGGATATTAAAGTTATTTGGAGCAAAATAAAAGGGATTGAAGGTACTTTAGATGGAAAAGCAGTTGAACCCATGTAACCCTGAGTTCAGAAGTTATGTACTTTTTTAAAAAAATCCTTTATCTTTGTAATTTTATTTATGTAAAACTCAGTTTTTATGTTGTATTGTAAATCTGTAAGCCCATCACCCATCCCAATATTAAAGGCACCCTGCAGCACCCGAGCTAAAAATAGAAGGTTTGCACCTCTCCGCCCACCTCAAGTGGAATACTAATGAGGCCCTTTCCCGCCTTTGCAAATTACCCCTAGACAACGATCCATCTATTGGTGGGGAAGGCCACCTCATTAATTAGTATTCCCAATCACCAGCGAGCGAGAGGGCGGAGAGGCTAATTCGGACCAGCCCATCAAAAACTTTATAAATTTGGCCCTCTTCAGGAGCTGAAAGGCTTTTTTTCCAGGTGCCTTTACCTCCAACAGCTGCAGACTCTGGTCTGTGCAGGGTGCCTGGTGTCTCTGTCTCTCTGACTAGCAGGGAGTCAGAGACTGGGTCGGGTGCTGGGCCTCTTGCCCATTTTTATGGGCTATACTTAAAATTTTTTTTTTTTGGACTTAAGATTAGCTTAAGTTCGCCACCCGGCCTGAGGGATCTCCTTGCCCTTGACCACCAACCGGTGGCCAGGAGAGTCTTATTGCCGTCCTGGGACCTTCCTTTTTTGTGCTTTTTTTCTTTCTTTTTCCTTTCATTTCTCCCTCGGGAGATCCTGGACCTCGTGGGTCCAGCAATAAACACCTTTTGCTCTAACCCACGAGTATGAAATTGTCTTTTTTTATGACAGCCTTAGCTGTATTTTCAGCTCTCAGTCCATGTGCTAGCCTCAGATGAATGAGGTGCTCAGGGGGATCCTCTTTAAGCTCAGGGAAAAAGGCAGGGCATGATAGCATGGCTGTCAGGAAAAGAAATCCCTCCTTTTATCTCAAAACAAAAGGGACCAAAATGTGACCTTCATTTCAGATGAAAGGTTTTGTATAACTTACATCTGTATTGTGTTATCCGATATATGTTTTGTACCACTCCACTAAGTCAGATTTCCTGTATAACATCAACTATCTCTGTGACAGTTGAGTGGATCAGTGGTGTAAAACATTCTCATTGAGTTCATTAAATGAGCATAAATATCTCCGTAATTAGCCAGCCCAGCACAGGAGGAGTGAATATGAGACTCAGCTGAATGCAGAGCATGAAATCCAGAAGACTAGAAAGGAACTTCAAAGAGAGCAATGGGCTCCAGCTGGCTTCAACCATTCTTTCAGCTGGCGTGCCTTCCCAGAGACTGAAGTCACTCAGGGTTGTGATGGTGAGTAGCTGACAGGGAACGGTAATGGGAGTCACACTGGTATGGTATCTCACCTGTGCCTTGCCATTGCTATCTTTTGCTAACAGTATTGTATATTTTTACGGTGGTTTTTGTATCACTCTGTAAAATCAGAAATCCCCCGAAACAGCCTGCCGTGGCCACGGGCACGCTCGGGGAGCAGCTGCGGCTGGCAGGCTCGGGGCGCGGCTCTTGGCAGCGGCAGCGGCGGCTGCTCCGCCGGGGAAACAGCAGAGCACGAGGCTGTGGCGGCCACGGAGCTGCCTCGGGGAAACGGCAAAGCAGTGCAGGACAGGGGCGGACAGGGAACACAGCCCGGGAAGAAGCAGCACCGCCCGCCGGGAGGAAAAGGCGAGCGAGGGAGCGAGGGAGCGAGGGAGGGAGGGGAGCCGAGCCGAGCCTGCAGGCGAAAGCTGCTCCCTCACAGAGCCCGAGAAAATGGCGGCGGCTGTGTGGAGCTCAGTGCTGCTCTGCGCTCAGCCTCCTCCCTAGCTCGATTTCCCGCGCGTTTCATGAAGGCCACACAAAGCCGTACCCTACATGCAAATAATAATGTGCCCCATGCCACGCCCTGTCAAGGTTTGTCACCTCTATTGGGTACACAGTTTCAAATCCTGCTGCTATGCAAGAAAAATGTAACTTTGCCAAGCCCTTGCAGTTCTCAGTTTTCAGCTAGATGCCTTGTGTTCTCAAGCCTCCCTTTGCTATCCTCTTTAATAGGAAAAAACCCTTCACACCCAGGCAGAAGATGGGGCCCTACTGTGGATGATTTCTAAAAGAAATTGTCTTATCTGATGCTGTCAGCTATGCAAAAGTCCTCAAGGGAGACTTACTTAAGGCTCTGTTAACAACCTCTCCCTCCCGTAAATCACGGTCGATTTTGTTGGCTGTTCCTGACCCTCAGATTGCCTCTGCATTGATCAGATCCCGAAACAGAGCTCCTTAAGAGTAGAGAACACAATTTTTATTCTAATTGAGTGAAAGGGACAGACTGTGCCACAAGGATACATGACATTAATGACAACAGCAGAAGAAATGATAAGGCCCTTTGTAAAGTTCTATACCTTGGCCTGCATAGTCCTCTGGAGAAGAAAAAGATCCTAAAATCATGTCCCATGACAGGGTCTGGGAAGGTGTCCCAGCTGAAGATCCCAAACCCTCAGAAAGGTGCAGGCACATGTGCTCCCTGCCCTTACTTATCGTGTGGAAGTGTCTGATCATTAGTCTTGGAAAAGGAGGCAAGCCAGTCTTGGCATAGGCACTGATGGATGAAGAAGAATGATCTAGCCAGATCTGAACTCCATTTCTCACTCAGTTTCTTGCAGACTATCAAGAAGGTGGTCATCTGCTGGCCTCCTCAGTTCCACAACTCTGCTTTTTGCTTTCCAGCTGTGAAAAATCCACAGATTACATCACAGCCCTTCATAAGATCAGCATTTGTACAGCGTGCTGCCCAAGGTGCATCTGGTAGGCCCTGGGGAATGGCAGAAGGCCTGCTGGGATGATTGTAGAGCCATGCCAGGAGAAGCGTGCCAAAGCAGCACAACCTTATCTATTCTAGTAATTGAGAGCATTTTAACTGCCAGATCGTACCGGGGGGACATTGGGGAGGGCTTTGGATGGCACAGGCCAAATTCACACCAAGAAGCATTCTGATTCTGTATTAGTCCAGATGAACATGGGCCAGTGCCAGGAAACATTAATGGTGCATTCAGAGCCACTTGCACAGACACGACACACAAATAACTTCAGCCTACACCCATCCATCTTGTCTCATCACCTCGTTTAAACTCAGTCTTCATGTTCCAGATTTGCTTTCCAGGCTCTTATTTCTTTGGTTCATTACACACAAAGATCCCAGAGTTTTTACTGATAACATTTATCTAATTACACTACTTACCCAAAACTTCTCTTCTTCATGACTTTTGTACATTGATTTCTGCTGGTAGAAGCTCTGATTTCGCAAGTCTTACACTGATCTAAGAACGTACCTAACATTTATATTTTTTTCTCCCAGTGTAGGAGCAGATTTTGAAAAAATAACTATATCTTTCTGTTCATTGTTTTTTTAAAAGGGAAGAAGTCAAAGGTGCAGATGGAAGGACGAGGTAGTTGATGTCTCACATGCGACTGACAGCAGGGCGCAACCAAGGACACTCTACCCTCCAGAGACATTCTGCAATCGGATGGTGAAAGGTCTCCACAAATGGACTGCAGTGGAACTCTGGACTGGGCCAACAGGGCCCTGCCAGCAGGCAGACTTTGGGAGGAGCCGGGGGCATAAAAAGTAACTTCATCACAAGTGCTGAAGCTTTTTGGCTTTGGTTTTTGAGACTTGTCTTTTGTGGTTTGGAGCTGGGCTCGTTTGCTTGGAGCCTGGGAGCTGGGGCTTTTTGGCTTTTGGGGCTTTTTTGAGTCTTGTCTTTTGGGGCTTTTTGAGCTGGGGCTTTTGAGTCGGAGCTTTTGGATCTTGTGTTTTTGCTTTGGCTCAGACCTGCTGAGGTCTGCTCCTCACCCTGGCCCTTGCCTGGTTTTTGGCCTGACCCCAGCCTGCCTTTTGGCCCTTCTGCCCTCGCTGGCTCTCACTCGCCCCGGCTCACGTGTCCGCCTTCCCTCTCGCTGGGCACCTGGTGGGACACGGGCTGACCTCCTGCATCTCCTGCCCGATCCCTGCTCCCCGCGTTTCCCAGCGCCCGTGGCCGCAGGAGCTGTGCGTGCGGAGCCTCTCCGGAGCCGCACGGGCTCCCGGCAGGCAGCGCACAGAGCGCCGCACCTGCGGCCATGGCGCTGCGCAGCCCTCGGGGGTAACGCCCGCTTTTTCTCTCTGTCTTCCCCTCCTGTTTCATTTTCCTTCCTCCTTTTCTGTCTTTCCAAGTCCTCTTTAGGAGGGCAATTACTTCTGTAATCTTTTGTTTGTTCTTTTCCAATAAACGGTTGTCAGATACAATGTTGTCTCAGTTTACTTAATTTCATGCTAGACCATCTGTTGTTAAAAGAACTCCTCGAGGCTCCCCGCTGTGGAATGCAACAAGTCAGTACTCCTAAATAACTTTTTGGGGTTTTTTTCCTCCTAAAAAGACTTCAAGGAAATCAGTACAGTCTGTTTGGACACTGATTTATATACCACTAAGGTCAACAAAGTTGGTAAACCTGGTTTTTTAGAGGAAAGAATTTCAACCCTATTCCCATGAATGGTCCCTGAATCCAGGCTGTGTTTCTATCTACAACTAATTTATTTAAAGAAACAACAAAACACATTGAAAATCTTAGTGCCTCTATGTTAGTTAACTCTATAGATTCATATAGCCACACAGAGGTTACCAAAAAGTTCAAAATTAATAGTGACATAGCTCTAAAACTGTAAAATAAAAACTGGACCTTCAAGATTAATGACTGTGAATAGATCAATGGTAGATTAAAATACTAGAGGTCTTATTCTAGGTGGCAGAAGAAATGTTTTACTGCCACTTGAATGTATTACGCTGTTTCCTTTTGTATGCACTCATTAGATTTGAGATCTTTTTATTAGTCAAAAAGAGCCATTTAATTCACTTTTTAAAGTGCTGAAAATGCATATATAGCTGATAGAACATAATTAGGCCTTTATTCCCCCCTCAAACTATTATACTTTCCAGAGTAAATACACATTTTCAAAATAGGATCTAAATCCTTATTTACCTGGTTGACCACCAGTTAGTGTCCAATCAGTTCAAAGTTTTTGTTCTTCTTTTTCAAGTGATCATTAGTACCATGCTTTCCAAATGAAAGAAAACTCAAAATTAAGAAACCATGCCTACAGTACACAAGGCAGAAAAATATCGGCCTGTTATAAACAGGGTTTGGGTTGGGTTTTTTTCAGTCCTTAGGCTGAACTGTAATGTAAGAATGTCACTCCTATGTCATACAATTACACTTTTTCCTATTTTGAACTTCTTCACATTCAGAGTTATATACAGGGTTCCCATGTTATGTTTTATATAGCTAGCTAAGCAGCCTAGAATTTTTAGTGCTATTTGATGGAATTCTGCTATCACCCTCAGATCCTCCTCTCATTTAATCTTTGCACCACAATCATAGAGTCGTGTTTTCTCTTTCCTTGTTCTTATCCACAGTTCTGTCTAACTGTTTTTTCCTTTAAGCTACACAAACTTCCTATTTGCACGCATAAGGATGGGAACCTGTAGTGTCATCTGTGACTTTACTGACTTTTTGCACGTGGCATGCAATATCTACTACCATATTTTGCTATTTGTTTCCAGATACAAATGGTGTAGAAAGGCAAACATTTAGAAATATGTCTTATCATCAGTGGAAAAATATTCCCAGGGAAAAATCTTTCCGTTTCAAGTTAAGCGTGAAAGCCCGACTGGTGATTCTTCTTCTAACGTAGTTAGCAGGCATGTGTCAAAAAGCTCAGGAGCTCATGGTTTTGCAGTAACTGCAGTTGTCTGCTATAGTACTTTCTCCTCTTTTTTAACACAAACCAGCTTGAAATGTCCCAGAATCATTTGCAGTAACATAATGAAAAGCACAGCAAATTGCAAAAATACAGAAGGAGCTACAACACGTTCCTGTCCGTAAATTTCAGGAATTGCTGGTAACAGTTAAAAGCATTCTCAAAATCCATGCAACTTCTCACTTGATCTTGCACCTCTGAGTATTTCCTCAGCTCTTGGACCATTGTCTTCAGGGTCACCAGTCAGTTTTCCTCTTCTACCCTGGCTGAAATTATTCACAATTTCTAAATTTTTTCTGAGCAAAAAGTTTGTTATACTGATGAGCTAACAAGGCCCATTATAGAAGGTTTTCATAAACACGCAAGCCTCTTACAGGCCCAGCATTCATGACTATTACTTTCATACATAGTAGCACAAAGTAGAACTCTGAAGAGGCACCTGAAAGTGGAACTTAATTTCTCAGAGGCCTGGAATTAATATTAAGCCCCTCCTTCCCCACTAAACATAAAGAATTGATCATTCCAATTAAAACAAAGGTACCCATCTATTAAAAAAAACTATTAAAACATATCCATTCTTTTTCTGTCTAAGGAAATTGCAAGTTAACAAGAACTATAGTCTCTTTAATCATCAGGGTTTGTAATTCCATAGAACTGGAATATTTTACACTAAGTTTTAGTTGTACTTACCTTTCATCACATGGTAGTAGCACTTCAAACTTTGTTAGTTATTGTACTAGTTTACATGTGTGAATGAAGAAGTTTATAAACATTGTGGTGTCTCTTTCAGAATATTTCTCTCTAGGCACATTCTACTCCAAGCTCTCAGTTCTGCCCTTGCTATGATGTCTGTTACCTCGGTCTTCACTTGGTCTAAAAGGGAAAAAAGTCTTCTAAGATGTACCACTGTCTTTAAATAAGATGGAAGAGAAATGTGTGTCCCCATTCATAGAAATGTGAGAAATCAAAACTCTCCATAAAGAAGATAGCAGAAGTGAGCTTCAGTTTTCGTTGACTGACTGACATGAAGATATAAAAGCACATTGCATAAAAACATGGAAGTTGCCTAAAATGAGTTGTCTTATTACACCACTACAACCTTCAATGTTCCTTTTGTAGTCTGCATATTGGCAACTCTTCAGAAAAACAAAATAGAGCTCACAATGCTCCTGGTGCAGTTTACAAGGAGAGGTGGAAGAAAGACAGAGGCACTTTTATCTTCCCCTTTCTTTTCCAAGGTCGTTTTTAGCAACTAAGATGCATATTCCACTCTAACAGTACTGTAGTTCTCCTCATCTATGCTTCAGTCTCTTTTCTAAAGATCTTACTCCTTTACATAGTATTTGTAATCCTCTCAAATAATTAATCTTTCAATGAATTTTAAAATAAGGACCCTATTTTGGAAAAAAAGAGCCCAAGATACATATGACACACTAGGCAAACTATATAAAAATTTATTTGCAAGTGTTTTTCCTGCAAACACCAATGAAGATGGAAAACATACCTGCATTTTTTACACCTAGACTCTTAATTCCATTTCTTAAATTAAGCCCTGCCCACTATCAGGAGGAAAAACTGCAACCGCAAAAGCTATAGACAGCATGTTCAATCCATAGATTATTTCCTTTACCTCCTTTTCATTAGCATCTCTGCTTTTGTTCCTGAAATATAGGTCTTCAGCTTTGTTACTGGATTTAAGTCTCTATTCTCTTTCATGGATTGACAGAGGTTTTCTAAGGCTTGGAGAGAATTCCTACTGTATTTGTTCCAGTAAGGAATTGATAGCAGTGGTTAAAGATGCCAGACATGGTACTAGCAGATGCTACACAAACTTCCCTGCAGAGCTCTGTGAACGCATTTCAGTCGTGATCTCTAACATCCCTGCTGTTCTTGATCTGGACCTCTCCTGTGCAGGGCCTGACAGAAGTTATCTGCTCTTGCAGCTCTGTGATTCAGGCAAATAGCCACAAAGGACTAAACAGGATAGCCCAGAAGTCATCTTCACTTGTTTGATAAGCCAGTTTTATGATCAGATCTAGATGATGCAGAAGTTAATAGGCATTGTCATGAGTCAGTAAATATGCAATTGTTTTTCTACATCTGGACACAGCAAAATGGTAAAAACAAGGTTACTCAAAAAAATACAGGAAGAGAAAGAAACCTGGAATTAAGGCATACAAAACGAGTATTTTTTTCCTGGAACTACATGGTGTCCTTTAATTCTACACATAGGATTCCCAGTGGAGAGTTCAGCTTGTGCTTACATCTGACTCATCCTGAGGAATCACTGGGGTACCAGTGCTGTTTACTCAAGGTGTGAATTATAAAATATTTCAGATTATTTCTCAGTGATAGTAAAAATTAAAAAAAAAAAAAAAAAAAAGGTTTGAAGTGCTAGAAGCTATACATAATGGTTATTTAATGAGAAAGCCTTACTACAAAAAGAATACTGCCAGGAGTGCTAGTTTGAAGTGAACTGGAAAGCTTAGCATTTCCTGTCCATTCTCTGTGAGACTCTGGAATCTGTCAGGAAAAGCACAGTTAATATGTAGAAAAAGAGCAGCAGCATATCCTCAGTACTACAAGATTTCCTAGATCTCTTGATGTCAGAGCTAAGACAGTTTACAGCTGCTGAGGATCTGTCTCTGGAGCAGTAAGAAAACCACAGAGCAAGTCAGGGGAGAAAAGAATGAATTCCAGATGCTTGGTTTGTAACCGCATGTTGATATTATTTCTTGAAATGCAAATTAAGCACGTTTAACCTTTTTTTCCTGTTATCTTTGTAATATGGTACAGTCTTGCATTTTAAGATGTAAAATTTTAAAAATTATTTTGCAGGTTTCAAAATCTTCAATGAACATGTTGCTCTTTCTCTTGGGAATAATATTCTATTACTACATTCAATACATGAATACTTAATTTCCTTAACAGTTGTGCAAATGACTAACTTATTAACCTTTGCAGATAAAGTATTTGCCAAATAACAATATACTTACAGTTATACTAGTGTGAACAGTGTCACTGAAACAGAAAATATTATTTTAAACCCACTTGTTTCAAAACAAAGTAGAAAGCATTAAAGAGGTATTTGTAGCCAACACTTATATGATGAATTAGTGGATGCCGCCATGAGCAATAAACGAGGTACCAATTATCAGTTATCCATTATCCTGAAGAATAACAGCAGAGTCCATCAGTACCTAGAGTTCTTGGTCAATCAAGACACTTAGACCAAACGCAGTGAAGTGCAGCAAACAAATGTGAGGAGGATGAGTGAGCAGAGAGGACCCATTGTGCGCTGACCACAACCCCCATTCCTTGAGAAGCTGAGAATGAAGCAGAGAATGAGTTTTCTTATTGGCATGTTATGGACAGGACACAGGTAGAGTTAAAACAGCTTTGAAAAACTTCTTGTATTTCGCATTATCGGTGAAGTGTCACAATCACTAAGCCTGAGACAAAGAGGGGTTAGGGTGAAGTTTTTTAACTGTTTCTGTTTCTCACAATTCCATTCTATTTTAAGTGGCAATCAAATAAATTTCCGACGTTGAGTCTGTTTTGTCCATGCTGGTAATTGGTGAGTGATCTCCCTGTCCTTACTTTGACCCGTGGGCTTTTCCATCTTCTCCCACCAGCCTGGTGAAGAGGAGCACTACAAGAGTGGCTGGGTGGGTGTCTGGCTGCCAGCCGAGGTCAGCCCACCAAAACTTTCTTTGTGAACTTGAACAGTTTTAAATGGTTCTCTGTACTTTCTTGGCTACACCTGGACAGATAATAGAAACCAGTTATGAAGGGATATCTGTCTAGAGTTCAGAGGTTTTTTTAATGAATTTTTTAAGAATTGATGTGCTTTTTATGACAGGAATACAATCAGAATGGAGGGACAATGCTATGAGGCTGAATTTGTCAAGGCCCCAAACTAGGGGGAGTGAGATTAAATGCAGAAACACATTTATTCCCCTTAATTAAAGTTGTCATGTTTTCTGTGAATATCATTTTTTGCAATTCAGAAGAGACTTATTCCATGATATATATTGGACTGTAATATATTATTTTTAAAAAATAGAGTAAATGTTTTTATATTAGCATGTGATTTACATAGAGTTCAAGTAATATTCAAAACTTATCATATATGCCACTAAATCTACTGAAATGTTAGTTACAAAACTCTTCCTTACACATTTCTTGACGTCTCTGTGAGAGTTTTTGAAATTTCAAGATTATAGGCTAAGAAAAAAAAGTAAGAAATGTGTGGCACACATTTGTTATGAATTATAATGCATTCAGCTGATCTTTACCCCGAGGTAAAAGTATGTCTTCAGTGTAAGGTCCCCAGGTGACAGTCTCAAAAAATATTAATTTCAGCTTGGACTCTGAATAGCAGAGTGGAATGACACTGTAAAACCACGAGTTTGTGCCAGCCCTGTGCTCAGCCGTGTGTCACACACAGTGACAGCAGTAAAGAGCCTTGCTGCCATCAAAGCCATCAGAGAGGCACGAATCAGGAACTGTACAGCGAGATATAAATATGAAATCAAGAACAGGAATACATCCTTTGTCACCTACATAGAACTGAATTTTAATGCCAGCATCTACAAGTCCAGAGAAAGCACAAATGTACCATGCAAGTGAATCCAAGCTATTTTTCACTCAGTTTGTTAAATAAATTTATTACAAACATCTTTTTATTGAATTGATTATACAGTTTACATCACTCTTCAAAATGATACAGAACCTTTTTCATCTTTATACAGGATTTAAATTTAAAATATTTTAAAGCTAGAAAAAGCACACTGCAATCTGTGTTTAGAGCTGTAAATGTTCTGTAAGACATATCTTTTGCCATTATTTTTAACTTAGAATGGCCTGAACCATAATCTGACCCATTCTAAAGGCTATGAAGTATTATAAAAGCAACAGTTAGATAAGTGGCAGAGGAATATATTTACCTGCCTAGCAGAAGCACCTATGCACATAATTCGTTTTAAATAGTTGGTTCATTTCTGAATTACTTCTCAAATTCCTTAGTTTCACTAATTTTATTATCTGTCTAGAATGAAGGGTGCTACATTATCTGTGTACACATTATTTCGATCTGATACTGCGTCTCACTTTGCTACAAGCTAGGTTAATGTGATCTCCTCTTTTACATTTCTTGACATCAAAAGAGAAATTGTTGCTTCACGATGGAAGATCTCTAACTGAAAAAAGATTTCCTAACAGCTTTGTGATACAGCATCCTTGAAGCTGGTTTGCTTCTCCTTTTCTAACTTAGTTTTGGATGTACAAAAAATCTCACTTGTATTTTGTCTGAAAAAGAAAGCAAAACTCATGGGAACATGAAGCACATGCCTTATTAAAGTCAGAACATTAGGAGAAGTTACCTGCTAGCTCGTCTGAGAAGTAAGTAAGTGTTTTCTTTCAAAGCTGAATTTCAGCCTTTGTGAAATGTGCTGTAAGGAGCCCAGGAGACAAATCACCCACAAACTGTCCAGATTACACACAGCTTGAGAAGCAGCCATGAAAAATTTCCTACATATCCAAATTCTGTTCTGGACAAAGTGAGATCTTGTTATGTTAAGACTCAAGGATTTTGATGGAAGTGTAACAACAGGAAGAAAACTCAATACTCAATAACCTCATGGAATGCAAATGATTAGAAATTTTAGATACAGGATGGGTAATAAACAATATATTCTTAATATTCACATTAAAAATCTAAACATTTCAATGACAAAAGAAAAAATCCAAATATCTTCACTCTTGGTGAAGCTGCTAGACATTTCAGAATTCTGAGGTTAAAGAACTGGAAGGCCAAAGTAATTGACTACCCTCCTCAATGATTTCTACATTACAATAAACAGCAAAGAAAAAACCTCTGAAGACTTTCAGAGCAAAAGAGAAAACTCGCATGTCAGAGGATGCATGTAAGAAAACCCATATACACAGTACTGCAAAGCAGAAGGGTAAATGTTTCAACACCTATCAATTAAACTCATGTCAAGTCTTCCCTGGACTTTAATCCTTCGTGGGTGATTTGCAGGAATTATTTAGCCAGAATTCTTTTGTACAGTGTCTAATGGGCACTGTAAGAAAATGTTGATTTAATAATGCTGAGAAAGATCAGCACATGGAGGCATTAGTAGGTGTGGTGGTTCAAACCCCAGTGGATCATTAATTATCATGCAGCCACTCACTCACTCACTCCCTTTCCCCTCACCAAGTCAGGATAGGGAGGAGAATTGGAAAAAGTAAAAAAACCTAAAATTCCACATAATAATAATGAAAAGTAATAAAGAGAGGAATTAAAACCCAAGAAGTCAAATGAATGCACAATACAAATGCTCACCATCTGCCAGCTGATGCTGAGGGTGTCCTCGGGCAGCAATCAGGACCCCCACTTTCCGTATTGAGCATATACGGAATATTTCATACCTCATTCTGTGTCTGAAATATCTCTTTGGTCAGTTTGGATCACTTCTCCTGGCCATGCTCTCCCCTGGCTTCTTGTGAAGGCACTCACTGGCAGCATGGGAGACAGATTATTTGATTACTTTATTATCTCATAATGAAACAAAACTACTTTTAAGATTATTAGACACCGTCAGTGTTACGAATGACTTTTGACCCCAGACTGTTTCAAAATTAGAAATTCCCTATTGCAGAAATAGCAGTTTTGGCTTAAATTTCTAGGAAGTACAAGAAAAATGTGCTTAAAAGATCTCTGTTTGTATTTCCAGACAAATTTTGTACTGCTGGTGACTTAAACAAACATAGGGATAACTAAGCAACAGATGAAGGGAACTGGTGAAAGTAATTTATCTCAAAAGACAAATAGCAAAGACTGCATTGCTCATTCTGTTTCAGTGAGAATTTGTCTTGAAAATCACCTTCTTTTTTCCTTGCTCAGGTTGCTGGTGCAGCTGGAAACTTGGATGAAAAATTAGCCAACAAACAGGCCCCGAGACACATTTGTTCAAAACCTGCTTCATCTCCAATGGACAGCTGAGGAGAAACTAGTTAAAAGCTTGACAGATTCCACACACGGCAAAGCATCTTTTGTGGGCAGTGCTTTAGATTGCCATGAGGGAAGGTGTACCAGTGAATCAGAGGTCAGCAGAGGGAAAGAAAAAGCCACTGTTGCTTCCATGTTAAAAGGAAGTGTTATATACAGAATCTCAAAAATTCAGAAAACCACCAAATTTTACCAATTAATTTTAAACATTCTTATGCAAATCTTATTTATCTGTGGAAACATATGTATTCTAACAGTGATTTTATGCATATCACTGGTTTCCCATGAGATAAAAGGACAGATTATCCAGTTGCTACTCTCTGACCTTCAGAAGTGTCAAATTTAGATTCTATAGATGCAGGAGAGTAAGTAAGTTTGGTTTTAAATTACAGTTTGATAAAGTAATGAACAGGATTCTAAGATGGGCTTGGATGTGTTAGCAAAGGTCCTCACTTAATGACCCAAAGAGGGTTTTTAAATCCTGTCTCTTACATCCCACTGATATACATTGATGCAAATAATGTCCAGAACTATTTAAATGTAAGTTGATCAGGTTTAATGAAGTATGGGTTAGACTCCAAACAAAAAGAATCGTATGTCTGAAACACATCTGAAAGTATAACAGAAAACAAAATAAATCAAATTAAATAGAATTGCCTGAATGACTCTACTGTAATGGTAATAACCCCTTAGCAGCTTTGGGGTAGCCTTTCTACCATTTAGAAATGGCTTGCACTGAAGATGTGTTTAAATACTTGCTCATGATACAATAAAAAATTTTGATTATGAAAGGGTCTGTGAGTATGAGGCACTTAACTTCCTTTTCAATTCCCAGTCTTTTTTCTGTAACTCCCTTCAGAAAGGGAGGAGAGAGATGATGGACTCTGTAGAGTCCATAGATACAATAGATACAATTCCCTGTAGATTAAATCATTAGATATACAGTATCAGGTCAATTTCATCCTAGAATGTATAAAAACCATTCTTGTGCAGATGTTCTGAGTTCTGCCTTTTCTCCTGGAGGATACTGGCACATCACCCATCCTGCAAGATGGAATGAATACGTGTATAAAAGCAAACACTCTCCCCTTCACTTCCTTCTCCTGGATCAAAATAGGCCTCTGTAGACAAAAATCTGCACAGGAAAACCTGATCTAAGACAAAACAAAATTTGTATTTTGTTCATTTGGATCAAAGAGCATAAGCCTGCCTGAAGGCCATGAGAAATGAGAAGCAACCAACCAGCTGTGTTTGGACCACCTCCATTCTGTTGTTCTGATAGGAAATTCAGATTTGGGGAATTAGGGAGGGTGAGACCCACCCCAAAGAGGGGGGTCTCACACACACCCCGGCACTGGCAACACACAATATTATGGGTAACATTCATGAATATTCATCACATTCCCCGGGATAGGAGTGGTTATAGAAATCATTTCTTGGCAATCATTACTATCATTAACATGTGTGTCACGCATGCGCTGTGTGTCCTGGTGGTTTTTGGGGATCTTCTTGTGATGAAGATCTGTAGTCTTCATCAGAGTGCACTTTTCACCTTTCTCTCTGGAGCGTGGGCGGTCCTTGGTGGGTGATTCAGGGTTTCTGTTCTGGCCTCAAAGAGATTCTTGTCCCCACAAAATAAAGGGAATGTTGTTTTTCTAGGTTTAGAATTCACATATTCTGTCTCTCGGTAGTTAACTTCAGTTACCTATTGACCACTCCTTTCTCAGATGTCCAGGGGGTCTGTGGCCAGGTGGGAGCTGCGGTGACCCCAACGACCTGTGGTCCCTGCAGCAGGGACAGGAGCCTCTGGCTCCATCTTTGGGAAACTTTCTCTGTGTTCTCTGCCCATCTCCCTCCTCTCTCCCTGGCTCAGCTTGCCCCCTGCAATGCGATCCTGCCCTGCTGCTGTCACTCAGGAGGATTGTCACCTGCCCAGTGAGCCCTGGGAGCAACCATGGCCCTGTCCCCAGGGCTCTGGGGTCACACAGGGCTGGTGACACCCTTCGCTCTGCTGGCTCTGCCCCTGTCCCTCTCTCATGGCTCCTACCTGACCTTTTCCGTGGCTGCTCACCTGTGACACCCCCAGAACCTCTCTGGGGCACCACAAGGAACCTCTTCCATCTTCTCCCTGCTCTCCTCCCTCTCCTCCTCCTCCCAACCTCTTCTGAACTCCGGGAAGTTTTATCCTCAACAAGCACTGCTGCCTCCCCTGGCAGATGTATTCCTTGGGGTCTGTCCTTCCCCCCTGGGCTCCCGTGGCTGTCAGAAGAGATTTCCACAGCCCTGCGCTCGCTGATGTGAGGCAGAGGAGCAGGACCAGCCTCGGGTGCTTCTCGCTCCTCCAGGAGAGGGTCAGGGCAGGGCTGGCTGTGATCAGCCCTGCCAGGCTGGGGAAGGCAATAATCTATTTATTTAATGAGGGGAAGCAGGTGCTTGGGGAGACTCAGCTCCCCTACAGTCCCACCCTGATCCCAGTTAAAGATGTGGGAAATGTTTTTCCTCCTGCATCCTGGGAACCTGGTGGTGTTGACTCCATCCGCTGGAGAGGAGATCAGAGGAGGCTGTGGTGTGGCAGAAAGGGCCTGGGGTGTGGCAGGAGAAACTGCCCAGAGGAGGGGCAGTTTATACACCAAAATACACCATTTACCATGGAAATCTGAGCAGGAATAGGTTCAGATTTTTTATTATTCCGAGATGCAAAACCGGCCAAAGCGGTGGCATTTTCTCAGATGAGCCCTTTAATCCGAGGAGATGGAGTCAGTCCGCAGGGTGTAAGGGCTGCATCTCCCAGACCACTCAGCTGAATTTATTTCTGACATGCACATTTGTGGTTCAGGATGGCACAAGGGAGTCCCAGGGTGGAGAGGGCCGGGACAATGAATTTTATTCAAAATCACAGAACCATTTAGGTTGGGAAATCCCTCCCAGCCTATGGAGCCCAAGCTGTGCTCAATGCCCGCCTCGTCCCCAGCCCAGGGCACGGAGTGCCACAGCCAGGTATCCTGCAGGGATGTGGGAACAGGACAGACCTCGAGAGTGGCAAATCCAGACCACTTTTCCAGAGAATGGCTAGAAGGCCCCCAGGAGATGTTGCTGCATTTTCCATCTTGGATCAGTGTGAGGATGGTCCCTCCTTTGGGTCTGTGTCTGGCACTGACCCTGTTTTGCACTGTGCACTGTTTTCTGGCTAATTCTGCAAATTACAGGTCTGATTTCACTCCTGGTTGGTGGGAGACAGGTGATGTGTTAGGCAGGAGATGGATTATCCCTGGCCTCATTACTATCATTTCATTTTACAGCTGTGGCCCAGCCTTGCCCTTCCTGGCACAGGGAGCTGGAATTCAGAATGCACTGCATCAGAATGATCTGCCGTATCTTGCATAAATTTCCCTCTCCTGCGCCTTAATTATAGTCCCCTGTCAATTTTTCCAGGACTCCAGGGAAGATTGAGGAGGAAAGAGCTGTTTGAGGTTTCCCTGACTGACTCTCTGACCCTGCACCACCAAAGAGCTCTGCAGGGTGAAGAGAACCCTGAGGTGATCAGGGAGCATTAACCGCAGCATCCCTTGTCAAAATGGAATTGTTATTTTATTTATTGTTATGAAACACCAGAGAGCACAGCAATTCCACACAGGATTTATGGAAAATGGAGTGGGCAGGAGCTCTTTCCAGAAGGTGAGTGCGCAGACCTTCTGCGCTAGCTTTGGAAACGAAGAACTTTGGCAAACTTCAGGCATCTGCAGGATACTTTTAGCTTTTCATTTCAGAGACAAACTGGAACAAAAATTTTTCAAATCTAAATGATTAAAGAATCTTTATTTTGAACTCTAAGCAACTGAGAGATCTCGTGCTCTTTCTACATCAAAGCAACTAAAAAACTGTGAGTTCTTTTGGCAACCTGGAGCTCCTGTTGGAAGCAGCCTACTTGGAATTGAAACATTTCAGCATCAGTGCTAAAAGAGCAGAAAGACCGAAAAGCAACAGCTTCACCTGCTATTTCTTCTCTTACTGCCTCCCTCTTAGGTACAAATCAATATTTCTTAAATTTCTCAAGGCTTGGCTGATGAAAACCTCACTGCTCACATGATTTTGACACTTGCTGAACTCAGTGTAAATGTAGACCCCAAAGAAACTGATTTTCTGGTTAATTCATGGACTTCTCTCAAATCTAAATTGACAAATGTTAGGTCTCTGATGTGGACCTGTTGGCAGAACCACAGTGACTGCGTTTCTGCAGTCTTTCTCTCAATGAAAGCTGTTTTGATTTAGAACACGTTTAATTTTTAGTTCTATCAAATTTCACCTAGGCAGATGTACTTCAACCTGAATAAATCCGGTTTAAATAAATACGTGCTGGATCTGTGGAGCAGCACTCTTTGTTCCAGAGGTGAACAGGTTCGGCTGCAGATGTAAAGATGTGAGGTCAAGCTTTGTGTCAAGGCCATTTCAGCTAATCGAACTTCCTCTGTGCCACAAGCTGCAGAGGCTTTTGTATTTTTACTGTGGATTTGGGGAGATCTTTGCCCTTCAAGGCAGCTTCTGTTTGGACCAGATCAAACAGAAAGTTGGCACAGATTTTTTTAACCCATTCCAAGGTGTAAGGAGTTGAATCTTCTCCAATTAGAGAAAAAACACCAACAGTTGGGCACAGTTTAGTCGTCTTAAACCATACATTCTCCGATAATTCATATTATTTAAAAAAAAAAAAATTATTTTAGGACTACATACAAAAGGAATTCATCAGCAATAAAGAGGGAGTATAGGGAGAGATGGGGAGCAGATGCAGGTGAAAATTCACAGCAGGTACTTGGAGCACCTGGATTTGGGGGGTTTGGGGTTAAAACCTGTGGGATATGTGAATTTTGGAGGAGCTTGTTTAAAATGCATCCCAGCTGTTGCATGATTAAAGCCCTACGGCTGCCACGCTGTCCTTTTCGGTGCAAATGCCATTTTTGCTGGAGTGCAATTTTTGCTGGAGTGCCATCAGGCCTTGTGCTGTGCCCCAAGCACACAGCAGGAATATTGTCCACCCCTCACACCCCCACGCTGCTGGAAAAAAGCTGCAGCCTCTCCCGGGTCAGTCACGCTCCTCTCTCCTCTTTAAAACAGCCTTCCTTGGTGGAGCATGGATTTTTCACGTCGTCCCTGATGGAAAGCCAGGTCAGCGGTCCCTGTGCTGAGGGAAGTGGTTCTGGGCTTTGAATGATCTCTAGGAAATCCACAGGGATCTCGTTTGTCCCCTGGGGCCAGAGGATGGGCCACGCTCTGCTCAGAGGGACAGCACGAGGAGCAGTGGCCATCAAATAAAACACAAATTCCACCTCCACATGAGGAAGAACTTTCCATGG
Organism: Acanthornis magna; assembly: GCA_036785705.1. Taxonomy (NCBI): domain Eukaryota; kingdom Metazoa; phylum Chordata; class Aves; order Passeriformes; family Acanthizidae; genus Acanthornis; species Acanthornis magna. The sequence continues at coordinate 188,282 of JAWUZG010000802.1, forward strand.
AGGGGCAGAGCCCTGGAGCAGCTGCCCAGGGAGGCCGTGGAGTGTCCCTGTGTGGGACATGCCAGCCCCAGCTGGACACCTTCCTTTGTCCAAGTTCAGCACGAATGGTTTTAAATATTTTCCCCGGATCATTCACAAAATGTTACATGATATAGACTCATTAGCTAATTTCTGTAATTGCAGTAAAAATTCATCTTGTTTTTGGTTTTCTGTTTACAATTACACTTAGAAATCTGTTGTTTAATGTGTGCCATGTGCGGGTTCTTTTCTTTTGTTTTTTATTAGAGTGCTCTGTGTCATGGAAAAGTATTTGCACATATTAGACTGACTGAGATATTGTGTGTGATTATTTGACAATTAAAATATTCTGTTGACCCGAAGATTTCATGAACTTAAGATTAAGTCAATAAAAACCTTCGGTTCAAGGAAATTTAAAAATTCTGTAAAGAATGAATAAGCTTTTTCGTACTGGAACATTAAAAGTTTGTGTCAAGCAATACTCTGGTAACAATTTAAAAGGGGTTAAGGATGTCCTAAATCATAAAGACAGTGTGGTACTGTACTCAATGAGCTGAGATGCAATTTTTTTTTTTTTTTTTACCATTAAAAGAAGAAAACTTTGAAAGAAGAGTACTGCTTCATACCCTCTTGCCTGGCAGAATTTTTTTCTCAGATTTCACAGTTCTATATGGGTTGCGAGGCTGATGACTAATATGTGCGCACTTAGAAAACGATGACAATAAAATGTCCCATAGTACCTGGCATCACAAACCACATGGACTTAATCTGAAAAAGTCCTGAATAAATGAAAGCTTTAAAAATAATATGACATGGTCAGTAGGAGTCAATAGTGAGGTTTAAAAAAAGAGGATGTGGTGAACTTCCCTGTCCAGGCCAGACCATGACCGTGGTGTAATTAGGATTCACTTGCCACATCCTTGTTTAAAACTCATTGATTTCTGCCTCTCGTTGCCTCTGCCAGATCTGGTGTGAAATTTAATCAATAAATTTAATTAATTGATAAATTAATCAATTTTAAAGTAAAACAGAATAGAAATAGAAAAGAATGGAATGGAATGGAAAAGAATGAATGGAATGCAATGTAAAAGAATGGAATGGAATGGAATGGAATGGAATGGAAAAGAATAGAAATTAGAATAGAATAGAAAAGAATAGAATAGAAAAGAATAGAATAGAATAGAATAGAATAGAATAGAATAGAATAGAAATTAGAATACAATATAATGGAATGGAATGGAACGGAATAGTATAGAATAGAGTAGAATAGAACAGAAAAGAATAGAATAGAATAGAATAGAATAGAATAGAATAGAATAGAATAGAATAGAATAGAATAGAACAGAAATTAGAACAGAATAGAAAAAGAATAGAATAGAATAGAATAGAATAGAACAGAATGGAATAGAATAGAATAGAATAGAATAGAATAGAATAGAATAGAATAGAATAGAATAGAAATTACAATAGAATAGAATAGAATAGAATAGAATGGAATGGAATGGAATGGAATAGAATAGAATAGAATAGAATAGAATAGAATAGAATAGAATAGAATAGAATAGAATAGAAATTACAATAGAATAGAATAGAAATTACAAGAGAATAGAATAGAATAGAATAGAATAGAATAGAATAGAAAAGAAATAGAATAGAAGAGAATAGAATAGAATAGAATAGAATAGAATAGAATAGAATAGAATGGAATGGAATAGAATAGAATAGAATAGAATAGAATAGAATAGAATAGAATAGAATAGAATAGAATAGAAATATAATAGAATAGGCTGGAAATTCGAATAGAAATTAGAATAGAAATTAGAATAGAATAGATTAGAAATTAGAATAGAATAGATTAAAATAGAATAGAATAGAATAGAATAGAAATTAGAATAGAATAGAATAGAATAGAATAGAATAGAATAGAATAGAATAGAATGGAATGGAATGGAATGGAATAGAATAGAATAGAATAGAATAGAATAGAATAGAATAGAATAGAATAGAATAGAATAGAATAGAATACTCTGAGCTGGAAGTTACCCACAGGGATCAGCCAGTCCCACCCCTGTCCCTGCCCAGACACCCTAACAATCCCTCCCTGTCCATCCCTGGCAGCGCTGTCCAAACGCCCCTGGAGCTGTGGCAGCCTCGGTGCAGTGCCCATTCCCTGGGGAGCCTGGGCAGTGCCCAGCACCCTCTGGGGAAGAACCTTTCCCTGATCTGCAGCCTGACCTGCTCTGGCCCATGTCCAGCCATTCCCTGTCCCTGTCCCTCTCTTGGGGAGCAGGATTGGCGCTGTCCCCGCGCTGCCCTTGGCAGGAAGCTGTGCAATTCCATGAGGTTTACACACTTCTGTTGCTGTGCCAGTGCTGTGTTTTAGCCTGACAGCCATTCTTCCTCCCCAGGCTTCATCCCCGGGTGCATTTTTAGAGATCAGTCCCTCTCCCTCCCTTTGATATGCCAAGCAAGCCTTTCCCATATCCTCTGTATTCCCATATTCCCTGGCCCTCCCTGCTTGTCCCAGCGATCCAGCCCAGCCTCAGCTCCTCTCTGAGCACACATGGCTCAGCAGCAAAGGCTGCTCCAGATGAGGGCTCATCCTTGTTTAATAACAGAGCATTAATGGCTTACCTGTGCCCTGGATCCCTGGCCTGAGCAGCCAGAGGAGGCACTTCCCTGACTTTGATGGTGAGGGGAGTCTGGAGCTCTGATCAATGCACTCTCACACACCTGACCCCCATCTGGGGTTTGCTTGGCTCCTGCCGGGCACCCCTGCTCAGATGGTGACAAAACTGCGTGGTTTTACAAAAATCTTTGGTGTGGAATGCCGTGTGGCAGCTCTGGCATTCCGGGATGGAGCGTTTTGGCACCTGCTGGGCTTTGGTCCCTGCTGGGGGCTGGTGGTGGCAGTGTCACAGGAGCCACACCGTCCACATCACTGGTGGCATCTGGGATGGAAAAGAAGGATTAGAGAGGTTTTTGAGGGTACGAGGAGGAGGAACACCTGCATCCAAGCAGGAAAAGCAGCGCACACGAGGAGCTGCAGAAGCTGGGGTGTACAGATGGGGCTGCCCAAATAAATGTTTGGGGGTGTAGTTCAAGTCCTGTGGGAGATGGAGAAATTTTTCCAGTGCCTGGGACTGGATGTGACTGTCCCTTTGACAAAAATTGGGTACTGAAGAAGGATTTGAAGTTTCAAGCACTGGGAGCTGTAAGACACCTCCGAGGTGAGGGGATGAGGTGGAGAACTTGAATAGAGAAAATTCTGGAGATTTAAACCAAAGCAGCTGCCCAGTGCAGAGCTCCCATCCCTGGGAAAGTGCTTTCAAGGAAAGGGTTGAGATCCGCTTGGATGAACAATCCCTTCATGAGGAAATTCAGGGAAAACAGAGGTTAATGAGGAATTGGAAGGAACCAGCAATAATTTTAAGCCCAAATGAATGGACAGTGATTGATTATACCTTATTGATTAAACCACGGCGGTGTTAGATTTGTCAGAATTAGGCCTCTGTCCTTTACCTATGGCAACAAAAAATGAGAAGAAAATGAATGGGTCAAGGCTGAGGTGGGATTTGATGTGGTGAATTTAAAGATTAAGCAAATGTGGCAAAGGGTGGAATGGTTTTATCTCTCTTAAAGTTGCACCAAGAGGGATTCCTCTTTACACTGGAAAGATTCCCACTCTTGCCTTATTTTTCTCCAGAAGAATTGTTTTCCTTTATTTTTATCTTTTATCATGTGTTTACATGCCCAAAGTGAGAAATCTCAAAGGGACAGATGTCATTTCACAGAAGCTCAAACCCAGAGCTTCAATCACTGTATTTCACCGTAGGCTGCACCAATTTCAAAATCTGGTTGCACCTTTGCATCAATGAGTTTCACTAGCAGATTCAAAGCCTGAGGGCTCTACGAGAGGAAAGCCTTTGGCAGAAATATATATAATTCAGTGTGCAAACTCAGTATCAGATTTTTCACTTCACTCCTGAATACCCTGAATGCTTGAGCTGCTTCCAGCCACAGGTCTGGTTTGCTTGTTTGCTTTTGTCTGTGTTCTTTGTGCAGCTGAGGAGGGAGAACTTTGGGCAGATTCATGGGAAGATTCTCTTTCTCCTTTTCTTTTTTTTATTTCACAGTGATGGCACTGTGTGGATAAAAACATAAATATTTCCCAACTCGGGGTTCTAGTACTACCACATTGACAGAATTATTTGCTTTATTTTACATTCTGTTATGGAGAAAGAAGCTATTGTAATATGTATATAGGGAAGTGGAAAAAAAGGTTTGATTTTGTTAAAATTAATATTTTTCTCAGACTAAGAATTCTGGATTATATTTATGTATTCAACAACAACAACAAATCAAAACCAGATGAAACTGCCTCCAAAAAAACCAAACAAAACCCCCCAAAAAGCCAATTCCACCCCTCCAAAAAAAAAAAAAACCCCAACAACAAACCCCACTAAAAAACCCAATGATCAAAAAGGAGAAATGATTCTAGGTAAAGCTTCCATGAAAATCACTTTTGATGAAGGAGAAGGTCTGACAAGTGAACCAGGTCAAGCAGCACACATTATCTCTTCAGAGTTCTTCTTAGTCATGCTTTTAATTTAATGCTAGCTCTATTTAAAGCTCACTGCTTGATTTTTTTTTCTTTTGTTAAATTAGGAATGTCTGATGGTCATTGGAAAAACAGATATTTGCTTTGGACAATGTCCTGGGGTGGCGTAAATGATATTTTGTATTCCCTATCATTTGTATGTTTGACCAGAAATATGGTCCTGTAGTTTTAACTGTGTCTTGCAGCCGAGAGAAGCTCTGCCAGCATGGGATGTTTTGAAAACTCTTTCCCCGGACTGTTCTATGGGGGAGTGAGAAGGAAGGGACACTGGCTTTTTTTTTTGGTTTTTTTTCCCTCAGTCCGTTGCTGCTGCTGGTTGCTGCTGCTACTGGTGTGGCTGCTGCTTGGTTTGGTTTTTTTGTTTTTTTCCTGGGATTGTTTTTTGTTGCTTTTGGACCCTTTTTCTTCGACTTGCTTTCTCATCTGAGAACCTGAGGAGCCCCGGAGGACAGCAGATGAGAATTGTCCAGGGAGCCATTGGAGGAACTCCACCAGGCCCCTCGGGGACCCCAGAAAGGGGAAGCTACGCCTGAGGAAAAGGATATTAAAGTTCATCAGCTGTTTATTCAGGTTTAATGACCCCTTTTTTCCTTTCCCCTTCCACTGTGCGGTTTGTTAATTAAACATTTCTTATCCCACTTTCAGCCGAGATATTCTGTTGTTTTGGGGGGAAGGGGTGCCGGAAGTTTTTGCTGTGGGGGAGGTGTTTTATTCAGAAAACTTTACACCTAGGAAAATTTTCTCTAATCCGAGACAAAATCTGGTGCCCAAGTGGGGCTTGACAAAATTTGGAGTCCACCTTTTGTGGGGCAGAGAAAGTGGAAAAACCCAAAATGCCAGAGGAAAACTCACCCATGGCACGCGTTACAAGATGGCGCCAGCTTCTCTCTCAGGAAAAACAGGAGCTATCACGGAGTAGTTCTAGCAGCAGGTGAAAGCTCGGTGCCTCATCCGATGCCATCATCAACTTCCGCACCACGGCACAGCTGCACGGAACGGTAATGGCAGGTGAAGCAGCTGGGCTGGAGCTCTCGGTGTCTTTTCTCCCCAGTTCGGCTCAGCTCACACACTCTTGGGCCGGGAGCGGGGCCGCTCTGCTTCTGCCAGCGCCATGTCCCTGGCCTTGGACAAACAGTGTTCTTTTAGCAGAGCCCTGCATGCTGTTCCACACATCTCTCATAAAGGCCCAAACCAAGTCCAGACGCTCTCCCTACAGCAGGTTTTCACAAAGGGCTGCAGAAATCCAGGCCAACAGTAAGTGAGCATCTGAAAGGGGTTTGTCCTGCTCCTGACTGCAGAATTCTCAAGGACTGGAAGCAATTTCATTCAGCTGTAACATGGCATCTGAGTTCTTTCTAGAAAAAGTTTCATGATGAGTAGGAAGCCTTGGGAGCATGGGGTACAGGGCCGATAAATGAAAGCAGGAGCACATCCTCCAAAGTGACAACATGAATTGTCCATCTTACTATTCTTCTATTTATTCCACTCGAAGAAGGCAAGGCAAGCTTTTCTTGGAGGCAAATGGTGTGTGCGATACACCCTGGTCCCTCCCAGGCTCACCAGGGCTGGCAGCAACAAAGCAGGCAATGTGCTTCATTGTGAACAACTACAGAGCTACATCCCAGTGTGGGCTTAAGCAGCACGGTATTATGAAGAGCTCCTTTGCTGCATGGCATACAAAAAGGCGGTCCCTAATGATCTTCTTGCAAGCATGCAGTGAAGAACTGATCCTGATATCCTAATGAAGCATTGGCTTTGGCAACTCCACTCTTCTCATTCTCCTTTCTGAACAGACACTTCGCATTTTGCCCCACACTCTTGCACTACTGGCAGTCAGTTTCCAGTTGCTGCTCCTCCCCAGAGAGTGGCCTTACAGCTGCTGCTTTGAAACAAAAAAGGCCCTGGGATTTGGATAGGCTGAAGGAGTGAGAAATGTTAATGAAGTGTTAATGTTGGAAGCCACCTAGATCTGCGCTCACCAGTACTCTGAAGCACCAGCAGGAGGACCACACATCATTGACATTTGTTGGTGGTGTTCATGGTTCTGGTGTGCAAGAGCAATGACTCTGAGGAGAGACAAAAATATCCCTATTCCAACAATGCGTGTGCAAGGTCATGTGAAGTTTCACTGCCTTTTCGAGGGTATTTCAGAAAGATCGACGAGGATATTGTGGGAGGGAGCAGGTCCCTAATTTTGTCTCCCAAGGAATCCCCCAAGGACACAATCACTCTGCTGCTGATGGCAAACCCATCATCTCACGGATTAGTTTTCCCTGCAACATGCCACCCTGCCTGGGCTTTACTAGGCCAGGACTAGATGAGCCATAGAAGCAAACATACACAGCCACAGGACATAGATTTGTTCCTTCAGAAAACCTAATCAACACCTTCACCTGCATTTCCTTCTGTCCCATCAGAACCTGGCAACCATGAAGACTTTGCTGTCACAAGGGTACAGTTTGCATTGGGCTGTGGAGTGTTTTTCCTTAAGGCAGAGCAAATTGATAGAGGATTTTTAAAAGCTTCAAATGATTATGAAAGGAAACTGTGAGGTAATTTCTGGAAAGGCAGCAATGTCAATGATCATGCAGTCCACCAAGAGCTGGAGCTGAAGCCAGAATTGCTTGTTCCAGCTATGCAGGAATTTATCATGCTCCCAAGCACTGGTCCAAGGGAAGAAATTATCCCATACTCTGGGCTGAATGGCAGCCAGGCTGCAGTCTAGATTTTCAAAACCCTTGTCACCTGTTCTTAGCCTCACAGTCCACTCATCCTTCTGCAAACAAGTTGCAATTAACAACTCTGTTGGACTGCTGGCCTGGGTAAACATACATACAGATGTCTTTTCCAAAGCAGTACATCTTTTCCCAGTGAGATACACATCCTCCTCTTACCTATGAAATTGGGAAGACACCTCTGAGCCAGATATGTCTGAGCATGCAAAGGAGCAAAGCTCTGGCATTTGGGCACACTTCTCTTTCTTTCTTTCTTTCTTGGCTCAGGTCTTTTGTGAGCACAGAATTCATCAAGATAGAAAACTTTCAACTATACAGGATCTTTTGGCTCCATTGTGCCCCAAACACATCAATTGGTGGCATCATTGTAATGCCAAATAACAAACAGCAGCAAAATGACACCAATAAAACATGGCAAAAGAGGAAGAGGAGAGGCCCAGCGAGAAATGGATATGGTGAGACAATGGTACATCAAGTGAGCTCCACTCTGATAACCTCTAGCCTAGCAGGTTCTGCTGCCATATTCTCTGCTTTGTTTATTTAAATTTATTTTGTTTAAAATTTTAAAACATAGATCATCAAAATAAAACACACACAAAAATTTGAAAGATACAATCAAAACATATTTATTGAAAACTACATCTAAATATCAGAACCTATGTACATCTGTAACTATAAAGCCTAATGGATCAGTTGTAGTCTTCAATCTTCTTCGGAATGGTGGCAGCTTCATTGTGAGCTTGGAGGGAAGAGCTCTTTAGGACGGGAGGCAAGGGCTTTCAGGGTACGGGAACATAGAAATGTCCAGCAAAACTTGTTGGATGACTGTAGCCACTCAGGCCTGCAAAGAGGAAACATAAAATACGATAGAGGCCACAATACAAACTTAAAGCATTAAAAGTTACGTATTTCATGGGACAGATTTCCTGGAAACATCCAAAGAGCTGCAGAGCGAAACATGCTCCTGCTGGCAGCCCTTGAAGCAGGCCAGGGGGACACCCTGACCCACCTCCACAGAGCTGCCACAGCAACACCCTGGCCTCTGGGCTGCCGGGGGACAACAGGGAGCCCAGAGCCCTGGGCTTGCCAGGAATGCCTCAGCTGCACATGCACCTCCTGCTCCTCTCCCTGCCCCACAGCTCAGCAGCCCCACAGCTGCACGGGGCACTGGCAGCAGCACAGCTCAGTGCAGGGGGCACGTGCAGGGCACAACTGTTCCCTGGCAATGTGCATGGACACTCCAGGCTGGCACAAATCCCTACCTCCCTCCCACCAGAGAGCAGCCCAGCTCCCGCCTTACCTCTTTGTGAGGCTGAGCAATGTCGGTCTTCACCTTCTCCTCTTCACCTTGCCCTCCTCCCTGGCACTGACCCTGGCGGCAGCGCTGCTCAGCTGCCTCTGCCGGGGCTCCTGGGCCAAGGCCCCGTGAGCAGCCTGCGAGCGCAGACCTGCCCTGCCAAGGCTGGGGCTCCGCACATCAGCCTCACATCCCAACAGGTCAGCGAGCTTCCTTTTGGAACGGAGGCATCCCAGGTTCTGTCACACACCATGAACTCTTTCCCTTCTTCCTCTGGCTTAGTGCTGCATACTCTCAAGAAGCTGTAGATTAGGTACAAGGGAAGAAGTGAGTTAGTTGAACTCACACCTTTACAAACAACCCATCTAAAGGGTAAGACATTCAAAGGGTTTTCCCATTACGCAGAAGATCATGTTATTTTCATTTTTCAGGGGACTAGCATCACTTTAATTCCCATGAACTGTATGGAGCTGGCAAGCCAGGAGAGAGAGGATCTACTTCATTGCTGATGGGTTGCTCACTGCCTATCCACTCCTATGGGATGTCTTTCCTTCCAAACACGTGGCAACCCACAGTGGTCTCTAGAATTCGACAATTCCATCGAGCAATGAAGTTTTTTAAGAAACTACTGTTCAAGGCCTTTGTTTCTTGGAATTGCCACTCACTTCTGGGTTGGGGCCTCTTGGCTGTTTCTCTTCTCAACACAGGAAGTGCTGAGACTCAAACAGCGCCTGTTGCTTCACTCTCTTATGTGTATCGCCAAGTCTCAGGACAAAATCATCAAAAATCTGTGAAGAAAACAAACAACAAGAAAGCTGGATTAAAATACCCTTGTTTGAAGAAGGCATGAAGAAATGAGCACTCTTTCTGTCACATCAGCACTTGCTTGCACACTTTCTCTGTCTTCCTGTAGCCTACTCACTGGAATGGTTGCACAACCTCATGCCGGTTGAAAAATTTTCATGTCTTTTTGAGAGGTTTGGGTGGGGACAGAATAGTTCCTAAGGTGTTTCTCTCCACCCAGAAGTCACTAAATTCATCCCATTTCTTGATGCAAACCAGTATCTTTGGTATAAAAGTATGGAACCAAATATTTTCAATGCCCATTTTTTGACACAGTTGCCTCAGGTACTGAGGGTAAGTATGATTTTGCTAAACTATGGCCGGAGGAGATCCAAGTTGTGTTTGGTGTGTCTCGGAGCCTGTGTCTGGACAAGTGCAGGGCTCTGATCAACTCTTCCAGAATGCAGACCATTGGTCTAATTAACAGGTAGACTTGTGAAATTTCATGTGCTGGACAGCACTCATTAGAGCAGGTTCAGTCCCTTGACAGTCACATTGTTAGGCAGCATTTTCTGGAAAAAGGGGAAAAGCAGCTTCTGGGAGGAGAAGGAAGAGATCTGTGTCCTTAGCCATTTTCCTCCTTTCCCAAAGAGCAAAAAGGCCCTCCAAGAAGGGTGAGCACAGGCTTGAGCAAGAGGAATAGGGATGAGGCTGGAAATGAGTAGCCAGAGTTGTGCCTGTGCAAGACCAGATGGAGGTTACAGAAGTATCCTTTTCCAAAATTTTGCTTTAAACCAACCCAGCCTGACACCTCTCTTCCTCATCCAAAGCCATGTTTTGCCTAGAGAAGAATTGCCACCCTTTCAGTGTCTGAATTCCCTTCACTTAACACAACTGGCAGTAGGAGACAGCGAAGTTACAGCAACAGAAAATTCTGTCATCATCGTGTGAACAGCATCAATAGGCACCAGCCAGACAAATACATCTGGATGGAAAGAACTTGTCCTGAAGCCTGGAACTGAATTCAATTTTTCTGGGTAAGAGGGACCAGCCTGCCCCAAACCTCCAGGATGCAGGGCCAAGACACACTGAAGTAACTCTACTGCTGCAGGCTTGGGAAAGGAGCCAAAGAAAAGGAGCAATGAAGATACCCCACATACTTGGACAATGTTAGCGGAGATGAGCCAGGGCTTGGTTTTGCACAGATGAAGGAGCAGTGCCAGTCCTTCCATCCGTGTCTGAAACGCCTTGGCTTGCAGGAGATTGGAAAGCATCTGGAGCAGCTCTGTTTCTTCCCCAGCTGGAGGTAACGTGACCTGGACTTTTGGATGGTGTAGGTGGCGTCCATCCGAGATAGACTTCGCCCTGGAAACAGACCAGAGATTCAGTGATGCCAACTCTTGCTTTTCCACAACCCAAGGCAGGTTATGGGTGCTACCATACTGAGCAGCACTATGAAATCCCACATTCATGAGTCTTCTGTGCAAATAGAGGGAATAATGCACACTGGTAGGGAAGAAGCCTGCTTCAAGGAAGCAGCAGAAAACTTTGGACTCTTTGGAGAATGGCCCGTTGTGTTGGAAGTTGATTTGGTTAAACACTCATTCTCCCTGCTCCTGCAAAAAGGCACATTCCTCTCTACGATGTAGATGAAAAGGAATACAAAAGCCCCAAAACAAACAGATGATTTTCCACTGGATGCTGCTGAATTCACCAAGCTCCTTCTAGCTCCAGAAGGCAAGAGAGCAGGGCAGTATTCCCAGAAGACAGACAATCCTTGAAGTAATTAGGATTGCCTTGGACATCTTTTGTAGATTTGGAAATTTTCTTTGACACTAGTACCACCTGTGTCTTTTGCAAAGACACTGTCATCTGCAGAAGCACTGTTCTTCACTTAATTCTTTTACGGGGGGAAGAGTAGTGATACTGGGGTGTGGGGGGAGAATTATGCCTAAATGTGAACCCATTTTCTCCTCTGTCCCTTTCCTCTTTGTGGCCGATATTCAAAATATTCCACCCCCCACATTTTCCTAATAAAAATAATAATTCCTTTGTTATCTGTAGATGAAGAGGCTGAGGATCAAGAGTTCATTCCCAGGAGCAAAATGATTCAGCAGAAGAGGAATGAGATAAAGACAGATAAGAGATGTTTGATCTCATATTAGCTATGGCAATACTTGAACAATGGAGAGATTTTGGCTGCTGCCAAGCACTTACTTGCTTCTTAATTTTTCTCAGAATATCTTCCAGGTCATGTGGGGAAATAGATTGTTCCAAACGCTTTTTGTATTTTTGATGATTCAGCAAAATTTTCTGCAGCTTCTGTCCATAAGGACTAAGAGGAGAAAGAGAGAACGAGAGAAAGGGAGAAAGACAGAGAGAAAGAGAGAAAGAGAGAGAGAGAGAAAGAAAGAGAAAAAGAGAGAGAAAAAGAGAGAGAGAGAGAGAAAGAAAGAAAGAAAGAAAGAAAGAAAGAAAGAGAGAAAGAGAGAAAGCAAGGAGAAAAGCATGAAAGAAAGAAGGAAAGCGCAAAAGAGAAATAAAGCGCGAAAGAAAGCGTGGAAGAGCGTGAAAGAAAGTGGAAAAAGAAAGAAGAAAAGAATAAGGAAAGCAAGAAGGAAAAAGAGGGAGGGAGGGAGGGAGGGAGGGAGGGAGGGAGGGAGGGAGGAAGGAAGGAAGGAAGGAAGGAAGGAAGGAAGGAAGGAAGGAAGGAAGGAAGGAAGGAAGGAAGGAAGGAAGGAGGGAGGGAGGGAGGGAGGGAGGGAGGGAGGGAGGGGAGGGGAGGGGAGGGGAGGGGAGGGGAGGGGAGGGGAGGGGAGGGGAGGGGAGGGGAGGGGAGGGGAGGGGAGGGGAGGGGAGGGGAGGGGAGGGGAGGGGAGGGGAGGGGAGGGGAGGGGAGAAAGCACAAAAGAAAGGAAGCGCGAAAGACAAAGAAAGCGCGAAAGACAAAGCGTGAAAGACAAAGAAAGCACGAAAGAGAGCGAGAAAAAGCACAAGAGAAACTGCGGAAGAAAGCATGAAAGAAAGAAAGCGTGAATGAAAGAAAGAAAGTGCAAAAGAGAGCATGAAAGAAAGAAGGAAAGTGCAAAGGGAAAGATAGCGTGTAAGAATGTGCGAAAGAAAGCCTGAAAGAGCGCAAAAGAAAGTGTGAAAGAAAGTGTGAGAGGGCGCGAAAGAATGCGCGAAAGAGAGAAAGCGCGAAAGAAGAAAGTGGGAAAGAAAGAAAGAGAGAAAGAGAGAAAGAGAGAAAAAGAGAGAAAGAGAGAGAGAAAGAAAGAAAGAAAGAAAAAGAAAAAGAGTGAAAGAACGTGAAAGGAAGAAAGCATGAAAGGAAGAAAGAAAGAAAGGAAAAGCGCGAAAACAAGAAAGCACAAAAGCAAGAAAGTAAGAAAGCAAGAAAGTAAGAAAGCATGAAAAAAAGTGCGAAAATAAGGGAGGGAGGGAGGGAAAGAAAGCGCAAAAGAAAGGAAGCACGAAAGACAAAGAAAGCACGAAAGACAAAGCGCGAAAGAGAGCACGAAAGAAAGCGCGAAAGAGGGCGGGAGATAGCACAAGAGAAACTGCAAAAGAAAACGCGAAAGAAAGAAAGCATGAATGAAAGAAAGAAAGCACGAGAGAGAGCATGAAAGAAAGAAGGAAAGCACAAAAGAGAAAGAAAGCGTGAAATAAATGAGAGAGAAAGCCCGAAAGAGTGTGAAAGAAAGCGTGAAAGAAAGCGTGAGAGGGCGTGAAAGAATGTGAAGAGAGAAAGTGCGAAAGAAGAAAGTGCGAAAGAAAGTAAGAAAGAAAGAAAGTGGGAAAAAATAACAAGAAGGGCAGGGCAGGGCAGGGCAGGGCAGGGCAGGGCAGGGCAGGGCAGGGCAGGAAAGGAAA
>JAWUZG010000803.1:0-210067 GCA_036785705.1 Acanthornis magna
GAGCCGAATTCCCCCAAACCCCAGCTGAATTCCCCCAAAAGGAGCTGAATTCCCCCAAAACGAGCCAAATCCCCCCAAAATGAGCCGAATTCCCCCAAAAGGAGCTGAATTCCCCCTAAAGGAGCTGAATTCCCCCCAAACCCCAGTTGAATTCCCCCAAAAGGAGCTGAATTCCCCCAAAATGAGCCGAATTCCCCCAAAATGAGCCGAATTCCCCCAAAAGGAGCCGAATTCCCCCAAAAGGAGCCGAATCCCCGCAGACCTTGTCCTTGAAGTCGCTGTGGTTCTGCAGGATCGCTCTCTGGTATGTCCCCGTGCGCACGTAGTCCTGCATCATGTTCTGCTGCTGGGACAGGTAACCGTAGAACTGCCGGACACACGGACACGGCGTCAGCGGGAACGGCACCGGCACCGGGAATTCCCAAATCCTCCCCGGCACTGGGAATTCCACCCCCCGGAACTGGGAATTCCAACCCCACGGCACCGGGAATTCCCAAATCCCCCCCAGCACCAGGAATTGCAGCCACCGGCACTGGGAATTCCCAAATTCCAACCCCTGGCACTGGGAATTGCACAGCACCGGCACCGGGAATTCCCAAATTCCAACCCCCGGCACCGGGAATTGCAGCCACTGGCACTGGGAATTCCCAAATCCCCCCTGGCACTGGGAATTGCAGCCACCGGGAACCAGGAATTCCCAAATTCCAACCCCCGGCACTGGGAATTGCACCTTTGGCACTGGGAATTCCCAAATTCCAATCCCCGGCACTGGGAATTGCACCCCCCCCCAGCACCGGGAATTCCCAAATTCCAACCCCCGGCACTGGAATTGCACCTTTGGCACCGGGAATTCCACCCCCAAACGCTGGGAATTGCACAGCACCGGCACCGGGAATTCCCAAATTCCCCTCGGCACCGGGAATTGCACCTCCCCAGCACCGGGAATTCCCAAATTCCAACCCCCGGCACTGGGAATTCCACCCCTGGCACCGGGAATTCCACCCCCAGGCGCTGGGAATTGCACAGCACCGGCACCGGGAATTCCCAAATCCCCCCCGCCACTGGGAATTGCACCCACCTCAGCACCGGGAATTCCCAAATTCCAACCCCCGGCACTGGAACTGCACCCCCTGGCACCGGGAATTCCACCCCCAGGCGCTGGGAATGGCACAGCACTGGCACCGGGAATTCCCAAATTCCAACCCACAGCACTGGGAATTCTACCCCTGGCACCAGGAATTCCCAAATTCCCTTCGGCACCAGGAATGGCACCCCCCCCAGCACCGGGAATTCCGGAATTCCCACCTGGAAGTACTGCACGGCCGAGGACTCCTCCGTGCGCTCGCTGAACACCGAGCGCTCCGTGTTGTGGCCCCGGCAGTTCTTCAGGATGTTGTAAAAGGAGCAGAAATCTGGGGGGACGGCGGGGAATGGGAGGTTATTGGGAGGGTCCCGGGGGGATTTTTGGGGGGTCCCGGGGGTGGGTCTCGCACCGTTGGGGGTCCCGAATTGCAGCAGGACGCTGTTGCAGCCCAGGGTGATGATGAAGGATTGTTTGCCCACGCGGCTGCACTCGGTCTCGCGGGACACGGAGCACTTGAACACGCAGACGTCTTCATCTGGGGGGGAGAAAATGGGAATTGGGGGGGGGAAAATGGGAATTGGGGGGGGAAAAATGGGAATTGGGGGGGGAAAAATGGGAATTGGGGGGGGGAAAATGGGAATTGGGGGGGGAAAAATGGGAATTGGGGGGGGAAAAATGGGAATTGGGGGGGGGAAAATGGGAATTGGGGGGGGAAAAATGGGAATTGGGGGGGGAAAAATGGGAATTGGGGGGGGAAAAATGGGAATTGGGGGAGGAAAATGGGAATTGGGGGGGGAAATGGGAATTGGGGGGGAAAATGGGAATTGGGGAGGAAAATGGGAATTGGGGGGGGGAAATGGGAATTGGGGGGGGGAAATGGGAATTGGGGGGGGGAAAAATGGGAATTGGGGGGGGGGAAATGGGAATTGGGGGGGGGAGGAAATGGAATTGGGGAGGGGAAAAATGGGAATTGGGGGGGGAAAAATGGGAATTGGGGGGGGAAAAATGGGAATTGGGGGGGAAAAATGGGAATTGGGGGGCGAAAATGGGAATTGGGGGGAAAAATGGGAATTGGGGGGGAAAAATGGGAATTGGGGGGGGAAAAATGGGAATTGGGGGGGAAAAATGGGAATTGGGGGGCGAAAATGGGAATTGGGGGGGAAAAATGGGAATTGGGGGGGAGAAATGGGAATTGGGGGGGGAAATGGGAATTGGGGGGGGAAAATGGGAATTGGGGGGGGAAAATGGGAATTGGGGGGGGAATGGGAATTGGGGGGGGGAAATGGGAATTGGAGGGGGAAAAATGGGAATTGGGGGGCGAAAATGGGAATTGGGGGGGGAAATGGGAATTGGGGGGGGAAATGGGAATTGGGGGGGGAAAATGGGAATTGGAGGGGGAAAAATGGGAATTGGGGGGGGAAAAATGGGAATTGGGGGGGAAAACAATGGGAATTGGGGGAGAAAAAATGGGAATTGGGGGGCGAAAATGGGAATTGGGGGGGGAAAAATGGGAATTGGGGGGGGAAAATGGGAATTGGGGGGGAAAATGGGAATTGGGGGGAAAATGGGAATTGGGGGGGAAAATGGGAATTGGAGGGGGAAAAATGGGAATTGGGGGGGGAAATGGGATTGGGGGGGGGAAAATGGGAATTGGGGGGGGAAAAATGGGAATTGGGGGGGGGAAAATGGGAATTGGGGGGGGAAAAATGGGAGAGGAGGGTGGGGAGAGGGAAACGGGGTGGGGATGGAGGAGAAATGGATTGGGATGGAGAAGAAATGGGTGGGGCAGAGAGAAATTGGGGTGAGCACCAGGCCAAGCCCCTAACCCAGTCCGGTTCTGAACGCTCTGGGGATAAAGCACAATTAACTTCATTAACTCCTAATTACAGTGAGGGTGAACCCCTAAAGCATGGCGCGGGGGTGAGGATAGACAGAATTCCGATCAGGAATGTGGACTGAGGGTCTGGGGATGAGCTGGGATCGCCCCGGGAGATGGGAATTGTCCTGGGAATAGCCCTGAGACTCGGGAATTGCCCAGGAGCTATCCCGGGGGTCATCCCAGGCCAGGAATTGCCCCGGGGGCAATCCGGGGGTCATCCAGGCCCGGGAATCGCCCCGGGGCCATCCCGGGGGTCATCCAGGACCTGGAATTGCCCAGGGGCCATCCCGGGGGTCATCCCAGGCCCGGGAATCGCCCCGGGGGCAATCCCGGGGGTCATCCCAGGACCTGGAATTGCCCAGGAACTATCCTGGGGGTCATCCCACGCCCGGGAATCGCCACGGGGGCAATACCGGGGGTCATCCCAGGACCTGGAATCGCCCCGGGGGCAATCCCGGGGGTCATCCCAGGACCTGGAATTGCCCAGGGGCCATCCCGGGGGTCATCCCAGGCCCGGGAATCGCCCCGGGGGCAATCCCGGGGGTCATCCCAGGACCTGGAATTGCCCAGGAACTATCCTGGGGGTCATCCCAGGCCCAGGAATTGCCCAGGGGCTATCCCGGGGGTCATCCCAGGACCTGGAATCGCTCCGGGCTCGTGGAGTCATCCAAAATCCAGGAATTGCCCCGAGGACCGGGAAGAATCCCAGGAGCGGGAACGGCCCCGGGGTGCCCCCGGCAGCTCCAGCCGCTCTCCCACCGGAGAAACCAACCCGGCCACTTCCCACCACCCAAAAAAAATAAACTAAACCCCGTTTTCCCCGGGGATGAGGGCCGCCGGAACGGCCACGCGGCGCGGGAAGTTGCCGGGCGGACCGGAGCGGAGCGGGGTCGCTTCCAGCCGGGAACACCTGCACCGAGCCGGGAATGCCGGGAGCGGCGGAGCCCCCGGAGCGGGAATTCCGCCGGCTCGGGCTCTTTGTGGCCGATGAAAAGGGCCGGCAGATGTTCCGGCAGATGTTGCGGAGGGGCACGGGAGGCTCGAGCCCCCCCCCCCGGAGCCCCCGGCCCGGCACACAAAGGCCCCACCGGAGCGGTTTGCACCGGGAGGATTTGCCGGCACCGGGAGGATTTGCCGGCACCGGGAGGAGCCGCGGGCTCAGCGATGGAGCAGCCGCCGTGCCTCAGTTTCCCTCCGCGTCGGTGTCAAAGCCGCCGCCGCGCGCTAATTATTCCCGCGGGTTAATTAACATAACGGAGCGCCCCGTTAGCGCGGGGGGAAGGGATCCGGGGGTCGCGCCTCCCCCCCCGCCCCAAAACACGGATAATCGTGGCCGGACGCGGAGGATCCCGAGCACAAAGCGGAGGAGACGGCGGGTTTGGGGAAAGGGGGGCAAGAGATGCCCCCAAAGCACGGGGAAAGCCGAGCGTTCCGCGGAGACAAAGAGCGCTCGGCGCCGCCGCCGCCGCCCCCCCCGCGCCCCTGGAACTCGGGGGGCGCCGCCGGGAGCCCCCCCGGGCCGCCGGGAAGGTCACGGAATTGGGGCAGTTTCGGGCAAAAGTGGGAAGGAGGAGGGGGGGGGGGATGGGAATCAACTTTCCGCAGGCTCCGGAAAATGCTGGGGGAAGGGGATCCCCCCCTCCCGAGCCCCCCGAGCACGGCTGGGGGCGGCGGCGGTGCTGAGACCCCCCGAAGGTAACGGAGACCCCAACGTCCCCCCGGACCCCTCTCTCGACCCCCCCACTCCAGCCCAGCCCCCCCAGGCCCCGCACCCCCCCAACTCCCCCAGCCCCCAACTCACCCCTGCAGGCTCTGCCCCCCCCCGCGCCCCTGCACCCCCAAACCCCTCCGGAGCCCCCCAAGGGCCCCCCGCCCCGTCCATCTCCCCCCAAGTCCTGGCCCCCCATCCCCGCAGACCCCTCAGGGCCCCCTCAGCTCCTCACTGACCCCTCAGGGCCCCTTCCCGACCCCCCTCCATCCCCCGAGACCCCTCAGGGCCTCTCCGTGGCCCCTCCCGCCCCACTGACCCCTCAGGGCCCCTCCCCCATCCCCACAGACCCCTCGGACTGCCCCCATCCCCACAGAGCCCTCAGACCCACCCGGCAGCCCCAGAGACCCCTCAGATCCTGCCCCCCATCCCCCACGGCGCCCTCAGATCCTGCCCCCATCCCCTCAGAGCCCTCAGACCACCCCTCTCCCCACATCCCCCTCCCCCGCCGGGCCCCCCGCCCTTCCGGGTCCCCCCCGCGCACTCACGGCCGTAGAGGGCGATGGCGGCGCTGTCGGGGCCGGTGCGGACCTCGAGGCGGAGCGGCTGCTGCTCCTGGTGCCGCTGGATCTCCCCGTTCGCGTCCCCGACCGTGAGGAGCCGCACGCCGGGGAACACCGACACCGCGGCCATCTTGGACCGCGCCGCGCCCCGCCCACCCGGGGCCCCGCCCCCCCGACCCGGGACACGCCCACCCCGACCCGGGTCACGCCCCCTGTGGACACGCCCACTCCGGGAGGACACGCCCACTCCTGCTTAGGACACGCCCCCAGCGGGCCGGGCCGGGCCGGGGGCGCCGCTGGCGGACGCGAGGGCACCGGTACCGGGGATGGGAACCGGGAATGGGACACGGGGACACCGGGAATGGGACACGGGGACACCGGGAATGGGACACCGGGAATGGGACACGGGGACACCGGGAATGGGACACGGGGACACCGGGAATGGGACACCGGGAATGGGACACGGGGACACCGGGGATGGGACACGGGGACACCGGGAATGGGACACCGGGAATGGGACACGGGGACACCGGGAATGGGACACCGGGAATGGGACACGGGGACACAGCGGGCTGGGAACGGGACACCGGGAATGGGACACGGGGACACCGGGAATGGGACACGGGGACACAGCGCGCTGCGAACGGGACACCGGGAATGGGACACGGGGACACCGGGAATGGGACACCGGGAATGGGACACGGGGACACCGGGAATGGGACACGGGGACACCGGGAATGGGACACCGGGAATGGGACACGGGGACACCGGGAATGGGACACCGGGAATGGGACACGGGGACACAGCGCGCTGGGAACGGGACACCGGAATGGGACACGGGGACACAGCGCGCTGGGAACGGGACACCGGGAATGGGACACGGGGACACCGGGAATGGGACACCGGGAATGGGACACCGGGAATGGGACACGGGGACACCGGGAATGGGACACCGGGAATGGGACACCGGGAATGGGACACGGGGACACCGGAATGGGACACGGGGACACCGGGAATGGGACACGGGAATGGGACACGGGGACACCGGGAATGGGACACCGGGAATGGGACAAGGGGACACAGCGCGCTGGGAACGGGAATGGGACACCGGGAATGGGACACGGGGACACAGCGCGCTGGGAACGGGAACGGGACACCGGGAATGGGACACCGGGAATGGGACACGGGGACACAGCGGGCTGGGAACGGGAACACCGGGAATGGAACACGGGGACACCGGGAATGGGACACGGGGACACCGGAATGGGACACCGGGAATGGGACACGGGGACACAGCGCGCTGCGAACGGGACACCGGGAATGGGACACGGGGACACAGGGAATGGGACACCGGGAATGGGACACGGGGACACCGGGAATGGGACACCGGGAATGGGACACGGGGACACAGCGGGCTGGGAACGGGACACCGGAATGGGACACCGGGAATGGGACACGGGGACACAGCGCGCTGCGAACGGGACACCGGGAATGGGACACGGGGACACCGGGAATGGGACACGGGGACACAGCGGGCTGGGAACGGGACACCGGGAATGGGACACGGGGACACCGGGAATGGGACACGGCCCTAGGAACAGGCACTGGGTATCGTCACGGGCATCTGCCACCGGGAACTGGCACCGACACCGGGATCCCGGGAATGCGGACCCCAAAATCTGTCCCAGTCGCCCCAAAATCTACCTCAAGACTCCCCAGATCTGCCCTAAAATCCCTCAAATCTGCCCCACGCTGCCAAATCAGCCCCAAAGTTCCCCAAGTCTGTCCCCAGACCCCCCCAGTCTGTCCCCAATTTTTTCCTCCTGGACCCGCAAATCTGTCCCCAAACGCCCCCGGCCCGCCCCGGGTCCCGCGCGGTGCATTGTGGGACTCCGGGTCCGCCAGACGGCGCCCGCGAACACCGGGGGGGCAGCGGAGGGGGCGGGCACTAATCGGCGCTGACCAATCAGAAGTCAGAGCGCCGTGAGGGAGCAGCCAATGAGTGCAGAGGACTCGGGGTTGGGGGGGCCGGGAGAGGAGAGGACCCCGCGCCGCGGGCGGCCACGACACCGCCTGAAAAATCCCGGGATCGCTGACCGGGATCGGCCTCCAGGATCCGTCACCAGGATCTGCCACCGGGATCGGTAACCGAGATCGGTCGGCAGGAACGCTCCCAGGATCCGCCGCCGGGATTTCATTTAGGCGGGGGTACCTGTGTCGCCTCCCGCCTCAGGCGGCGCCGCCGGCAGCCCCGGGCGGGGCCTCCCTGAGGCGCGTCCCGCGGCCATGGCGGCGCCCGCGGCCGATCCCAAAGGAATTTTGATCCCGAACTGTCCCCAATTCCCGAATTCTGCACGTGGATCCCGGAGCGGGGCAGAACGGGAGACGGGGCGTTGGGGTGAATCCCCCCGGGATTGGGGTGAAACTCCCCGGGATTTAAGGGTGAACCCCCACCGGGATTTATCCCCGGGTGACCTCGGATCCACATCGCGGTGTTCCAGGTCCGAGGGATGAATCCAGCCGGGATGGGATTCATCCGCCGCTTCCCGAGCGGATCCACGCAAATAAATTAAACTTTGGGATTTTTTTTTTTAACCATTATCCGTGAAATTCTGGGGAATGGAAGCAGGACAGGGATGGATCCCAGTGGAAATGGGGGGAGCTGTGCCACCCCCCTCAGAAATCCCCCATTCCCCCCCCCCCCCCGCAAATTCCACAGATCTCGCCTTTCTTTGCAATTTTTTCCCTTTATTTGGATTTTTTTTTTTTTTTTTTTTTGCCGGTTTTTAGTTCATTAATGGGACGCGGAGCGGAGGCACTTCGGGGGGACCCCCGGGGGGGGCCGGAGCCGCCCCCCCAAAACCGCCCCCGGCTCGTTAATGGATTAATTGGCCCCCCCGAGCCGGGGGGTCGTTAAGGCACCGGGGCCGGGGAGGGTTGGAAAATCCACATTATTGCTGGGCCGGGATTTTTTTTTTTTTTTTTTTTTTTTTTGCTTTGTTTTTTTCTTTTTTTTTTTTTGTTGTTTTTTTTTCCCCGTTTTCTTTTTTTTTTTTTTTTTTTTTATACAATTAATACAAGTCTGTAAAAATATTTACAACCTCGGCTCCCGGCTGGAGCCGGTGGAGCGGGATTGGGAAGGCGGCGGGGTGAGAAAAAGGGGAGATGCTTCCAGAGCAAATCCCCTCTCCTCGCCCCGAAAATTCCCCGTGGATACGGATCCCCCCCAGCCCGGGACGCTGCGGCTTCCCGGGATAACGGAGCCTGGGTTTCCTCCTCCTCCTCCTCCTCCTCCTCCTCGGGGTTATTCCCGAGAGGAAATTCCTGAGGTTCTCGGACCGACCGGGAATTGGGTTCATTAGTGAATCCCTCTCGGAATTCCAGTATTTTTCCCCAGCTCTAAAAACCCCGAAGCTCTTAAAAAAAAAAAACAAAAAAAAACTCCAAAAAAAAATCCCAAAACATGGGATGCGGTTGGGGAGGAGCCGTGAGCGGGTTTGGGGGGAGAATCCCCAAATCCCGCGGTTTTCTACGGAATATATTAATACAAAACTTCTGAGAAAGGACGAGGAGGAGGAGGAGGAGGAGGAGGAGGAAGAAGAAGGCAGAGAGGTGGGAATCGGACCGTCACCCCCTCGGGCCACCCCGGCGGGAACGCCGCCGGGAATTCGGACAAAGTGCAATGTTTCCCCCCCCCCACCACCACCCCAAAAATCCATCCTTGTCCCGGCCTGTGCCCCGGAGGGGTTTGGGGACACCGGGATCAGCTCGGAGCTGCCAGGATCAGCTGCTGGGACCAGCCATGGAGCTGCCGCCCGATCTCGCCGGGATCGGCGCCGGGATCAGCCCCGGGGTGGGCCGGGCTGGTTCCGGGAGCTCGGGGGGGCTCGGGGGGTGGTTTTTTTCCCCCCGTTTTTTTCCCCGTTTTCCCCCGTGGCGAAGGCGGTGGCGGTGGATCCCCGGATCCCCGGGGTTAATCCAGCAGGGAGGGCTCGGCGGGGCGGATGATGGTCGGGCGGCTCGGGGCCGCCGGGGGTCTCCTGTGGGGGAACGGGGGGCTGAGAGCCCGCGGGTGCCGCTGGGAGCCTCAGAGGGACCCCGCGGGATCCCAGTGGGACCCCAGGGGATCCCAGGGTGACCCCAGTGATTCCCAGTGGGACCCCAATGGATCCAGCAGGGTCCCTGGGCAATCCCAGTGAGACCCCAGTGGGTCTCAGTGAGACCCCAGGCAATCCCAGGGTGACCCCAATGGATCCCAGTGGGACCCCAGGGGATCCCAGGGTGACCCCAGGGGATCCCAGTGGGACCCCAGTGATTCCCAGTGGGACCCCAATGGATCCAGCAGGGCCCTGGGCAATCCCAGTGAGACCCCAACGGGTCCCAGTGAGACCCCAGGCAATCCCAGGGTGACCCCAATGGATCTGAGTGGGTCCTCAACAAATCCCAGTGGGACCCTGATGGATCCAGCAGGACCCCAGTGATTCCCAGACAATCCCAGTGAGACCCCAATGGTTCCCAGTGGGTCCCCAGACAATCCCAGAGTGACCCCAAAGGATCCCAGGGTGACCCCAGCCCGACCCCGGCCGATCCCAGGGTGACCCCAGCCCGACCCCGGCCGATCCCAGGGTGACCCCAGCAGGACCCAGCCGATCCCAGGGTGACCCCAGCCCAATCCCAGCCGATCCCAGCCCCCGATCCCCTCACTCCCAGCCCCCTCCCCAGCTCCCCGCCCCGGGGTCTCACCTGGGCACTCCCGGGGGGATTCCGGGTGGGATCCGCGCGGGCCGGGCGGGGATCTGGGGCGGGGCCTGGAAGGGATCGCTGGCGGCGGCGAAGGGGCCGAGGCGGGACGGGATGGGGGGCGCGGTGAAGGCGGGGGGACCCCCCCCGGGCAGCGGCAGCAGCGGTGGGCCCGGGGCCGGGGCTCGCAGCGAGGGGGGGCGGCCCGGCGGGAGCAGCGCCGAGGGCGGCCGGCGCTGCGGGGGGGGGCTGCGGACACGGGGGGGTGGTCAGCGGGGGCCGGGAACACCCCAAACCCCCAGGGAACACCCCAAACCCACCCGGGAACACCCCAAACCCACCGGGAACACCCCAAACCCACCCGGGAGCGACAGAAACCCACCCGGGAACACCCCAAACCCACCCGGGAACACCCCAAACCCACCGGGAACACCCCAAACCCACCCGGGAGCGACAGAAATCCACCCGGGAACGCCCTAAACCCACCGGGAACACCCCAAACCCACCCGGGAGCGACAGAAACCCACCCAGGAATGCCCCAAACCCACCCGGGAACACCCCAAACCCACCGGGAACACCCCAAACCCACCCGGGAGCGACAGAAACCCACCCAGGAATGCCCCAAACCCACCCGGGAACACCCCAAACCCACCCGGGAATGCCCCAAATCCTGCAAGGAACACCCCAAACCCACCGGGAACACCCCAAACCCACCCGGGAGCGACAGAAACCCACCCGGAACACCCCAAACCCACCCGGGAGCGACAGAAACCCACTCGGAACACCCCAAACCCACCCGGGAGCGACAGAAACCCACCCGGGAACACCCCAAACCCACCCGGGAGCGACAGAAACCCACCCGGGAACACCCCAAACCCACCCGGGAATGTCCCAAACCCCCAGGGAACACCCCAAACCCACCCGGGAACACCCCAAACCCACCCGGGAGAGACAGAAACCCACCCGGGAACGCCCCAAACCCACCGGGAACACCCCAAACCCACCCAGGAGCGACAGAAACCCACCTGGTACACCCCAAACCCACCCGGGAATGCCCCAAACCCACCCGGGAATGCCCCAAATCCTGCAAGGAACACCCCAAACCCCCAGGGAACACCCCAAACCCACCCGGGAACACCCCAAACCCACCGGGAACACCCCAAACCCACCCGGGAGCGACAGAAACCCACCCGGGAACACCCCAAACCCACCCGGGAATGTCCCAAACCCCCAGGGAACACCCCAAACCCACCCGGGAACACCCCAAATCCACCCGAGAATGCCCCAAACCCCCTGGGCACGACCCAAACCCATCCAGGCACACCCCAAACCCACTCGGGAATGGCCCGAACCCACCCGGAAATGCCCCAAATCCTGCAAGGAACACCCCAAATCCTACAAGAACACCCTAAATCCCTTTGGGAACAATCCCAACACCCATGGGAACATCCCAAACATCCCCAGGAACACCCCAAATCCCTTTGGGAACATCCCACATCCTGCAAGGAACACCTCAAATCCCACCAAGAACACCTGAAACACCACCACAAACACCCCAAATCCCTTTGGGAGCACCCCCAATCCCTTTTTGAACACCCCAAACCCCTTTGGAAATCACCCCAAACCCCTTTGGGAACACCCCAAATCCTGCAAGGAACACCCCAACCCCCCCCAAAAACACCCCAAACCCCTTTGGGAACACCCCAAATCCCTTTTTGAACACCGCAAACCCCCCTGAAAACACCCCCAATCCCTTTCTGAACACCCCAAACTCCCTGCGAACACCCCAAATCCCGCAAGGAACACCTCAAATCCCACAAAGTACACCCCAAACCCCCCTGAAATCACCCCGAACTCCCTGTGAACACCCCAAATCCCGCAAGGAACACCTCAAATCCCTTTTTGAACACCCCAAAGCCCCCTGAAATCACCCCAAACCCCTTTGGGAACACCCCAAATCCCTTTGGGAACACCCCAACCCCCCCTGAAATCACCCCAAACCCCCCTGAAATCACCACAAATCCCTTTTTGAACACCCCCAATCCCTTTGGCAACACCCCAAATCCCTTTGGGAACACCCCAAACTCCCTGTGAACACCCCAAATCCCACAAGGAACACCCCAAATCCCTTTCTGAACACCCCAAACCCCACCAAGAACACCCCAAAGCCCCCTGAAATCACCCCAAACTCCCTGCGAACATCCCAAATCCCGCAAGGAACACCCCAAATCCCACCGAGAACACCCCAAACCCCCCTGAAATCACCCCAAACCCCTTTGGGAACACCCCCAATCCCTTTTTGAACACCCCAAACCCCCCTGAAAACACCCCCAATCCCTTTCTGAACACCCCAAACTCCCTGCGAACACCCCAAATCCCGCAAGGAACACCTCAAATCCCACAAAGTACACCCCAAACCCCCCTGAAATCACCCCGAACTCCCTGTGAACACCCCAAATCCCGCAAGGAACACCTCAAATCCCACCAAGAACACCCCAAACTCCCTGCAAACACCCCAAATCCCGCAAGAAACACCCCAAACCCCACCAAGAACATCCCGAACACCCCAAACCCCTTTGGGAACACCCCAAACCCCTTTGGGAACACCTCAAACCCCCCTGAAAACACCCCAAATCCTGCAAGGAACACCTCAAATCCCACCAAGAACACCCCAAACACCCCAAACCCCTTTGGGAACACCCCAAACCCCCCTGAAATCACCCCAAATCCCACAATGAACACCTCAAATCCCACCGAGAACATCCCGAACACCCCAAACCCCACCGAGAACATCCCGAACACCCCAAACCCCTTTGGGAACACCCCAAACCCCACCAAGAACACCCTGAACACCCCAAACCCCACCGAGAACACCCCGAACACCCCAAACCCCACCAAGAACACCCCGAACACCCCAAAGCCCACCGAGAACACCCCGAACACCCCAAAGCCCTTTGGGAACACCTCAAATCCCACCGAGAACATCCCGAACACCCCAAACCCCTTTGGGAACACCCCAAACCCCACCGAGAACACCCTGAACACCCCAAACCCCACCGAGAACACCCCGAACACCCCAAACCCCTTTGGGAACACCCCAAACTCCCCTGAAAATACCCCCAATCCCTTTTTGAACACCCCAACCCCCCCGAAAACACCCCAAATCCCGCAAGGAACACCCCAAAGCCCCCTGAAATCACCCCCAATCCCACAATGAACACCCCAAATCCCCTTGGGAACACCCCGAACACCCCAAACCCCACCAAGAACACCCCAAAGCCCCCTGAAATCACCCCAAACTCCCTGCGAACACCCCAAATCCCACAATGAACACCCCAAATCCCACCGAGAACACCCCGAACCCCTTTGAGAACACCCCAAATCCCTTTGGGAACACCCCAAACTCCCTGCGAACACCCCAAATCCCGCAAGGAACACCTCAAATCCCACCAAGAACACCCCGAACACCCCAAACCCCTTTGGGAACACCCCAAATCCCTTTTAGAACACCGCAAACCCCCCTGAAAACACCCCCAATCCCTTTCTGAACACCCCAAACTCCCTGTGAACACCCCAAATCCCACAATGAACACCCCAAACCCCACCGAGAACACCCCGAACACCCCAAATCCCACCAAGAACACCCCAAAGCCCCCTGAAATCACCCCAAATCCCGCAAGAAACACCTCAAATCCCACCGAGAACATCCCGAACACCCCAAACCCCACCGAGAACATCCCAAACACCCCAAACCCCTTTGGGAACACCCCAAACCCCACCAAGAACACCCTGAACACCCCAAACCCCACCGAGAACACCCCGAACACCCCAAACCCCTTTGGGAACACCCCAAACCCCTTTGGGAACACCCCGAACACCCCAAACCCCTTTGGGAACACCCCAAACCCCACCGAGAACACCCCGAACACCCCAAACCCCTTTGGGAACACCCCAAATCCTGCAAGGAACACCCCAACCCCCCCCAAAAACACCCCAAACCTATTTGGGAACACCCCAAACCCCCTGAAATCACCCCAAACTCTCTGCGAACACCCCACACCCCTTTGGGAACACCCCAAATCCCACAATGAACACCTCAAATCCCACCAAGAACACCCCGAACACCCCAAACCCCACCAAGAACACCCCAAAGCCCCCTGAAATCACCCCAAACTCCCTGTGAACATCCCAAATCCCGCAAGAAACACCCCAAATCCCACCGAGAACACCCCGAACACCCCAAACCCCTTTGGGAACACCCCAAACTCCCCTGAAAATACCCCCAATCCCTTTTTGAACACCCCAACCCCCCCGAAAACACCCCAAATCCCGCAAGGAACACCCCAAACCTCCCTGAAATCACCCCCAATCCCTTTTTGAACACCCCAAACCCCCCTGAAATCACCCCAAACTCCCTGCGAACACCCCAAATCCCGCAATGAACACCCCAAATCCCACCAAAAACACCCCGAACCCCTTTGAGAACACCCCAAATCCCTTTGGGAACACCCCAAACTCCCTGCGAACACCCCAAATCCCGCAAGGAACACCTCAAATCCCACCAAGAACACCCCGAACACCCCAAACCCCCATGAAAACACCCCAAACTCCCTGGGAACACCCCAAACCCCCCTGAAATCACCCCCTATCCCTTTTTGAACACCCCAAATCCCCCTGAAATCACCCCAAACTCCCTGCGAACACCCCAAATCCCACAATGAACACCCCAAATCCCACCAAAAACACCCCAAAGCCCCCTGAAATCACCCCAAATCCTGCAAGGAACACCTCAAATCCCACCAGGAACACCCCGAACACCCCAAACCCCTTTGGGAACACCCCAAATCCCTTTGGGAACACCCCAAACTCCCTGTGAACACCCCAAATCCCGCAAGGAACACCCCAAACCCCCCTGAAATCACCCCAAATCCCACAATGAACACCTCAAATCCCTTTCTGAACACCCCAAACCCCCCTGAAAACACCCCAAATCCCTTTTTGAACACCCCAACCCCCCCGAAAACACCCCAAATCCCGCAAGAAACACCCCAAACCCCCCTGAAATCACCCCAAATCCCACAATGAACACCTCAAATCCCACCGAGAACACCCCGAACACCCCAAATCCCACCAAGAACACCCCAAAGCCCCCTGAAATCACCCCAAATCCCGCAAGAAACACCCCAAACCCCACCAAGAACACCCCGAACACCCCAAACCCCTTTGGGAACACCCCAAACCCCACCGAGAACACCCCGAACACCCCAAACCCCTTTGGGAACACCCCGAACACCCCAAAGCCCACCTGTGGCCGGCGGCGGGCTGCAGCCACGTGTCGTCCACGGGCGGCGGCACGGGCGTGGACACGGTGCTGGTGCTGATGTCGCCGATGATGGCCAGCGCCTCCTTGAGCGCGTGGTACATGCGCAGCATCTCGTCGCGCCGCTGCGCCTGCTCCGCCGACTCCTCCATCAGGCTGCTCTGGTCCGAGCACGAGTACAGGAAGGCCAGCAGCTCCGAGTGGATGAAATCCTTGGTCTGAGAGCGGAGGGGATGGGGGTGAGGGGTGGGAAGACTCGAGATCGTGGAAGGAATACTCGAAATCCTGCAAGGAATACCCCCAACCCTCTGGGAATACTTGAAATCCTGTAAGGAATACCCCAAATCCTGCAAGGAATACCCCAAATCATGCAGGGAATACCCCAAACCCCCTGGGAACACTTGAAATCCTGTAAGGAATACACCAAATCCTGCAAGGAATACCCCAAACCCCCTGGGAACAGTCCCAATCCCACAAAGAACACCCCAAACCCTCTGGGAACACTTGAAATCCTGTAAGGAATACACCAAATCCTGTGAGGAATACCCGAAACCCCCTGGGAATACTTGAAATCCTGTGAGGAATACCCTAAATCCTGCAAGGAACACCCCAAACCCCCTGGGAATACTTGAAATCCTGTAAGGAATACCCCAAATCCTGCAAACACTACTGTGAACATCCCAAATCCCCTGGGAACACTTGAAATCCTGCAAGGAATACCCCAAATCCTGCAAGGAATACCCCCAACCCTCTGGGAACAGTCCCAATCCCACAAAGAACACCCCAAACCCTCCGGGAACACTTGAAATCCTGTAAGGAATACCCCAAATCCTGCAAGGAATACCCTAAATCCTGCAAGGAACACCCCAAATCCTGCAAGGAATACCCTAAATCCTGCAAGGAATACCCCAAATCCTGCAAGGAATACCCTAAATCCTGCAAGGAATACCCCAAATCCTGTGAGGAACATCCCCAACCCTCTGGGAACATTTGAAATCCTGTAAGGAATACCCCAAACCCTCTGGGAATACTTGAAATCCTGTAAGGAATACCCCAAACCCTCTGGGAACACTTGAAATCCTGTAAGGAATACCCCAAATCCTGCAAGGAATACCCTAAATCCTGCAAGGAATACCCCAAACCCTCTGGGAACACTTGAAATCCTGCAAGGAAAACCCTAAAACCTGCAAGGAACACCCCAAACCCCTCTGGGAAGGCCCCAAACCCCCTAGGAATACCCCAAATCCTGCAGGAAATACCCTAAATCCTACAAGGAACACTCCAAACCCCCATGAAAGCACCCCAATTCCTGCAAGGAACATCCCAAATCCTGCAAGGAACATCCCAAACCCCTCTGGGAACACCCCAAACCCTCTGGGAAGGCCCCAAACCCCCTAGGAACACCCCAAATCCTGCAAGGAAAACCTCAAAACCCACAAAGAGCACCCCAAATCCTGCAAGGAACACCCCAACCCCTTTTCCCCCAACCCCATTTCCCTGTCCCCAGCCCCATTTTCCCTGTCCCCAGCCCCATTTTCCCTGTCCCCAACCCCATTTTCCGTGTCCCCAACCCCATTTCCCGTGTCCCCAACCCCATTTTCCCTGTCCCCAACCCCATTTTCCCTGTCCCCAGGCCCATTTTCCGTGTCCCCAACCCCATTTCCCGTGTCCCCAACCCCATTTTCCCTGTCCCCAACCCCATTTTCCTGTCCCCAACCCCATTTTCCATGTCCCCAACCCCATTTCCCATGTCCCCAACCCCATTTTCCGTGTCCCCAGCCCCATTTTCCGTGTCCCCAACCCCATTTTCCTGTCCCCAACCCCATTTCCCATGTCCCCAACCCCATTTTCCGTGTCCCCAGCCCCATTTCCCTGTCCCCAACCCCATTTTCCATGTCCCCAACCCCATTCCCCATGTCCCCAACCCCATTTTCCCTGTCCCCAACCCCATTTTCCGTGTCCCCAACCCCATTTCCCTGTCCCCAACCCCATTTTCCGTGTCCCCAACCCCATTTTTCGTGTCCCCAACCCCATTTTCCCTGTCCCCAACCCCATTTTCCGTGTCCCCAACCCCATTTTTCGTGTCCCCAACCCCATTTTCCCTGTCCCCAACCCCATTTTCCGTGTCCCCAACCCCATTTTCCATGTCCCCAACCCCATTTTCCATGTCCCCAACCCCATTTTCCCTGTCCCCAACCCCATTTTCCTGTCCCCAACCCCATTTTCCCTGTCCCCAACCCCATTTCTGTGTCCCCAACCCCATTTCCCATGTCCCCAACCCCATTTCCCATGTCCCCAACCCCGTTTTCCTGTCCCCAACCCCATTTCCCCTGTCCCCAACCCCATTTTCCGTGTCCCCAACCCCATTTTCCTGTCCCCAACCCCATTTTCCTGTCCCCAACCCTTTTCCCTTTGCCCCCAACCCCATTTTCCTGTCCCCAACCCCATTTTCCATGTCCCCAACCCCATTTCCCCTGTCCCCAACCCCATTTCCGTGTCCCCAACCCCATTTCCGTGTCCCCAACCCCATTTTCCATGTCCCCAACCCCATTTCCGTGTCCCCAACCCCATTTTCCATGTCCCCAACCCCATTTTCCCTGTCCCCAACCCCATTTTCCGTGTCCCCAGCCCCATTTTCCGTGTCCCCAACCCCATTTTCCCTGTCCCCAACCCCATTTTCCATGTCCCCAACCCCATTTTCCGTGTCCCCAACCCCATTTCTGTGTCCCCAACCCCATTTCCCATGTCCCCAACCCCATTTTCCATGTCCCCAACCCCATTTCTGTGTCCCTAACCCCATTTCCCATGTCCCCAACCCCATTTCCCATGTCCCCAACCCCATTTCCCGTGTCCCCAACCCCATTTCCCTGTCCCCAACCCCATTTTCCGTGTCCCCAACCCCATTTTCCATGTCCCCAACCCCATTTCCCCTGTCCCCAACCCCATTTTCTGTGTCCCCAACCCCATTTTCCATGTCCCCAACCCCATTTTCCCTGTCCCCAACCCCATTTTCCGTGTCCCCAACCCCATTTCCGTGTCCCCAGGCGCACATTGTTGATCATGAGGTGCATGATGGTCTTTGGCATGAGGTCCCGGATGGATTTGTTGATGATCCCCACGTAGGAATCCACGAGGTTGCGGATGGTCTCCACCTGCCGCTCCAGCTGCGGGTCCATGGAGAAGGTGTTCTCCTGGGCGCCCTCCTCGCTCTCCGTCTGGGGAAAAAAATCACGGAATGAGGGAAAAAAACAGGGAAAAAATGGGGAAAAAATGGGGAAAAAATGGGGAAAAAATCCCTGTGTTCTGTCGGCTCCGTGTTCCTATCCATTGGGGAATTAATCGGATTGATATTCCCATCCTGGGAGTTATTTATTAATAAATCAAATCCATATTCCCATCCATTGGGGAATAAATTGGATTGATATTCCCATCCTGGGGGTTATTTATTAATAAATTGGATCCATATTCTCATTCTTGGGGATTATTTGGGATTAAATTAGATCGATATTCCCATCCATTTGGGATTAAATCGGATTGATATTCCCATCCTTGGGGTTTATTTATTAATAAATCAGATCCATATTCTGATTCTTGGGGATTATTTGGGATTAAAATAGATCGATATTCCCATCCTGGGGGTTATTTATTAATAAATTGGATCCATATTCCCATTCTTGGGAATTATTTGGGATTAAATCGGATTGATATTCCCATCCTTGGGGGTTATTTATTAATAAATCGGATCCATATTCCGATTCTTGGGATTATTTGGGATTAAATTGGAACGATATTCCCATCCTGGGGGTTATTTATTAATAAATTGGATCCATATTCCCATTCTTGGGAATTATTTGGGATTAAATCGGATTGATATTCCCATCCTTGGGGGTTATTTATTAATAAATCGGATCCATATTCCCATTCTTGGGGATTATTTGGGATTGAATCAGATCTATCTCGAGATTTCTTCCAAAATTTGGGAATTTCATCCCTGGAAGAGCCAAATCAGGCATTTCCATCTGGAGATTTCATCCAAAATTTGGGAATTCCACCCCCAGGGAGCTAAACCAGGGGTTCCCATCTCGAGATTTCATCCGAAATTTGGGAATTCCACCCCCGGGGAGCCAAATGGGGTGATTTCATCCAAAATTTGGGAATTTCTCCCCCGGGGAGCCAAACCAGGCATTTCCATCTCGAGATTTCTTCCAAAATTTGGGAATTTCACCCCCGGGGAGCCAAACTGGGCAATTCCATCCGGAGATTTCACCCGAAATTTGGGAATTCCACCCCCGGGGAGCCAAAGCAGGCGTTTGGGGTGGGGATTTACTTGGTCTTTCTCGGGATAAACGCCGGCCCGGAGGAACGAGGCTTTCCAGCTGTCCACGTCTTCCTGGGAATCGCAGGCCAGCTCGATCTGGCGCAGATCCTTGTACACGTTCCTGCGGGCAAGGAGCGCAGGGATCGGGATCGGGGAGCCCCAAATCCCAAAAAAAATTTGGGTGTAAACAATGGAAAATTGGCTGCTTCTTCGGGAGAATTTCCCGGGAAGGAGCAGAGTAGGATCGGGAACGGAGATCCCAAATCCCAAATAAATTTGGGTGTAAACATTGGAAAATTCGCTGCTTCCTCAGGAGAATTCCCCGGGAAGGAGAGGAGTGGGATTGGGATTACAGAGCCCCAAATCCCCAAAAAATTTGGGTGGAAACATTGGGAAATTCTCCCGGGAAGGAGCGGACGGATGGGGATCAGGGAGCCCCAAATCCCAAAAAAATTTGGGTGGAAACACTGGAAAATCGGCTGCTTCCTTGGGAGAACTCCCTGGGGCCCCAAATCCCCAAAAAATGTGGGTGTAAACATCGGGAAATTCTCCCGGGAAGGAGCGGAGTGGGACTGGGATCGGGGAGCCCCAGATCCCAAAAAAATTTGGGTGGAAACATCGGGAAATTCTCCCGGCAAGGGGCAGAGGGATGGGGATCGGGGAGCCCCAAATCCCCCAAAAAATTTCGGTGGAAACATCGGGAAATTCTCCCAGGAAGGAGCACAGGGATGGGGATTGTGGAGCCCCAGATCCCAAAAAAATTTGGGTGTAAACATTGGAAAATCGGCTGCTTCTTTGGGAGAATTCCCCGGGGCCCCAAATCCCAAAAAATTTGGGTGTAAACATCGGGAAATTCTCCTGGGAAGGAGAGGAGTGGGACTGGGATTGGGGAGCCCCAAATTCCAAAAAAATTTGGGTGGAAACATCGGGAAATTCTCCCGGGAAGGAACGGAGTGGGACTGGGATCGGGGAGCCCCAGATCCCAAAAAAATTTGGGTGGAAACATTGGAAAATCGGCTGCTTCTTTGGGAGAATTCCCCGGGGCCCCAAATCCCAAAAAATTTGGGTGGAAACATCGGGAAATTCTCCTGGGAAGGAGAGGAGTGGGACTGGGATCGAGGAGCCCCAAATCCCAAAAAAATCTGGGTGTAAACATCGGGAAATTCTCCCAGGAAGGAGCACAGGGATGGGGATTGTGGAGCCCCAAATCCCAAAAAAATTTGGGTGGAAACATTGGAAAATCGGCTGCTTCCTCGGGAGAATTCCCCGGGGCCCCAAATCCCAAAAAATTTGGGTGTAAACATTGGAAAATCTGCTGCTTCCTCGGGAGAATTCCCCGGGGCCCCAAATCCCCAAAAAATTTGGGTGGAAATATTGGAAAATTCTCCCGGGAAGGAGCGCAGGGATGGGGATCGGGGAGCCCCAGATCCCAAAAAAATTTGGGTGTAAACGTTGGGAAATTCTCCCAGGAAGGAGCACAGGGATGGGGATCGGGGAGCCTCAAATCCCAAAAAATTTGGGTGGAAACATTGGAAAATCGGCTGCTTCCTTGGGAGAATTCCCCGGGGCCCCAAATCCCCAAAAAATTTGGGTGGAAACATCGGGAAATTCTCCTGGGAAGGAGAGGAGTGGGACTGGGATTGGGGAGCCCCAAATTCCAAAAAAATTTGGGTGGAAACATTGGGAAATTCTCCCGGGAAGGAGCGGACGGATGGGGATCAGGGAGCCCCAAATCCCAAAAAAATTTGGGTGGAAACATTGGAAAATCTGCTGCTTCCTCGGGAGAATTCCCCGGGGCCCCAAATCCCAAAAAATTTGGGTGTAAACATTGCAAAATTCTCCCGGGAAGGAGCGGACGGATGGGGATCAGGGAGCCCCAAATCCCCCCAAAAATTTGGGTGTAAACATTGGAAAATTTTCCCAGGAAGGAGCGCAGGGATTGGGATCAGGGAGCCCCAGATCCCAAAAAAAATTTGGGTGTAAACATCGGAAAATTGGCTGCTTCTTTGGGAGAATTCCCCGGGAAGGAGAGGTGGGATCAGGGAGCCCCAGATCCCCAAAAAATTTGGGTGGAAACATTGGGAAATTCTCCCGGGAAGGAGCGGACGGATGGGGATCAGGGAGCCCCAAATCCCAAAAAAATTTGGGTGGAAACACTGGAAAATCGGCTGCTTCCTTGGGAGAACTCCCTGGGGCCCCAAATCCCCAAAAAATGTGGGTGTAAACATCGGGAAATTCTCCCGGGAAGGAGCGGAGTGGGACTGGGATCAGGGAGCCCCAAATCCCAAAAAATTTGGGTGTAAACGTTGGGAAATTCTCCCAGGAAGGAGCACAGGGATGGGGATTGTGGAGCCCCAAATCCCAAAAAAATTTGGGTGTAAACATTGGAAAATCTGCTGCTTCCTTGGGAGAATTCCCCGGGGCCCCAAATCCCAAAAAATTTGGGTGTAAACATTGCAAAATTCTCCCAGGAAGGAAGGGAGTGGGACTGGGATCGGGGAGCCCCAAATCCCCAAAAAATTTGGGTGTAAACATTGGGAAATTCTCCCGGGAAGGAGCCGAGTAGGATCGGGAACGAAGATCCCAAATCCCAAATAAATTTGGGTGTAAACATCGGGAAATTCTCCTGGGAAGGAGAGGAGTGGGATTGGGATCATGGAGCCCCAAATCCCAAATAAATTTGGGTGTAAACATTGGGAAATTCGCCCCTTCCTCGGGAGAATTCCCTGGGGAAGGGAAATTCCGTGAAAATCGTGAGAATTCCGGGAGGATTCCCCACCTCTGCTCCGTGTTGAAGATGGCGAAGACGTGTTTGTTGGACATGAATCCTTTCTCCACGTCCCGGATTTTCAGGTTATCCAAAGGCAGCCAAAGGCAGCATGTACTTCTTCTCCTTCTCCTGGAAAAAAAGGGGGAAAAAAAAAAATGGGGTGAGCCTGACGGTGATTCCTCAAGGATCGAGAACAAAAATCCCAAAGGTTTGGGAAAACGAAAATCCCAAAGGTTTGGGAAAATGCAGATCCTAAAGGTTTGGGAAAACGAAAATCCCAAAGGTTTGGGGAAATGAAAATCCCAAAGGTTTGGGAAAATGCAGATCCCAAAATTTTGGGAAAACACAGATCCCAAAGCTTTGGGAAAATGAAAATCCCAATTGGGAAAACACAGATCCCAACAGTTTGGGAAAATGGAAATCCCAAAGCTTTGGGAAAATGAAATACCAAAGTTTTGGGAAAAAGCAGATCCCAAAATTTTGGGAAAACACCGATCCCAAAGATTTGGGAAAACGTAGGTCCCAATTAGGAAAACAGAGATCCCAAACTTTGGGAAAACATAGATCCCAAAGATTTGGGAAAATGAAATACCAAAGTTTGGGGAAAATGCAGATCCCAAAGGTTTGGGAAAACGAAAATTCCAAAGGTTTGGGAAAACGCGGATCCTAAAGCTCTGGGAAAATGCAGATCCCAAAGATTTGGGAAAAGGAAAATCCCAAAGCTTTGGGAAAATGAAATACCAAAGTTTGGGGAAAATGCAGGTCCCAAAGGTTTGGGAAAACGCAGATCCCAAACTTTGGGAAAACATAGATCCCAAATCTCTGGGCAAATGCCGATCCCAAACCGAAAAGCCTCGCCGGGAGATCCCCACCTCGTCCCGCGGGACGGGGGAATCCCTCCGCGGATCCCCACGCAAAATTCGGGATTCGATCCCAAATCCGCAGCCCCGGGACCCCCCGAGCCCCCCCGGGGCCGAAGCAGCAGAGTTTCCATCGGGGCCTGGCGGAACGACAACATCTGGAACCGTTCAGAGCTCCAGATGTGCCCAAAAAATGACGTGGGGAGCTGGGCCCGGCCCCGTCCCCTCCTCCCTGGCGATTTCCTGAGGAACCCACGGAGCTGCTGCGCCGAGGGCCGTGCCACGTCAGGACGGGATTGAGCCAAAAAACCCCAAAAAAAACCCCAAAAAAACCCCAAAAAACCCCAAAAAACCCCAAAAAAACCCCAAAAAACCCCAAAAAACCCCCAAAAAACCCCAAAAAACCCCAAAAAAACCCAAAAAAACCCCCAAAAACCCCAAAAAAGCCCAAAAAACCCACAAAAAACCCAAAAAAAACCCCAAAAAACCCCAAAAAACCCCAAAAAAACCCCAAAAAACCCCAAAAAAAACCCCCAAAAACCCCAAAAAAGCCCAAAAAACCCACAAAAAACCCCAAAAAAACCCCAAAAAACCCAAAAAACCCCAAAAAAACCCCCAAAAAACAAAAAAAAGCCCAAAAAAAAGCCAAAAAACCCCAAAAAACCCCCCAAAAACCCCCAAAAAACCCCAAAAAAACCCAAAAAACCCCAAAAAAACAAAAAAAAAGCCCAAAAAAAGCCAAAAAACCCCAAAAAACCCAAAAAAACCCAAAACCCCAAAAAACCCCAAAAAACCCCAAAAAACCCCAAAAAAACCCCCAAAAAAAC
Organism: Acanthornis magna; assembly: GCA_036785705.1. Taxonomy (NCBI): domain Eukaryota; kingdom Metazoa; phylum Chordata; class Aves; order Passeriformes; family Acanthizidae; genus Acanthornis; species Acanthornis magna. The sequence continues at coordinate 24,070 of JAWUZG010000803.1, forward strand.
CCCAAAAAACCCCCAAAAAACCCCCCAAAACCCCAAAAAACCCCCAAAAAACCCCCAAAAAAACCCCAAAAAACCCCCCAAAAAAACCCAAAAAACCCAAAAAAACCCAAAAAAACCCAAAAAAAGCCCAAAAAACCCCAAAAAAACCCCAAAAAACCCCAAAAAACCCCCAAAAAAACCCCAAAAAAAGCCCAAAAAAACCCCAAAAAACCCCCCAAAAAACCCCAAAAAAAAACCCAAAAAAACCCAAAATAACCCCAAAAAAAGCCCAAAAAAAGCCCAAAAAAACCCCAAAAAACCCCAAAAAAACCCCCAAAAAACCCCAAAAAACCCCCAAAAAAACCCCAAAAAACCCCAAAAAAAGCCAAAAAACCCCAAAAAACCCCCCAAAAACCCCAAAAAACCCCCAAAAAAACCCCAAAAAACCCAAAAAAAAGCCAAAAAACCCCAAAAAACCCCAAAAAACCCCCAAAAAACCCAAAAAAAAGCCAAAAAACCCAAAAAACCCCCAAAAAAACCCAAAAAAACCCAAAAAAACCCCAAAAAAAGGGCGGATTGGCTCTTACCGCGGCAGGTTGGCTCTTTGGGTTTTTTGGGGGGGGTGTTTGGTTTTTTGGGGTTTTTCTGGGGGGTTTTCAAGTTTGTTGGGTTTTTTGGGAGGTTTTTTGGGGGTTTTTTGGCGGTTTGGGGGTTTTTTTTGTTTTTTTGGGGTTTCTTTGGCGTTTTTGGGGGTTTTTGGGGTTTTTTTTTGGGGGGGTTGGGGGGTTTTTGGGGTTTTTTTGGGGTTTTTGGGGGTTTTTTTTGGGGTCTTTTTGGGGGGGTTTTGGGTTTTTTTGGGAGTTTTTTGGGGTTTTTCTGGGGGTTTTCAAGTTTTTTGGGTTTTTTGGGGGGTTTTTGGGGTTTTTGGGATTTTTTTTGGGGTTTTGGGGGGTTTTCTTGGGTTTTTGGGTTTTTTTGGGGGTTTCTTTGGCGTTTTTGGGGGTTTTTGGGTTTTTTTTTGGGGGGGGGTTGGGGGTTTTGGGGGTTTTTTTGGGGTTTTTTTTTTGGTTTTTGGGGTTTTTTGGGGGGTTTTTGGGGTTTTTTGGGGCTTTTTGGGGGTTTTGGGGTTTTTTGGGGGGGGTTTTTTGGGGTTTTTTGGGGGGTTTTTTGGGGGTTTTCGGGGGTTTTTTTGGGGTTTTTTGGGGGTTTTTTGTGGGTTTTTTGGTTTTTTTGGGGTTTTTTGGGGGGTTTTTTAGGGGTTTTTTGGGGGTTTCTTTGGTTTTTTTTAGCATTTTTTGGGGTTTTTTTGGGGGTTTTTGGGGTTTTTTTGGGGGGTTTTTTGGCGGTTTTTTGAGGTTTCTTGGGGGTTTTTTGGGGGTTTTTTTGGGGTTTTGGGGGGGGGGGGTTCGGGTTTTTTTGGGTTTTTTGGGGAGGATTTCTGGGAGGATTTGTGCCCCTCCTCGGTGGTGGAATCGGGAGCCACAGGTAAGAGGAAATCCATCCTTTTTTGGGGTTTTTTTGGGTTTTTTTTTGGCATTTCTGGGAAGGTTTGTGCCCCCCTCGGTGGTTTTTTGGGATCGGGAGCTGCAGGTGAGAGGAAATCCATCCTTTTCCTGGAGTTTTTTTTGGCATTTCTGGGAAGGTTTGTGCCCCTTGGTGTTTTTTTTGGGATCAGGAGCCACAGGTGAGAGGAAATCCATCCTTTTTTGGGGTTTTTTTGGGTTTTTTTTTGGCATTTCTGGGAAGGTTTGTGCCCCCCTCGGTGGTTTTTTGGGATCGGGAGCTGCAGGTGAGAGGAAATCCATCCTTTTCCTGGAGTTTTTTTTGGGATTTCTGGGAAGGTTTGTGCCCCTTGGTGTTTTTTTTGGGATCGGGAGCCGCAGGTGAGAGGAAATCCATCCTTTTTTGGGGTTTTTTTGGGTTTTTTTTTGGCATTTCTGGGAAGGTTTGTGCCCTCTCGGTGGTTTTTTTGGGATCAGGAGCCACAGGTAAGAGGGAATCCATCCTTTTTTGGGGTTTTTTTGGGATTTCTGGGAAGGTTTGTGCCCTCTCGGTGGTTTTTTTGGGATGGACAGAGCCTCGCTCGTGCCGCGGCTGTTTCCCGTTCCCTGCGGGAAATGGGATCGCTCTGGGGGAAATTGGGGATTTTTGGGGTTAAAAAAGGGTCTGGGGGGTCCAGAGTTTCACCTTCAGCCAGAGGGACAAAGGGGACCCGGGGTGGGATGGGGACATTCCCGGGAAATAAATGTCGTGTGGCCTTTGTGTGACCCTGAGCTGGGAACTCTCCGAGCCCCCAAATCCTGGGGAGGGTCCCCCCAAATCCTGGGAGAGCCCCCAAATCCTGGGAGGGTCCCCAAATCCTGGGAGGGTCCCCAAATCCTGGGGAGGGTCACCCCAAATCCTGGGGAGGGTCACCCCAAATCCTGGGAGGGTCCCCAAATCCTGGGGAGGGTCCCCAAAATTCTGGGGAGGGTCCCCAAAATTCTGGGAGAGCCCCCAAATCCTGGGGAGGGTCCCCAAAATTCTGGGGAGGGTCACCCCAAATCCTGGGAGGGTCACCCAAATCCTGGGGAGGGTCCTCAAAATCCTGGGAGAGTCCCCAAATCCTGGGGAGGGTCCCCAAATCCTGGGGAGGGTCACCCCAAATCCTGGGAGAGTCCCCAAATCCTGGGAGAGTCCCCAAATCCTGGGGAGGGTCCCCCCAAATCCTGGGGAGGGTCCTCAAAATCCTGGGAGAGTCCCCAAATCCTGGGGAGGGTCCCTAAATCCTGGGGAGGGTCACCCCAAATCCTGGGAGAGTCCCCAAATCCTGGGGAGAGTCCCCAAATCCTGGGGAGGGTCCCCAAATCCTGGGAGAGTCCCCAAATCCTGGGGAGGGTCACCCCAAATCCTGGGGAGGGTCCTCAAAATCCTGGGAGAGCCCCCAAATCCTGGGAGGGTCACCCAAATCCTGGGGAGGGTCACCCCAAATCCTGGGGAGGGTCACCCCAAATCCTGGGGAGGGTCCTCAAAATCCTGGGAGAGTCCCCAAATCCTGGGAGGGTCACCCAAATCCTGGGAGGGTCCCCAAATCCTGGGGAGGGTCCCCACAGTGACGTCAGGGGATGAGTGGGATTGGGATGGTGAGGTGGGAACGCCGAAAAAACCCAAAATTTCTTGGGGGTGGAAAACCCAAAATTTCCCTGGAAGAGCTGGAGCTGCCCAAGGGCATTCCTGGGAAAAATCCTAAGGAATCATTTTGGGATCGAGGGGAAATTGGGGCAGGATTGGGATGGAGCAGTTCCCAGCTGGATCAGCACTCGCAGCTGGGAAAAGGGGAGACCTGCAGGCTCTGGAACCCCAAAATGCTGCACCCCAAAATGTGGCACCCCAAAATCCCGGGAACTGAGGCCATCGGGGTCTCCTCACCCTCAGGACCCCATCCCGGCCAGAACACGACCCCAAAAAGGGAACTCTTTACTGCACCCCAAGGTTTGCAATTCGGGATGGCCGCCCCAACCCCAAAAGGAGACTCTTTACCCTACCCCAAAGAGCGGAATTTGGGATCCGCTCCATTGCAGCCCCGACCCCAAAAAGAGATTCCGTACCCCACCCCAAGGTGCAGAATTTGGGATTGCTGCCCCGACCCCAAAAAGGGATTCTGTACCCCACCCCAAGGTTTGCAGTTCAGGATCGCAGCCCTGACCCCAAAAAAGGATTTTTTACCCCACACCGAGGTGTGGAATTCGGGATGGCCACTCCAACCCCAAAAAGGAATTCTTTACCTCGAGGTTTGCAATTCGGGATGGCCGCCCAACCCCAAAAGGAGACTCTTTACCCCACCCCAAAGAGCGGAATTTGGGATCCGCTCCATTGCAGCCCTGACCCCAAAAAGAGATTCTGTACCCCACCTCGAGGTGCAGAATTTGGGATTGCTGCCCCGACCCCAAAAAGGGATTCTTCACCCCGAGGTGTGGAATTCGGGATCGCCACCCCGACCCCAAAAAGGATTCTTCACCCCGAGGTGTGGAATTCAGGATCGCTGCCCCGACCCCAAAAAGGGATTCTTTACCCCACCCCGAGGTTTGCAGTTCAGGATCGCAGCCCTGACCCCAAAAAAGGATTTTTTACCCCACACCGAGGTGTGGAATTCGGGATCACCACTCTGACCCCAGAAATGGATTCTACCACCCTGAGGTTTGCAATTTGGGATCGCTACCCTGACCCCAAAAAGGGATCCTTCACCCCGAGGTTCACAATTCGGGATCGCTGCCCCGACCCCAAAAAGGGATCCTTTATCCCATTCCGAGGTTCACAATTTGGGATCGCCACTCCAAACCCAAAAATGGATCCTTTACCCCACCCCGAGGTTCACAATTCGGGATTGCCACTCCAACCCCAAAAATGGATCCTTTACCCCATCCCGAGGTTTGCAATTCGGAATCGCTGCCCTGACCCCAAAAATGGATCCTTTACCCCACCCCGAGGTTCACAATTTGGGATCGCTGCCCTGACCCCAAAAATGGATCCTTTACCCCATCCCGAGGTTCACAATTTGGGATCGCCACTCCAAACCCAAAAATGGATCCTTTACCCCACCCCGAGGTTTGCAATTTGGGATCGCTGCCCCGACCCCAAAAAGGGATTCTTTACCCACCCTGAGGTGCGGAATTTGGGATCCACTCCATTCCATCACCACCCCGACCCCAAAAATGGATCCTTTATCCCACCCTGAGGTTTGCAATTTGGGATCGCCACTCCAACCCCAAAAAGGGATCCTTCACCCCCCCGAGGTTTGCAATTCGGAATCGCGGCCCCGACCCCAAAAAGGGAACTCTTTACCCCACCCCGAGGTTTGCAATTTGGGATCGCAGCCCTGACCCCAAAAAGGGATCCTTCACCCCCCCGAGGTTCACAATTCGGGATCGCGGCCCCGACCCCAAACCCCCGGGATTTTCGGATCCTTTTTCCCCCGTACCTCCTCGTCCTTGTACCAGGAGAGCGACTCTGCCGTGAGCACGAACCAATACTCCTTGGAGCCTCCCTTCATGATGCTGATGTTGTTGATGGTCAGCCACCCCCGGCGGATCACCTGCGGTGCCACGGGCAGAGGTCAGAGCCGGGGAGACCCCAAATCCCCGGGGAGACCCCAAATCCCCGGGGAGAGAGCCCAAATCCCCGGGGAGACCCCAAATCCCCGGGGAGACCCCAAATCCCCGGGGAGAGAGCCCAAATCCCCAGAGAGACACCTAATCCCGAAGGATTCCATAGAGAGAGCCCAAATCCCCGGGGAGACCCCAAATCCCATGGGAGAGACCCCAAATCCCATGGGAGAGAGCCCAAATCCCATGGGAGAGAGCCCAAATCCCCAGAGAGACACCTAATCCCGAGGGATTCCATAGAGAGAGCCCAAATCCCCAGAAAGAGACACCAAATCCCTGGGGAGACCCCAAATCCCCGGGGAGACCCCAAATCCCATGGGAGAGACCCCAAATCCTCAGAGAGACACCTAATCCCGAGGGATTCCATAGAGAGAGCCCAAATCCCCGGGGAGACCCCAAATCCCATGGGAGAGACCCCAAATCCTGAGGGAGAGAGCCCAAATCCCCAGAGAGATCCCAAATCCTGAGGGATTCCATAGAGAGACCCCAAATCCCGAGGGAGAGAGCCCAAATCCCAAGAGAGAGAGCCCAAATCCCAAGAGAGAGAGCCCAAATCCCGAGGGAGAGAGCCCAAATCCCGAGGGAGAGAGCCCAAATCCCCAGAGAGAGACACCTAATCCTGAGGGATTCCATAGAGAGAGCCCAAATCCCGAGGGAGAGAGCCCAAATCCCTGGAAAGAGACACCAAATCCCCAGAAAGACTCCAAATCCTGAGGGAGAGACCCCAAATCCCCAGAGAGACACCTAATCCCGAGGGATTCCATAGAGAGAGCCCAAATCCCGAGGGAGAGAGCCCAAATCCCCGGGGAGACCCCAAATCCCCGGGGAGACCCCAAATCCCATGGGAGAGACCCCAAATCCCCAGAGAGACACCTAATCCTGAGGGATTCCATAGAGAGACCCCAAATCCCATGGGAGAGAGCCCAAATCCCATGGGAGAGAGCCCAAATCCCATGGGAGAGAGCCCAAATCCCATGGGAGAGAGCCCAAATCCTGAGGGAGAGAGCCCAAATCCCCAGAGAGACACCTAATCCCGAGGGAGAGACCCCAAATCCCGAGGGAGAGAGCCCAAATCCTGAGGGAGAGACCCCAAATCCCCAGAGAGACACCTAATCCCGAGGGAGAGAGCCCAAATCCCGAGGGAGACCCCAAATCCTGAGGGAGGGAGCCCAAATCCCAAGAGAGAGAGCCCAAATCCCATGGGAGACCCCAAATCCCCAGAAAGAGACACCAAATCCCCAGGGAGACCCCAAATCCCCAGAGAGACACCTAATCCTGAGGGATTCCATAGAGAGACCCCAAATCTTGGGGGAGAGACCCCAAATCCCGAGGGATTCCATAGAGAGACCCCAAATCCCCGGGGAGACCCCAAATCCTGAGGGAGAGACCCCAAATCCCGAGGGAGAGAGCCCAAATCCCGAGGGAGAGAGCCCAAATCCCGAGGGATTCCCCCGAGAGACCCCAAATCCTGAGGGATTCCCCCGAGAGACCCTAAATCCCGCAGGATTCCGTGAACAGACCCCAAATGCCGAGGGACAGACCCCAAATCCCAAGGGATTCACTGGAGAGACCCCAAATCCTGAGGGACAGAGCCCAAATCCTGAGGGATTCCCCCGAGAGACCCTAAATCCCACAGGATTTCATGGACAGACCCCAAATCCCAAGGGAGAGACCCCAAACCCCGAGGGACAGACCCCAAATCCCAAGGGATTCACTGGAGAGACCCCAAATCCCTGGAAAGAGACCCCAAACCCCGAGGGACAGACCCCAAATCCTGAGGGATTCACTGGAGAGACCCCAAATCCCTGGAAAGAGACCCCAAACCCCGAGGGACAGAGCCCAAATCCCTAGAAAGAGACCCCAAATCCCGAGGAACAGACCCCAAATCCCGAGGGATTCCCCTGAGAGACCCCAAATCCCTGGAAAGAGACCCCAAACCCCGAGGGACAGACCCCAAACCCCGAGGGACAGACCCCAAATCCCTGGAAAGAGACCCCAAATCCCGAGGAACAGACCCCAAATCCTGAGGGATTCCCCCGAGAGACCCCAAATCCCGCAGGATTCCATAGAGAGACCCCAAATCCCTGGAAAGAGACCCCAAATCCCAAGGGACAGACCCCAAATCCTGAGGGATGCCCCAGAGAGACCCCAAATCCCGCAGGATTCCATAGAGAGACCCCAAACCCCGAGGGACAGACCCCAAACCCCGCGGGGTCAGCGGAAGCGCGGCCAGGCCGGAGCGAGTGACCCTCGGGGCGGGGCAGGGACGTGGCACGCGCAGCTTTCCCCCAAAAATTTTGGGGTTCCCGGGGCGAGGGAAGAGCGAAGCTGCAGCGGAGAGCTCGGGAATTTCGGGATTTCATCGCCGGGAGCCCCAATCCCATTCGGGAATTTCGGGATTTCATTGCCCCAATCCCAATTGGGAATTTTGGGATTTCACCACCGGGAGCCCCAATCCCATTTGGGAATTTTGGGATTTCACTGCCCCAATCCCATTTGGGAATTTTGGGATTTCACTGCCCCAATCCCATTTGGGAATTTTGGGATTTCACCGCCCCAATCCCATTTGGGAATTTTGGGATTTCACCACCAGGAGCCCCAATCCCATTTGGGAATTTTGGGATTTCACCGCCCCAATCCCATTTGGGAATTTTGGGATTTCACCGCCCCAATCCCGTTTGGGAATTTTGGGATTTCACCGCCCCAGTCCCATTTGGGAATTTTGGGATTTCACTGCCCCAATCCCAATTGGGAATTTTGGGATTTCACCACCGGGAGCCCCAATCCCATTCGGGAATTTTGGGATTTCATCACCAGGAGCCCCAGTCCCATTTGGGAATTTTGGGATTTCACCACCCCAATCCCATTCGGGAATTTTGGGATTTCACCGCCCCAATCCCGTTTGGGAATTTTGAGCAGTTTTTTGGCAGTTTTGGGGAGGTTTGGGTCAGTTTTTTGGGGCGGTTTGGGGCAGGTTTTTGGGGTGGTTTGGGGCAGTTTTGGGGCGGTTTTTGGGGCATTTTTGGGTCAATTTTTTGGCAGTTTTGGGGCAGTTCTGGGGCATTTTTGGGGCGTTTTTTTGGGGCATTTTTTTGGCATTTTTGGGGCATTTTGGGGCAGTTTTGGGGCGGTTTTTTGGCAGTTTTGGGGCAGTTTGGGGCAATTTTTTGGCATTTTTGGGGCAGTTTTGGGGCATTTTGGGGCAGTTTTGGGGCAGTTTTTTGGTGGTTTTGGGGCAGTTTTTTGGGGCATTTTTTTGGCAGTTTTGGGGCGTTTTTTTGGCAGTTTTGGGACAGCTTTGGGGCGGTTCTGGGGCATTTTTGGGGCAGCTTTTTGGGGTGGTTTTTGGCATTTTTTTGGCATTTTTGGGGCAGTTTTTTGGGGTGGTTTTTGGCATTTTTGGGGCAGTTTTGGGGCATTTTTTTGGCATTTTTGGGGCAGTTTTTTGGCGGTTTTGGGGCTCCCATCCCGAATTCCCGACTCTCCCCCGATCCCGACCCCGATCCCGATCCCGGCGAGGAACAGCCCCGAAGCCCTGGGGGCTCCGGAACGAGGGGAGGGGAGAGGGAATTTGGGGAGAGGGAATTTGGGGAGAGGGAATTTGGGGTGAGGGAATTTGGGGTGAGGGAATTTGGGGAGAGGGAATTTGGGGAGAGGGAATTTGGGGAGAGGGAATTTGGGGTGAGGGAATTTGGGGTGAGGGAATTTGGGGAGAGGGAATTTGGGGAGAGGGAATTTGGGGTGAGGGAATTTGGGGAGAGGGAATTTGGGGAGAGGGAATTTGGGGAGAGGGAATTTGGGGTGAGGGAATTTGGGGTGAGGGGCAGGAAATGGGGACAGACCTGCGGGAATCCATCCCAAAAAATGGGGATTTGGGAAAAAATGGGGATTTTGGGGGAATAAATGGGGATTTTGGGGAATAAATGGGGATTTGGGGGAAAAAATGGGGATTTGGGGAAAAAATGGGAATTTTGGGAGGAATAACAGTGAATTTTGGGAGAAATAAAAACAAGTTTTGGGAGGAATAACAGTGAATTTTGGGAGGAATAAAAGCGAATTTTGGGATGAACAAAAGTGAATTCCGGATGGAATAAAAGTGAATTTTGGGAGAAATAAAAGTGAATTTTGGGAGAAATAAAAACAAATTTCGGGAGGAATAAAAGTGAATTTTGAGAGGAATAAAAGCGAATTTTGGGATGAACAAAAGCGAATTCCGGGTGGAATAAAAGTGAATTTTGGGAGAAATAAAAGTGAATTTCGGGAGAAATAAAAACAAATTTCGGGAGGAATAACAGTGAATTTTGGGAGGAATAAAAGTGAATTTTGGGAAGAATAACAGTGAATTTCGGGAGAAATAAAAACAAATTTTGGGAGAAATAAAAACAAATTTTGAGAGGAATAAAAGCGAATTTTGGGAGAAATAAAAGCGAATTTTGGGATGAACAAAAGTGAATTCCGGGTGGAATAAAAGTGAATTTTGGGAGAAATAAAAGTGAATTTTGGGAGGAATAAAAGTGAATTTTGGGAGGAAAAAAAGCAAATTTTGGGAGGAAAAAAAGCAAATTTTGGGAGGAAGAGAAGTGAATTTTGGGAGGAATAAAATGCGAATTTTGGGAGGGAAAAAAGCGAATTTCGGGGTTTTGGGGACGATTCCCTCTCGGTCAGTCTCACGTTCCAGGGATGGGGATGAGTGTGGAGCATTGGGGTCAGCATTCCGTGGGGTTTGGGATTCCGGGCTGGGCAAGGCAGGGAATTCCTGAATTTCCCCCCAAAAAAATAGTGAATTTTGGGGGAAAAAATTCACCTCTGGCCCTTCCCGAAGGAATCGATCCCTGAGCCAGAAAAAATTCGGATTTCTGCTTCTCAAAAATTGGGAAAAACAGGAAAAAACCTAAATTTTGGTATTTCCCAAAAACACCTTTTTTTTTTTCCCGAGGGAATTCCGCATTTTCCATTTAGCTCTGGGCCAAACCGGAAAAAAATTCAGATTTCTGCTTCCCAAAATTGGGAAAAACAGAATAAAACCTAAATTTTGGTATTTCCCAAAAACACCTTTTTTTCCCCAGCTGAGGGAATTCCGCATTTTCCATTTAGCTCTGGGCCAAACCGGAAAAAAATTCAGATTTCTGCTTCCCAAAAAAAATCGAATTTCCCCTTCCCAAAAATTGGGAAAAACAGAATAAAACCTAAATTTTGGTATTTCCCAAAAACACCTTTTTTTTTTCCCAGCTGAGGGAATTCCACATTTTCCATTTAGCTCTGGGCCAAACCGGAAAAAAATTCAGATTTCTGCTTCCCAAAAAAAATCGAATTTCCACTTCCCAAAAATTGGGAAAAACAGAATAAAACCTGAATTTTGGTATTTCCCAAAAGCACCTTTTTTTTTCCCGAGGGAATTCCGCATTTTCCATTTAGCTCTGGGCCAAACCTGAAAAAAAATCAGATTTCTGCTCCCAAAAATTGGGAAAAACAGAATAAAACCTAAATTTTGGTATTTCCCAAAAGCATCTTTTTTTTTTTCCCAGCTGAGGGAATTCCACATTTTCCATTTAGCTCTGGGCCAAACCGGAAAAAAATTCAGATTTCTGCTTCCCAAAAAAAATCGAATTTCCGCTTCCCAAAAATCGGGAAAAACAGGATAAAACCTAAATTTTGGTATTTCCCAAAAACACCTTTTTTTTTTCCCGAGGGAATTCCGCATTTTCCATTTAGCTCTGGGCCAAACCGGAAAAAAATTCAGATTTCTGCTTCCCAAAAATTGGGAAAAACAGGAAAAAACCTAAATTTTGGTATTTCCCAAAAGCATCTTTTTTTTTTTCCCAGCTGAGGGAATTCCGCATTTTCCATTTAGCTCTGGGCCAAACCGGAAAAAAATTCAGATTTCTGCTTCCCAAAAAAAATCGAATTTCTGCTTCCCAAAAAAAATCGAATTTCCGCTTCCCAAAAATCGGGAAAAACAGAATAAAACCTAAATTTTGGTATTTCCCAAAAACACCTTTTTTTTTTCCCAGCTGAGGGAATTCTGCATTTTCCATTTAGCTCTGGGCCAAACCGGAAAAAAATTCAGATTTCTGCTTCTCAAAAATTGGGAAAAACAGAATAAAACCTGAATTTTGGTATTTCCCAAAAGCATCTTTTTTTTTTCCCGAGGGAATTCCGCATTTTCCATTTAGCTCTGGGCCAAACCGGAAAAAAATTCAGATTTCTGCTTCCCAAAAAAAATCGAATTTCCCCTTCCCAAAAATTGGGAAAAACAGAATAAAACCTAAATTTTGGTATTTCCCAAAAACACCTTTTTTTTTTCCCAGCTGAGGGAATTCCACATTTTCCATTTAGCTCTGGGCCAAACCGGAAAAAAATTCAGATTTCTGCTTCCCAAAAAAAATCGAATTTCCACTTCCCAAAAATTGGGAAAAACAGAATAAAACCTGAATTTTGGTATTTCCCAAAAGCACCTTTTTTTTTCCCGAGGGAATTCCGCATTTTCCATTTAGCTCTGGGCCAAACCTGAAAAAAAATCAGATTTCTGCTCCCAAAAATTGGGAAAAACAGAATAAAACCTAAATTTTGGTATTTCCCAAAAGCATCTTTTTTTTTTTCCCAGCTGAGGGAATTCCACATTTTCCATTTAGCTCTGGGCCAAACCGGAAAAAAATTCAGATTTCTGCTTCCCAAAAAAAATCGAATTTCCGCTTCCCAAAAATCGGGAAAAACAGGATAAAACCTAAATTTTGGTATTTCCCAAAAACACCTTTTTTTTTTCCCGAGGGAATTCCGCGTTTTCCATTTAGCTCTGGGCCAAACCGGAAAAAAATCGAATTTCCGCTTCCCAAAAATTGGGCAAAACAGAATAAAACCTAAATTTTGGTATTTCCCAAAAGCATCTTTTTTTTTTTCCCAGCTGAGGGAATTCCACATTTTCCATTTAGCTCTGGGCCAAACCGGAAAAAAATTCAGATTTCTGCTTCCCAAAAATTGGGAAAAACAGAATAAAACCTAAATTTTGGTATTTCCCAAAAGCATCTTTTTTTTTTTCCCAGCTGAGGGAATTCCGCATTTTCCATTTAGCTCTGGGCCAAACCGGAAAAAAATTCAGATTTCTGCTTCCCAAAAAAAATCGAATTTCCGCTTCCCAAAAATCGGGAAAAACAGGAAAAAACCTAAATTTTGGTATTTCCCAAAAACACCTTTTTTTTTTCCCGAGGGAATTCCGCATTTTCCATTTAGCTCTGGGCCAAACCGGAAAAAAATTCAGATTTCTGCTTCCCAAAAAAAATCGAATTTCCGCTTCCCAAAAATTGGGAAAAACAGAATAAAACCTAAATTTTGGTATTTCCCAAAAGCATCTTTTTTTTTTTCCCAGCTGAGGGAATTCCGCATTTTCCATTTAGCTCTGGGCCAAACCGGAAAAAAATTCAGATTTCTGCTTCCCAAAAAAAATCGAATTTCCGCTTCCCAAAAATTGGGAAAAACAGAATAAAACCTAAATTTTGGTATTTCCCAAAAGCATCTTTTTTTTTCCCCGAGGGAATTCCACATTTTCCATTTAGCTCTGGGCCAAACCGGAAAAAAATTCAGATTTCTGCTTCCCAAAAAAAATCGAATTTCCGCTTCCCAAAAATTGGGAAAAACAGGATAAAACCTGAATTTTGGTATTTCCCAAAAACATCTTTTTTTTTTCCCGAGGGAATTCCGCGTTTTCCATTTAGCTCTGGGCCAAACCGGAAAAAAATCGAATTTCTGCTTCCCAAAAATTGGGAAAAACAGAATAAAACCTAAATTTTGGTATTTCCCAAAAGCATCTTTTTTTTTTTCCCAGCTGAGGGAATTCCGCAATTTCCATTTAGCTCTGGGCCAAACTGGAAAAAAATTCAGATTTCTGCTTCCAAAAATTGGGAAAAACAGAATAAAACCTAAATTTTGGTATTTCCCAAAAACATCTTTTTTTTTTCCCGAGGGAATTCCGCGTTTTCCATTTAGCTCTGGGCCAAACCGGAAAAAAATTCAGATTTCTGCTTCCCAAAAAAAATCGAATTTCCCCTTCCCAAAAATTGGGAAAAACAGAATAAAACCTAAATTTTGGTATTTCCCAAAAACACCTTTTTTTTTTCCCAGCTGAGGGAATTCCACATTTTCCATTTAGCTCTGGGCCAAACCGGAAAAAAATTCAGATTTCTGCTTCCCAAAAAAAATCGAATTTCCACTTCTCAAAAATTGGGAAAAACAGAATAAAACCTGAATTTTGGTATTTCCCAAAAGCACCTTTTTTTTTCCCGAGGGAATTCCGCATTTTCCATTTAGCTCTGGGCCAAACCTGAAAAAAAATCAGATTTCTGCTCCCAAAAATTGGGAAAAACAGAATAAAACCTAAATTTTGGTATTTCCCAAAAGCATCTTTTTTTTTTTCCCAGCTGAGGGAATTCCACATTTTCCATTTAGCTCTGGGCCAAACCGGAAAAAAATTCAGATTTCTGCTTCCCAAAAAAAATCGAATTTCCGCTTCCCAAAAATCGGGAAAAACAGGATAAAACCTAAATTTTGGTATTTCCCAAAAACACCTTTTTTTTTTCCCGAGGGAATTCCGCATTTTCCATTTAGCTCTGGGCCAAACCGGAAAAAAATTCAGATTTCTGCTTCCCAAAAATTGGGAAAAACAGGAAAAAACCTAAATTTTGGTATTTCCCAAAAGCATCTTTTTTTTTTTCCCAGCTGAGGGAATTCCACATTTTCCATTTAGCTCTGGGCCAAACCGGAAAAAAATTCAGATTTCTGCTTCCCAAAAAAAATCGAATTTCCGCTTCCCAAAAATCGGGAAAAACAGGATAAAACCTAAATTTTGGTATTTCCCAAAAACACCTTTTTTTTTCCCGAGGGAATTCCGCATTTTCCATTTAGCTCTGGGCCAAACCTGAAAAAAAATCAGATTTCTGCTCCCAAAAATTGGGAAAAACAGAATAAAACCTAAATTTTGGTATTTCCCAAAAGCATCTTTTTTTTTTTCCCAGCTGAGGGAATTCCACATTTTCCATTTAGCTCTGGGCCAAACCGGAAAAAAATTCAGATTTCTGCTTCCCAAAAAAAATCGAATTTCCGCTTCCCAAAAATCGGGAAAAACAGGATAAAACCTAAATTTTGGTATTTCCCAAAAACACCTTTTTTTTTTCCCGAGGGAATTCCGCATTTTCCATTTAGCTCTGGGCCAAACCGGAAAAAAATTCAGATTTCTGCTTCCCAAAAATTGGGAAAAACAGGAAAAAACCTAAATTTTGGTATTTCCCAAAAGCATCTTTTTTTTTTTCCCAGCTGAGGGAATTCCACATTTTCCATTTAGCTCTGGGCCAAACCGGAAAAAAATTCAGATTTCTGCTTCCCAAAAAAAATCGAATTTCCGCTTCCCAAAAATCGGGAAAAACAGGATAAAACCTAAATTTTGGTATTTCCCAAAAACACCTTTTTTTTTTCCCGAGGGAATTCCGCATTTTCCATTTAGCTCTGGGCCAAACCGGAAAAAAATTCAGATTTCTGCTTCCCAAAAATTGGGAAAAACAGAATAAAACCTAAATTTTGGTATTTCCCCGAGTTTTTTTTTTTTTTTTCCCCAGCTGTGGGAAGATTTTTCCAGGGAATTCCCAGGGAATGCTGTTCCCTTTCTCGCGGGGAGAGGATTTTTGGGATGGGGAACGCCGTTCCTCGCCGGGCACAGCTCCGTTCCGTGGTACTTACCAGGATCTCCCCCTTTGGGCGTGCAAAATTAAGGGGGAAAAGAGGAAAAAAAAAGGGGGAAAAGAGGAAAAAAAAAGGGGGGGAAAAAGGGAAAAAAAAGGGGGAAAAGAGGAAAAAAAAAAGGGGGAAAAGAGGAAAAAAAAGGGGGAAAAAGGGAAAAAAAAAGGGGGAAAAGAGGAAAAAAAAAGGGGGAAAAGAGGAAAAAAAAGGGGGAAAAGAGGAGAAAAAAGGGGAGAAAAGAGGAGAAAAAAAAGGGGGAAAAAGGCAAAAAAAAAGGGGGAAGAGGGAGAAAAAAGGGGGGAAAAAGACCAAAAAAAGGGGGAAAAAGACCAAAGAAAGGGGGAAAAAAGGCAAAAAAAAAGGGAGAAAAGAGGAGAAAAAAGGGGAGAAAAGAGGAGAAAAAAAAGGGGGAAAAAGGCAAAAAAAAAGGGGGAAGAGAGGAGAAAAAAGGGGGGAAAAAGACCAAAAAAAGGGGAGAAAAAGACCAAAAAAAGGGGGGAAAACGACCAAAAAAAGGGGGGAAAAAGACCAAAAAAAAGGGGGAAAAGACCAAAAAATGGGGAGAAAAAGACCAAAAAAAGGGGGAAAAAAGGCAGAAAAAAAGGGGGAAAAAGACCAAAAAAAAAGGCAGGAAAAGGAGACAGGAAGGAGGGGACAGGAGAGAGCGGGAAGCGGAAAAAAAGGGAAAAAAAAGCGGAAAAAGAGCAGAAAAATCAGCGTTACATGCGATTAATTCATTCCCAGCGTTAATTCCTTGCGGGGGGGGGGGGGGAAGCTGAGGGGGGAGGGGCTCAGCCCAAAATCTCTTCCTCAGGAGGGGAGGGGACACGGCTGGGGGACAGCCCCGAGTGGTCCTGGTGGCCCCTGGGACATCCTGGTGGCCCCCAGGACATCCCAGTGTGCGTTGGGGACATCCTGGTGTGATTTGGGGACATCCTGGTGTGATTTGGGGACATCCCAGTGTGCTTTGGGGACATCCTGGTGTGCTTTGGGGACATCCCGGTGTGCTTTGGGGACATCCTGGTGTGATTTGGGGACATCCCAGTGTGCTTTGGGGACATCCTGATGTCCTCTCAGGACATTCCAGGGTCCCCTGGGACACCCCAGAGCTCTCCTGGGACATCCTGGTGGCCCCTGGGACATCCTGGTGGCCCCCAGGACATCCTGGTGTGCTTTGGGGACATCCCGGTGTGCTTTGGGGACATCCTGGTGTGATTTGGGGACACCCTGGTGGCCCCCAGGACATCCCAGTGTGCTTTGGGGACATCCTGATGTGCGTTGGGGACATCCTGATGTCCTCTCAGGACATTCCAGGGTCCTCTGGGACACCCCAGAGCTCTCCTGGGACATCCCAGTGTCCCCTGGGACATCCCAGTGTGCTTTGGGGACATCCCAGTGTCCCCCAGGACATCCCGGTGTGCTCTGGGGACATCCTGGTGTGCTTTGGGGACATCCTGGTGTGATTTGGGGACACCCTGGTGGCCCCCAGGACATCCCAGTGTGCTTTGGGGACATCCTGGTGTGCTTTGGGGACATCCTGGTGTGATTTGGGGACATCCTGGTGTGATTTGGGGACATCCTGGTGGCCCCCAGGACATCCCAGTGTGCTTTGGGGACATCCTGGTGTGCTTTGGGGACATCCCAGTGTGCTTTGGGGACATCCTGGTGTCCTCCTGGGACATGCTGGTGTGCTTTGGGGACATCCCGGTGTGCTTTGGGGACATCCTGGTGTGATTTGGGGACATCCTGGTGGCCCCTGGGACATCCTGGTGTGCTTTGGGGACATCCTGGTGTGCTTTGGGGACATCCTGGTGTCCTCCTGGTGTCTCCTGGGACACCCCGGAGTTCTCCCAGGACATCCCAGTGTTCTCTTGGTGTCCCCCAGGACATCCCAGTGTCCCCCAGGACATCCCAGTGTCCTCTTGGGGTCCCCCAGGACATTCCAGTGTCCCCCAGGACATCCTGGTGTCCTCTGGGACACCCCAGAGTTCTCCCAGGAAATCCTGGTGTTCTCTTGGTGTCCCCCAGGACATCCCAGTGTCCTCTCGGTGTCTCCTGGGACACCCCAGAGTTCTCCCGGGACATCCCAGTGCTCTCTGGGGACATCCTGGTGTCCTCTGGGTGTCCCCCGGGACATCCCAGTGTCCTCTCGGTGTCCCCTGGGACATCCTGGTGTCCTCTCAGTGTCCCTGAGGACATCCTGGTGTCCTCTGGGTGTCCCCCGGGACATCCTGGTGTCCTCTGGGTGTCCCCTGGGACATCCTGGTGTCCTCTGGGTGTCCTTGGGGACATCCTGGTGTCCTCTCAGTGTCCCTGAGGACATCCTGGTGTCCTCTCAGTGTCCCCTGGGACATCCTGGTGTCCTCTCAGTGTCCTTGGGGACATCCTGGTGTCCTCCCTGCTCATTCCTAGGCCGGGGCTGCCCCTCCTGCCCTGTTTGTCCCAAATCCTGCTGATTTCTGATGGGAATTCCTCTCCCGCCCTGCCCACAATTCCCAATTTTCTGTGTCCAAGCCTGGCTCGGACTCTAAATCATTCCGGACGCGCTCGGGGGAATGGGAGGATGAGGAGGAGGAGGAGGAGGAGGAGGAAGAATTCGGAATTCGGGAGCCTCGGGCCATACCTGGTTGGGGATCGCTCTCTTCTTGTTGGTCTGAGTGTTCCGCTGCTGCGCGCTGCAAAAATGGGGAAAAAAAACGGCGATTTCAGGCGGGCGGGACGGGGATCGGGTGGATCCCGAGGCGATCGGGAGGATCCCGAGGGGATCGGGAGCAGTTCCGGAGCCTTTCCCGAGGTTTGCCCAGCACCGGGGGCCGAGAGGGGGCCGGGGATCCCTTCCTTCCTCCGCGTGGGAATTCCCAGGACGCGATTCCAGAGGGAGCAGAGCGAACACCGAGCTGCAGATTCCCAAAGGAATTCCAGGCCCGACCACCGAGAACCTTCCGGAAACGCCCGATTCCCCCCCCCCGGGTGGGATCGGATCGGGATCGTTACCTGCACCGCGGGGAAAGCTCTACCTGTCTCTCCTGAGCACCGAGGGGCGGAACCGTTAGTCGGAGCGGGAATAAAATCCGGGAAATGCGTTAGAATCCCACCGGGAATGGCGGGTGGGGGTCCGGAGGGATTTGGGGAGGGGTCCCGGCCTGCCCCGACCCCCACGGCTCCTCCCGGACCCTGGGCTGGGATGATCCCGGTGGGTTCCGGCTGGACTGGGAGCACTGGGATCCCAAATCCAGAGATTCCAAACCCCAAGGAAAAGCTCCCCGATCCCAATTCCAAAACTGAACCGGGAGGGGAAACTCCCCAGCTCCCAAATCCAAAGCTGAACTGGGAGCAGAAGCTCCGGGATCCCAATTCCAGAGATTCCAAACCCCAAGGGAAAGTTCCCTGGTCCCAGTTCCAGAGCTGGAGTGGGAAACTCCACAATCCCAATTCCAGAGCTGGACTGGGAAGAGAAGCTCCACAATCCCAATTCCAGAGCTGGACTGGGAAGGAGAAGCTCCCTGATCCCAATTCCAGAGCTGGACTGGGATGGGGAAGCTTCCTGATCCCAATTCCAGAGCTGGACTGGGAAGGGAAACTCCACGATCCCAATTCCAGAGTTGGACTGGGATGGGGAAGCTTCCTGATCCCAATTCCAGAGCTGGACTGGGAAGGGAAACTCCACGATCCCAATTCCAGAGTTGGACTGGGAAACTCCACAATCCCAATTCCAGAGCTGGACTGGGAAGGGAAACTCCACAATCCCAATTCCAGAGTTGGACTGGGAAACTCCACAATCCCAGTTCCAGAGCTGGACTGGGAGCAGAAGCCCCGGGACCCAAACTCCAAAGTTCTCTCTGCCAAATCCCAAGGAAAAGCTCCCTGGGTCCCAATTCCAAGGCTGAACTGGGAGGGGAAACTCCCCAGCTCCCAAATCCAAAGGAAAAGCTCCAGGATCCCAACTCCAGAGATTCCAAATGCCAAGGAAGAGCTCCCCGATCCCAATTCCAAAACTGAACCGGGAGGGGAAATTCCACAATCCCAATTCCAAAGCTGAACTGGGAACTCCACAATCCCAATTCCAGAGCTGGACTGGGAGGGGAAATTCCACGATCCCAATTCCAAAGTTGAACTGGGAGCTCCCCAATCCCAATTCCAGAGCTGAACTGGGAGGGGAAACTCCCCGATTCCAACTCCAGAGCTGAACCGGGAGCTCCACAATCCCAATTCCAGAGCTGGACTGGGAGGGGAAATTCCACAATCCCAATCCCAAAGCTGAACTGGGAGGAGAAATTCCACAATCCCAATTCCAGAGCTGGACTGGGAGGGGAAATTCCACGATCCCAATTCCAAAGCTGAACTGGGAAGGGAAACTCCCTGATTCCAACTCCAGAGCCGAACTGGGAGCTCCCCGATCCCAATTCCAGAGCTGGACTGGGAGGGGAAATTCCACAATCCCAATCCCAAAGCTGAACTGGGAGGGGAAATTCCATGATCCCAATCCCAAAACTGAACTGGGAGGGGAAATTCCACAATCCCAATCCCAAAGCTGAACTGGGAGGGGAAATTCCACGATCCCAATTCCAAAACTGAACCGGGAGGGGAAATTCCACAATCCCAATTCCAAAGCTGAACTGGGAACTCCACAATCCCAATTCCAGAGCTGGACTGGGAGGGGAAATTCCACGATCCCAATTCCAAAGTTGAACTGGGAGCTCCCCAATCCCAATTCCAGAGCTGAACTGGGAGGGGAAACTCCCCGATTCCAACTCCAGAGCTGAACCGGGAGCTCCACAATCCCAATTCCAGAGCTGGACTGGGAGGAGAAATTCCACAATCCCAATCCCAAAGCTGAACTGGGAGGAGAAATTCCACAATCCCAATTCCAGAGCTGGACTGGGAGGGGAAATTCCACGATCCCAATTCCAAAGCTGAACTGGGAAGGGAAACTCCCTGATTCCAACTCCAGAGCCGAACTGGGAGCTCCCCGATCCCAATTCCAGAGCTGGACTGGGAGGGGAAATTCCACAATCCCAATTCCAAAGCTGAACTGGGAGGGGAAATTCCACAATCCCAATTCCAAAGCTGAACTGGGAGGGGAAATTCCATGATCCCAATCCCAAAACTGAACTGGGAGGGGAAATTCCACAATCCCAATTCCAGAGCTGAACTGGGAGGGGAGATTCCACAATCCCAATTCCAGAGCTGGACTGGGAGGGGAAATTCCATGATCCCAATTCCGAAAATGAACTGGGAGCTCCCCAATCCCAATCCCAAAACTGAACTGGGAGGGGAAATTCTACGATCCCAATTCCGAAACTGAACTGGGAGGGGAAATTCCACGATCCCAATTCCAGAGCTGGACTGGGAGAGGAAATTCCATGATCCCAATTCCAAAGCTGAACCGGGAGCTCCCTGATCCCAATCCCAAAGCTGAACTGGGAAGGGAAATTCCACGATCCCAATTCCAAAGCTGAACTGGGAAGGGAAATTCCACGATCCCAACTCCAAAGCTGAACCGGGAGCTCCCCGATCCCAATTCCAGAGCTGGACTGGGAGGAGAAATTCCACGATCCCAATTCCAAAGCTGAACTGGGAGGGGAAATTCCACAATCCCAATTCCAAAGCCAAACCGGGAGCTCCCCGATCCCAATCCCAAAGATCCCAAATCCAAAGGAAAAGCTCCCCGATCCCAATCCCAAGGGCGAGTCCCAGCCGCCGGCCCCGAGCCGGAGCCCCCCAGACCCCGGGAAGCCCCCGGAGCTGAGCCCAGGAAAAGGAAAAAGCCCCCGGTGCCCACTCGGTGCCCACTCGGTACCCACCCGGCGGCCACGTGCTGCTCAGTGAAACAGCTGGAAAGGTCCGGAAGAGTCCGGAGAGACAGAGAGAGTCATGGATCCGAGGGAAACAGCAGGAGGAGAGCAGGGAATGTGACCCGAGAGGAGAGGAGAGAGAGAGAGAGAGAAAAAAAAAAAGGGGGAAAGAGAGAAAAAACCAGCGGGAGGAGTGTGGGAAGTGAAGGGGGAGAGGAGGGTGGAGATTCCCGAAGGTTTGGGGATGGGAAATGTGGATTTTCCTTTGGGAAAAGGTAAGGGAGAGCCCAAATCCCAGCGGGATGGAGGATGAGGAGGGACAGGGACAGGGACAGGGAGGGATTGCTGCTCCTGACAGCGCCGGGGATGGGCTGGGGTCAGTCCAAAAACCCAAAATCCATCGGGATTTGTCTGAACGGCCCCAAATTCCTGAGGCTGAGCTTTTCCTAACCCCTTTCCATATCCCAAACCTGAGGGAATTGGGGCCAAATCCATCGAGATTTATCCAAAAGGCCCCAAATTCCTGAGGCTGAGCTTTTCCCAGCCCCTTTCCATATCCCAAATCCATCGGGATTTATCCAAACAGCCCCAAATTCCTGAGGCTGAGCTTTTCCCAGCCCCTTTCCATATCCCAAATCCATCGGGATTTATCCAAAAGGCCCCAAATTCCTGAGGCTGAGCTTTTCCTAACCCCTTCCCCAAATCCCAAACCTGAGGGAATTGGGGCCCAAAGCATCGGGATTTATCCAAACAGCCCCAAATTCCTGAGGCTGAGCTTTTCCTAACCCCTTTCCATATCCCAAATCCATCGGGATTTATCCAAACAGCCCCAAATTCCTGAGGCTGAACTTTTCCTAATCCCTTCCCCAAATCCCAAACCTGAGGGAATTGGGGCCAAATCCATCGGGATTTATCCAAACAGCCCCAAATTCCCGAGGCTGAGCTTTTCCCAGCCCCTTTCCATATCCCAAATCCATTCGGATTCATCCAAAAGGCCCCAAATTCCTGAGGCTGAGCTTTTCCCAGCCCTTTTCCATGTCCCAAACCTGAGGGAATTGGGGCCAAATCCATCGGGATTTATCCAAAAGGCCCCAAATTCCTGAGGCCAGAGCTTTCCTCAACCCCTTCCCCACATCCCAACTTTCGGGATTCATCCAAAAAGCCCCAAATTCCCGAGGCTGAGCTTTTCCCAACCCCAAACCTGAGGGAATCGGAGCGGATTCGGATGTGGGACACTCTCGCTTTCCCCCCGGCGATCCCGAAAGGAAAACGCAGCGGAGCAGGAATGTGGGAATTCTGGTTTTCCCCCAAAAAGGACTCACTTGGCGAAGCCGATGAAGTCCTCGTGGTTGGTGTTGATGTAGGAGAGCTCGATGTCGATGAGCAGCAGGATCTGAGGGAAAAGCGTCAGGGACGGCGGGATCCCCGCGGGATCGGGAACGGGATCGGGACAGGGAATGGATCGGGATTGGGACAGGGAATGGGATCGGGATCGGGGCTGGGACTGGGACTGGGATCAGAGCCAGGACCGGGATCAGGATCAGGAATGGGATCGGGGTTGGGATCAGGACTGGGATCAGAGCCAGGACTGGGATCAGGATCAGGACTGGGAATGGGATTGGGATCAGGACTGGGAATGGGAGTGGGATCAGGAATGGGATCGGGGTTGGGATCAGGACCGGGCATGGGACAGGGAATTGGATCGGGATTGGGATCAGGACCGGGACTGGGAATGGGATCTGGACCAGGATCGGGAATGGGATGGGAATGGGACTGGGATCGGGATCAGGACAAGGAATGGGATCGGGATTGGGACTGGGATCAGGATTGGGATCGGGATCAGGACTGGGATCAGGACCGGGATTGGGATCAGGACTGGGATCGGGATCAGGACTGGGATTGGGACCGGGATTGGGATCAGGACTGGGATCAGGATCAGGACTGGGATGGGGACCGGGATTGGGATCAGGACCAGGATCGGGAATGGGATGGGAATGGGACTGGGATTGGGAACAGGACAGCGAATGGGATCAGGATTGGGATTGGGATCGGGATCAGGACTGGGATCGGGACCAGGATTGGAATCAGGACCGGGCTCAGGATCGGGATCGGGATCAGGACTGGGACCGGGATCGGGATCAGGATCTCACCTGGTCCTTGGTTTTGCCCTCCCGCTCGCGGATGTGAGTGGTGACGATGCGCTCCGTCTCCTCCCGCAACCTGGGGTAGGAACCGAGCTGGAAAAGAGGGAAAAGCCGGGAAAATGCCGGGAAAATGCCGGGAAAATGCCGGGAAAATGCCGGGAAAATGGCGGGAAAATGCCGGAAAAATGGCGGGAAAATGCCGGGAAAATGCCAGGAAAATGCCGGGAAAATGCCGGGAAAATGCCCGGAAAAATGCCCGGAAAAATGCCAGAAAAATGCCGGGAAAATGCCGGGAAAATGCCGGGAAAATGCCAGAAAAATGCCGGGAAAATGGCGGGAAAATGCCAGAAAAATGCAAAGAAAAATGCCGGGAAAATGCCGGAAAAATGCCAGAAAAATGCCGGGAAAATGCCAGGAAAATGCCAGGAAAATGCCGGGAAAATGCCGGAAAAATGCCAGGAAAATGCCAGGAAAATACCAGGAAAATGCCGGGAAAATGCCGGGAAAATGCCGGGAAAATCCAGTCCCTCCCTGGGCCGTTACTGGGCTGACCAGTCCCATACTGGGCCCTTACTGGTCCCGGCGGTACCTTGGTGGTGCACTGGCGCACGGTGTTGATGAGCTCCTGGATGACCAAATCCACGCATTTGAGGCACGGCTCCTTCAGCTTCACCACCTGCTTCTTCACGATGGCCTCGAACGCCAAATCCGGCGTGAACAGCCCCGTCCTGCGGCGGGGACAGCGCCATGGGGCCAGAGCAGGAGCGGGAGCGGGAGCGGGAGTGGGATTGGGATCGGAGAGGGATCGGGATCGGAGAGGGATCGGAGAGGGATTGGGATTGGGATCGGAGAGGGATCGGGATCGGAGAGGGATCGGAGAGGGATCGGGATTGGGATTGGGATTGGGATTGGAGAGGGATTGGGGTAGGAGAGGGATTGGGATCGGAGCGGGGTCAGGATTGGAGAGGGAGTGGGATCGGAGAGGGATCGGAGAGGGATCGGGATTGGGATTGGGATTGGGATCGGAGAGGGATCGGGATTGGGATTGGGATTGGGATCGGAGAGGGATCGGGATTGGGATTGGGATTGGGATTGGGATTGGGATTGGAGAGGGATTGGGATTGGAGACGGATCGGAGAGGGATCGGGATTGGGATGGGGATCGGAGAGGGATTGGGATCGGAGAGCGATTGGGATCGGAGCGGGATTGGAGAGGGATTGGGTAGGAGAGGGATTGGGATCGGAGCGGGGTCAGAATTGGAGAGGGATTGGGATCGGAGAGGGATCGGAGAGGGATTGGGATAGGAGTGGGATCAGGATCGGAGATGGATCAGAGCGGGGTCAGGATCGGAGAGGGATTGGGATCGGAGAGGGATCAGGATCGGAGAGGGATCAGAGAGGGATTGGGATCAGAGGGGGATCGGGATCAGGATCGGAGACGGATCAGAGAGGGATCGGGATCGGAGAGAGATCAGAGAGGGATTGGGATCAGAGAGGGATCGGGACTGGAGAGGGATTGGGATTGAGAGGGATTGGGATCAGAGATGGATCGGAGAGGGATCGGGTTCGGAGAGGGATTGGAGAGGGATTGGGGTAGGAGTGGGATCAGGATTGGAGACGGATCGGAGAGGGATTGGGATTGGAGAGGGATCGGGATCGGAGACGGATCGGAGAGGGATTGGGATCAGAGACAGATTGGAGAGGGATTGGGATAGGAGCGGGGTCAGGATCGGAGAGGAATTGGGATCGGAACGGGATTAGAGAGGGATTGGGGTAGGAGTGGGATCAGGATTGGAGACAGATCGGAGAGGGATTGGGGTAGGAGAGGGATTGGGATCGGAGAGGGATCGGAGAGGGATCGGAGAGGGATTGGGATCAGAGCGGGGTCAGGATCGAAGAGGGATTGGGATCGGAGAGGGATCGGGATCGGAGATGGATCGGGATTGGAGACGGATCGGGATCAGATTGGGATCGGGATCAGATTGGGATCGGGATCAGAGACGGATAAGAGAGGGATTGGGATCAGGATCGGAGAGGGATCAGAGAGGGATTGGGATTGGAGAGGGATTGGGACAGGAGTGGGATCAGGATCGGAATCAGAGAGGGATCGGGATCAGATTGGGATCGGAGAGGGATTGGGATCGGAGAGGGATTGGGATCGGAGAAGGATCAGGATCAGAGCGGGATCGGGATCAGAGAGGGATTGGAGCACGATCGGAGTGGGATTGGGATCAGAGAGGGACTGGAGAGGGATCAAGATGGGAGCGGGATCGGGACTGCAGGAATGGAACCCCGATCCCACAGAGTGATCCCTGATCCCACAGAGTGATTCTGTGATCCCAAAGAGCGATTTTGTGATCCCAAAGAGCGATTCCCAACCTTGGGAGAGCAAAGCCTCGCCCAGGACAGTCCCCAGAACAATCCCAGGAATTGGGGTCCAGGAATTGGGGTCCGGGGATGGGGTTTGGGGTTGGGGGATGGGGTTTGGGGTCGGGGGAAGGTGTTTGGGGTCCGGGGATGGGGTTTGGGGTCCGGAGATGGGGTTTGGGGTCGGGGGATGGGGTCTGGGGTCCGGGGATGGGGTTTGGGGTCGGGGGATGGGGTTTGGGGTCGGGGGATGGGGTTTGGGGTCCGGGGATGGGGTTTGGGGTCAGGGGATGGGGTTTGGGGTCGGGGGATGGGGTCTGGGGTCCGGGGATGGGGTTTGGGGTCGGGGGATGGGGTTTGGGGTCGGGGGATGGGGTTTGGGGTCCGGGGATGGGGTTTGGGGTCCGGGGATGGGGTTTGGGGTCGGGGGATGGGGTTTGGGGTCCGGGGATGGGGTTTGGGGTCGGGGTTTGGGGCCGGAGCCGTGTCCCACGCTCACCTGACCCCGTGGATGTTCTTGATGGCATAGCTGATCTCTCGCCGCAGGTCCTTCTCGTCGAACTCCATCTGCGAGAGAGCCATTGGGGCTTGGGGTCATCGTCCGGCAGCCCCCGAACTGCCCCGGAGTGACCGACCCGGAGTGATCATCCCAGAGTGACCAGCCCAGAGTGACCGAGCCCTGAGTGACCACCCCAGAGTGACCACCCCAGAGTGACCATCCCAGGATGGACCATCCCAGAGTGACCAACCCAGAGTGACCGAGCCCAGAGTGACCACCCCAGAGTGACCACCCCAGAGTGACCGAGCCCTGAGTGACCACCCCAGAGTGACCATCCCAGAGTGACCATCCCAGAGTGACCACCCCAGAGTGACCGAGCCCAGAGTGACCACCCCAGAGTGACCACCCCAGAGTGACCGAGCCCTGAGTGACCACCCCAGAGTGACCACCCCAGAGTGACCGAGCCCTGAGTGACCACCCCAGAGTGACCGAGCCCAGAGTGACCGACCCGGAGTGACCGACCCGGAGTGACCATCCCAGAGTGACCGAGCCCTGAGTGACCACCCCAGAGTGACCATCCCAGAGTGACCGACCCGGAGTGACCGACCCGGAGTGACCATCCCAGAGTGACCGACCCAGAGTGACCGACCCAGAGTGACCGACCCTGAGTGACCGACCCGGAGTGACCGACCCGGAGTGACCGACCCGGAGTGACTGAGCCCTGAGTGACCGACCCGGAGTGACCACCCCAGAGTGACCATCCCAGAGTGACCATCCCAGAGTGACCATCCCAGAGTGACCAACCCAGAGTGACCATCCCAGGATGGACCATCCCAGAGTGACCGACCCGGAGTGACCGACCCGGAGTGACCATCCCAGAGTGACCGAGCCCTGAGTGACCATCCCAGAGTGACCATCCCAGAGTGACCGACCCGGAGTGACCGACCCGGAGTGATCATCCCAGAGTGACCGACCCGGAGTGACCAACCCGGAGTGACCAACCCGGAGTGACCGACCCGGAGTGACCGACCCAGAGTGACCGACCCGGAGTGACCACCCCAGAGTGACCGACCCGGAGTGACCGACCCAGAGTGACCGACCCGGAGTGACCACCCCAGAGTGACCGACCCGGAGTGACCACCCCAGAGTGACCATCCCAGAGTGACCATCCCGGAGTGATCAACCCAGAGTGACCGACCCGGAGTGACCATCCCAGAGTGACCGACCCGGAGTGATCATCCCAGAGTGACCACCCCAGAGTGATCATCCCAGAGTGACCGACCCGGAGTGACCAACCCGGAGTGACCGAGCCCTGAGTGACCACCCCAGAGTGACCGAGCCGTGAGTGACCATCCCAGAGTGACCGAGCCCTGAGTGACCGAGCCCAGAGTGACCACCCCAGAGTGACCGAGCCCTGAGTGACCACCCCAGAGTGACCATCCCAGAGTGACCATCCCAGAGTGATCATCCCAGAGTGACCATCCCAGAGTGACCAACCCCAGAGTGACCAACCCGGAGTGATCATCCCAGAGTGACCATCCCAGAGTGACCGAGCCCTGAGTGACCACCCCAGAGTGACCATCCCAGAGTGACCATCCCAGAGTGACCATCCCAGAGTGACCGAGCCCAGAGTGACCATCCCAGAGTGACCGAGCCCTGAGTGACCACCCCAGAGTGACCATCCCAGAGTGACCATCCCAGAGTGATCATCCCAGAGTGACCATCCCAGAGTGACCAACCCCAGAGTGACCAACCCGGAGTGATCATCCCAGAGTGACCATCCCAGAGTGACCGAGCCCTGAGTGACCACCCCAGAGTGACCATCCCAGAGTGACCATCCCAGAGTGACCATCCCAGAGTGACCACCCCAGAGTGACCGAGCCCAGAGTGACCGACCCGGAGTGACCACCCCAGAGTGACCGACCCAGAGTGACCGAGCCCAGAGTGACCGACCCGGAGTGACCATCCCAGCGTGACCGACCCAGAGTGACCGACCCTGAGTGACCACCCCAGAGTGACCAGCCCAGAGTGACCGACCCGGAGTGATCATCCCAGAGTGACCAGCCCAGAGTGACCACCCCAGAGTGACCGAGCCCTGAGTGACCACCCCAGAGTGACCACCCCTGGAGCACCACCACGCTGGGGCTGCTCCGTTTTGTTCTCCTCAAATCCCAAATTTTCCACGGAATTATGGAATGGTTTGGGTTGGGAAAGCCTCCGGGAATAGGGAGAAGTCTGCACCTCACCCACCCCACCCCAAACCCACCCCAATCCCATTCCAATCCCACCCCAAATCCACCCCAAACCTGCCCCAAATCCACCCCAAACCCACCCCGATCCCACCCCAAACCCGACCCAATCCCCGCCCCAAACCCACCCCAATCCCTCCCCAATCCCATCCCAATCCCACCCCAAATCCACCCCAAACCTGCCCCAAATCCACCTCAAACCTAGCCTGATCCCACCACAATCCCACCCCAAACCTGCCCCAAATCATCCCCAAACCCACCCCAATCCCACCCCGATCCCACCCCGATCCCGCCCCAATCCCCACCCCAATCCCATCCCAATCCCGCCCCAATCCCGCCCCAAACCCACCCCGATCCTGCCCCGATCCCGCCCCAGTCCCACCCTGATCTCCACCCCAGCCCATCCCAATCCCGCCCCAAATCCACTCCAAACCTGCCCCAAATCCACCCCAATCCCACCCCAAATCCGCCCCAATCCTGCCCCAAACCCACCCCGACCCCACCCCGATCCCACCCCGATCCCACCCCGATCCTGCCCCAGTCCCACCCCAATCCTACCCCGATCCCACCCCAAATCCACCCCAAACCTGCCCCAAATCCACTCCAAACCTGCCCCAATCCCACCCCAACCCACCCCAATCCCACCCCAAACCTGCCCCAAATCAACCCCAAACCCACCCCAATCCCACCCCAATCCTGCCCCAAACCCACCCCGATCTCCACCCCAACCCACCCCAATCCCGCCCCAAATCCACTCCAAACCTGCCCCAATCCCCGCCCCAACCCCACCCCAAACCCACCCCGATCCCGCCCCGATCCCACCCCAAACCCACCCCAATCCTGCCCCAAACCCACCCCAATCTCCACCCCAAACCTGCCCCAATCCCCGCCCCAAACCCACCCCAAATCCACCCCAAACCTGCCCCAACCCCACCCCAAACCCACCCCAAATCCACCCCAAACCTGCCCCAACCCCACCCCAAACCCACCCCAAACCTGCCCCAAATCCACCCCGACCCCGCCCCAGCCCCAGCCTCACCTTCACGAGCTCGAAGGGGAATCTCTCGTGGAAGATGCGGTTGATCCTGGCGCCCCCGGACAGCTCCAGGGTGTCCACCTGATCCCCCGAACCCTCGATGCGCTTCTCGAAATCCACTCCGAACTGCTGCACCATCCTGGGCGGGAAATCGGGGTGAGGGGAAATTCCCCGAATTGCTCCGGCGATTCCCGATCCTACAGAGTGATTCCCGATCCTACAGAGTGATCCCTCAATCCCACAGAGCGATTCCTGATCCCACAGAGCGATTCCCGATCCCACAGAGCGATTCCCGAATCCCACGGAGTGATCCCTCAATCCCACAGAGCGATTCCCTGACCCCACAGAGCGATTCCCGAATCCCACAGAGCGATTCCCGATCCTACAGAGTGATCCCTCAATCCTACAGAGCGATTCCCTGACCCCACAGAGCGATTCCCAAATCCCACAGAGCGATTCCCGATCCTACAGAGTGATCCCTCAATCCCACAGAGCAATTCCCTAATCCCAGAGACTGATTCCCGATCCCACAGAGCGATTCCCAATCCCACAGAGCGATTCCCGATCCTACAGAGTGATCCCTCAATCCTACAGAGTGATTCCCTAATCCCAGAGAGCGATTCCCTGACTCCACAGAGCGATTCCCGATCCTACAGAGCGATTCCTGATCCCACAGAGCGATTCCCTAATCCCACAGAGCGATTCCTGATCCTACAGAGCGATTCCTGATCCTACAGAGTAACTCCTGATCCCACAGAAAAATTCTCTGATCCTACAGAGCGATTCCTGATCCCGCAGAAGAATTCCGCAATCCCACAGAGCAATTCCCGATCCCAGAGAGCAATTCCCTGATCCTACAGAGTAATTCCCCAGTCCCAGAGAGCGACTGGGACAGGGAAAATGGGGTTGGGGACACGGAAAATGGGACTGGGGACAGGGAAAAGGGGTTGGGGACATGGAAAATGGACTGGGAACAGGGAGGAGGGGCTGGGGACAGGGATGAGGAGTTGAGGACACGGAAAAAGGGTTGGGGACATTTGAAAAGGGGTTGGGGACAGGAAAAAAGGGTTGGGGGAAAAGAGGTTGGGGACAGGGAAGAGAGGTTGGGGGAAAAGGGAAAAGAGGTTGGGCATGTGGAAAAGGCGTTGGGGACACAGAAAAGGGACTGGGGACAGGGAGGAGGAGTTGAGGACACGGAAAAGGGGTTGGGGACATTTGAAAAGGGGTTGGGGACAGGGAAAAGGGGTTGGGGGAAAAGGGAAAAGAGGTTGGGGACGGGGAAAAAGGGGTTGGGGACAAGGATGAGGATTTGGGGACATGGAAAAGGGGTTGGGGACATTTGAAAAGGGGTTGGGGACAGGGATGAGGAGTTGGGGACAGGGAAAAGGGGTTGGGGACACGGAAAATGGACTGGGGACAGGGAAAAAGGGTTGGGGACATTTGAAAAGGGGTTGGGGACATGGAAAAGGGATTGGGGGAAAAGGGAAAAGAGGTTGGGGACATTTGAAAAGGGGTTGGGGACAGGGAAAAAGGTTTGGGGACACGGAAAATGGGCTGGGGACAGGGAAAATGGGGTTGGGGATAGGGGAAAGGGTTTGGGGGAAAGGGAAAAGAGGTTGGGGATGGGGAAAAAGGGTTGGGGACACGGAAAATGGGGTTGGGGACAGGGAAGAAGGGTTGGGGACAGGGAAAATGGGTTGGGAACATTTGAAAAGGGGTTGGGGACAGGGAAAAAGGGGTTGGGGACAGGGATGAGGATTTGGGGACACGGAAAAGGGGTTGGGGGAAAAGGGAAAAGAGGTTGGGGACAGGGAAAAGGGGCTGGGGACAGGGATGAGGAGTTGGGGACACGGAAAAGGGGTTGGGGACACGGAAAATGGACTGGGGACAGGGAAAAAGGGTTGGGGACAGGGAAAAGGGGTTGGGGACATTTGAAAAGGGGTTGGGGACAAGGATGAGGATTTGGAGACATTTGAAAAGGGGTTGGGGACAGGGAAAAAGGGTTGGGGACATTTGAAAAGGGGTTGGGGACAGGGAAAAGGGGTTGGGGACAGGGAAAAAGGGTTGGGGACAAGGATGAGGATTTGGGGACACGGAAAAGGGGTTGGGGGAAAAGGGAAAAGGGGCTGGGGATGTGGAAAAGGTTTTGGGGACACGGAAAATGGGATTGGGGACAGGGAAAAAGGGTTGGGGACATTTGAAAAGGGGTTGGGGACAGGGAAAAGAGGTTGGGAGAAAAGGGAAAAGAGGTTGGAGACGGGAAAGAAGGGGTTGGGGACAGGGATGAGGATTTGGGGCCACGGAAAAGGGGTTGGGGATGGGGAAAATGGACTGGGGACAGGGAAGACGGGCTGGGGATAGGGATGAGGAATTGGGGACGGGGAAAAAGGGGTTGGGGACAGGCAAAAGGGTCGGGGACACGGAACAAACGCTGCTCCCGAGCGGAACGTACTGCAGCAGGGCTTTGGTTTTGCGCGTGGGGTCGTCGGGCCGGAAGTTCTTGTACTCCTCCACCTCCTTCTCCAGGGACAGCAGCTGGCTCTGCAGCTTGCTGCGCAGCGCCGGCAGCGTCTCGCGGATGTGGTTGGTGAGTTGCTGCCCGGGAGGGAGGGAAAATTAACCACGAGTGAGGGAAACTCGGGTTTGGGGTGGGAAATCAGCTTTTGGGGTGGGAAATCAGCTTTTGGGGTGGGAAACTCTGCTTTTGGGGTGGGAAATCAGCTTTTGGGGTGGGAAATCAGCTTTTGGGGTGGGAAATCTGCTTTTGGGGTGGGAAATCCACTATTTGGGGTGAGAAACTCCACTTTTTGAGAAGGGAAACTCCACTGTTGGGGCGGGAAACTCTGCTTTTGGGGTGGGAAACTCCACTTTTTGAGAAGGGAAACTCCGCTGTTGGGTCGGGAAATCTGCTTTTGGGGCGGGAAATCTGCTTTTGGGGTGGGAAACTCTGCTTTTGGGGTGGGAAACTCTGCTTTTGGGGTGGGAAATTCGCTTTTGGGGTGGGAAACTCTGCTGTTGGGGCAGAAAACTCTGCTGTTGGGGCGGGAAACTCCCCTTTTTGAGAAGGGAAACTCCGCTTTTGGGGTGGGAAACTCTGCTTTTGGGGTGGGAAATCTGCTTTTGGGGCGGGAAACTCCCCTTTTTGAGAAGGGAAACTCCGCTTTTGGGGCGGGAAACTCCGCTTTTCAAACTCCACTTTTGGGGTGAAAAATCCACTTTTGGGGCAGGAAACTCTGCTTTTGGGGTGGGAAATTCGCTTTTGGGGTGGGAAATCTGCTTTTGGGGTGGGAAATCTGCTTTTGGGGCGGGAAACTCTGCTTTGGGGGCAGGAAACTCTGCTGTTGGGGCGGGAAACTCTGCTTTTGGGGTGGGAAATCTGCTTTTGGGGTGGGAAATTCGCTTTTGGGGTGGGAAATCTGCTGTTGGGGTGGGAAATCAGCTTTTGGGGTGGGAAACTCTGCTTTTGGGGTGGGAAACTCTGCTTTTGGGGTGGGAAATCTGCTTTTGGGGTGGGAAATCTGCTTTTGGGGCGGGAAACTCTGCTTTTGGGGTGGGAAATCTGCTTTTGGGGTGGGAAACTCTGCTGTTGGGGCAGGAAACTCCGCTTTTCAAACTCCACTTTTGGGGTGAAAAATCTTCTTTTGGGGTGGGAAGCTCCACTTTTGGGGTGGGAAACTCTGCTTTTCAAACTCCGCTTTTTGAGGTGGGAAACTCTGCTTTTGGGGCAGAAATTTCAGTTTTCGGGGAAGAAATCTCCGTTTTTGGGGCAGAAATCTCCGTTTTTGGGGCAGAAAACTCCGCTTTTGGGGCAGAAATCTCCATTTTCGGGGCGGAAATCTCCGTTTTTGGGGCGGAAATCTCCGTTTTGGGGCGGAAATCTCCATTTTCGGGGCAGAAATCTCCGTTTTTGGGGCGGAAATCAGTTTTCGGGGCGGAAATCTCCATTTTGGGGACGGAAATCTCCGTTTTGGTGCGGAAATCTCCATTTTTGGTGCAGAAATCTCCGTTTTGGTGCGGAAATCTCCGTTTTTGGGGCAGAAATCTCCGTTTTTGGGGCGAAAATCTCCATTTTTGGTGCGGAAATCTCCGTTTTTGGGGCAGGAATCTCCGTTTTGGAGCAGAAATCTCCGTTTTGGGGTGGAAATCTCTGTTTTTGGGGCGGAAATCTCCGTTTCGGGGCAGAAATCTCCATTTCAGGGCGGAAATCTCCGTTTTTGGGGCGGAAATCTCCATTTCAGGGCGGAAATCTCCGTTTTTGGGGCGGAAATCTCCATTTTTGGGGCGGAAATCTCCGTTTTGGGACGGAAATCTCCATTTTTGGGGCAGAAATCTCAGTTTTTGGTGCGGAAATCTCCGTTTTGGTGCGGAAATCTCCATTTTTGGTGCAGAAATCTCCGTTTTGGGGCGGAAATCTCCATTTTTGGGGCGGAAATCTCCGTTTTTGAGGCTGAAATCTCCATTTTTGGGGCGGAAATCTCCATTTTTGGGGCGGAAAGCTCCATTTTTGGAGCAGAAATCTCCGTTTTTGGGGCAGAAATCTCCGTTTTGATGCAGAAATCTCCGTTTTTGGGGCGGGAAGGGCCCGACGCACCTGGTTGAGGACGCGCTGCAGGTGCGGGGTGCCCATGCGCTCGGCCATGTGGCGATAGGCAGGGTGGGACAGGAAGAACTTGCGCTCGGCCGCCAGCGCGGCGCGGATGTCCTTCTTGCCGTCGATGTCCTTCTGGCTGCGGTTCACCACGCCGATGTAGCCTGCGAGGGACAGAGGGGACACGGCGTGGGGCGGGAACGGGGGACACGGACAGGGGACGTGGGGGAGATGGGGGGAGATGGGGGACATGGGGGGAGATGGGGGGACATGGAGGGACACGGGGGAGGACATGGGGGGACATGGGGGAGGACATGGGGGACATGGAGGACATGGAGGGAGATGGGGAAGGACATGGACACACGGAGGGACATGAGGGGACATGGGGGGAGATGGGGGGACATGGACACACGGAGGGACACGGGGGGACATGGGGGAGGACATGGGGGAGGACATGAGGGGACATGGAGGGACATGGGGGACATGGGGGAGGATATGGGGGGACATGGACACACGGAGGGACATGGGGGACATGGGGGAGGACATGGGGAGGACATGAGGGGACATGGAGGGACATGGGGAAGGACATGGAGGGACATGGGGGGACATGGGGGGACATGGGGGAGGACATGGGGGGACATGGGGGGACATGGGGGGACATGGGGGGACACGGAGGGACACGGAGGGACACGGGGGGACATGGAGGGACATGGGGGGACATGGGGGGACACGGAGGGACACGGGGGGACACGGAGGGACATGGGGGGGCATGGGGGGACACGGGGGAGGACATGGGGGAGGACATGGGGGAGGACATGGGGGAACATGGAGGGGAGATGGACACATGGAGGGACATGAGGGGACTTGGGGGACATGGGGGGACATGGACACATGGAGGGACATGGGGGGACATGGGGGAGGACATGGGGGAGGACATGAGGGGACATGGAGGGACATGGGGGACATGGGGGAGGATATGGGGGGACATGGACACACGGAGGGACATAAGGGGACATGGGGGGAGATGGAGGGACATGGAGGGACATGGGGGACATGGAGGGACATGGACACATGGAGGGACATGGAGGGACATGGGGGGACATGGGGGGACATGGGGGAGGACATGGGGGGACTGAGGACATGGAGGGACACAGGAGGACACATAGGGGACACACAGAGTGACGTGGCAGGGACATGGGGGACACACAGGGGACACACGGGGGGACATGGGGACACCCAGGGGACAGCAGGGAACAGCCAGGGGGGACATGGGGACACCTGGGGGGACATGGGGACAGCAGGGGACACCCAGGGGACAGCAGGGGACAGCCAGGGGGGACATGGGGACACCTGGGGGGACATGGGGACAGCAGGGGACAGCAGGGGACACCCAGGGGACAGCAGGGGGACATGGGGACAGCAGGGGACACTGAGGGGACAGCAGGGGACACCCAGGAGGACATGGGAACACACGGGGGGGACATGGGGACACCCAGGGGGGACATGGGGACACCGAGGGGACAGCAGGGGACACCCAGGGGGACATGGGGACACCCAGGGGACAGCAGGGGACACCCAGGGGGGACCCGGGGGGACATGGGGACACCCGGGGGGACATGGGGATACGCAGGGGACACCCAGGGGGGACATGGGGACACCCAGGGGACACCGAGGGGACACTGAGGGGACACCGAGGGGACAGCAGGGGACACCGAGGGGACAGCAGGGGACAGCGGGGAGCCGGGGCGGGCCGCACCTCTCCGCAGGGGCAGCAGTTTGTTCTCCAGCACGTCGCGGGCGTCGGTGCCTTCGTCCATCAGGTCCAGCTTGGTGATGACCCCGATGGTCCTGAGGCCTGCGGAGCCGAGGGACACGGCATGGCCCCAAAGGATCCCAAAGGATCCCTGGGGAAACAGCATGGCCCAAAGGATCCCAAAGGATCCCTGGGGAAACAGCATGGGCCCCAAAGGATCCCCGAGAACCCCAGGGGACACGGGGATTGATCCCAAAGGATCCCAGAGAGTCCCAGGGGACACAGGGATTGATCCCAGAGAACACCAGGGGACAGGGGGATTGATCCCAAAGGATCCCAGGGGACACAGCATGGCCCCAAAGGATCCCAGAGAACCCCAGGGGACACGGGGATTGATCCCAAAGGATCCCCGAGAACCCCAGGGGACACGGGGATTGATCCCAAAGGATCCCAGAGAGTCCCAGGGGACACGGGGATTGATCCCAAAGGATCCCAAGGGACACAGCATGGCCCCAAAGGATCCCCGAGAACCCCAGGGGACACGGGGATTGATCCCAAAGGATCCCAGGGGAAACAGGGATTGACCCCAAAGGATCCCAAAGAGTCCCAGGGGACACGGGGATTGATCCCAAAGAGTCCCAGGGGACACAGCATGGGCCCCAAAGGATCCCAAAGAACCCCAGGGGACACGGGGATTGATCCCAAAGGATCCCAAAGAGTCCCAGGGGACACGGGGATTGATCCCAAAGAGTCCCAGGGGACACAGCATGGGCCCCAAAGGATCCCAAAGAACCCCAGGGGACACGGGGATTGATCCCAAAGGATCCCAAAGAGTCCCAGGGGACACGGGGATTGATCCCAAAGGATCCCAAAGAGTCCCAGGGGACACGGGGATTGATCCCAAAGAGTCCCAGGGGACACAGGGATTGATCCCAAGGAATCCCAAGGATTGATCCCAAAGAACCCCAATGAACACAGGGACTGACCCCAAGGAATCCCAAGGACTGACCCCAAGGAATCCCAAGGATTGATCCCAAGGAATCCCAAGGACTGATCCCAAAGAACCCCAATGAACACAGGGACTGATCCCAAGGAATCCCAAGGATTGATCCCAAGGACTGACCCCAAGGAATCCCAAGGAATCCCAGCCAAACGAGGATGGGATTCACGGGATCCACCAACCGCAGAGAACACAAGGAGGAAGAGGAGAACAAAGAGGAGGATGAGGACGGCACAGAAGCCCCCAGAGCCCGCAGGGCTCCCGCAGCCCTCACCCTGCGGATCCACCTCCTTGGCCATCTTGAGCGCGTCCGAGTTGGCCAGGTCCATGTTGGCCGGCGTCACGGCCAGGATCAGGCTGCTCTCGCGGCTGATGAACTGCAGGATCATGTCGCGGATCTGGAACTCGATGTCCTGCGGCTGATCCCCCACCGGCACCTTGGTGATCCCGGGCAGGTCGATCAGCGTCAGGTTCAGCACTGCGGGGACACGGTGGGGGGGGGGTCAGGGGAGGGATCCAAATGGATCCTCGCCCTCCAGAGCCAAATTCCCTCCAGAGCCAAATTCCCGATGGATTCACCCCCTCTGGAGCCAAATTCCCGATGGATCTGCGCCCCTCGAGAGCCAAATTCCCTCCGGACTCAAATTCCTGCCAGATCCGTGCCCCTCCAGAGCCAAATTCCCTCTGGAGCCAAATTCCCAACAGATCCACCCTGTCCGGAGCCAAATTCCTGATGGATCCATGCCCTCCGGACCCAAATTCCTGCCAGATCTGTGCCCCTCCAGACCCAAATTCCCTCTGGATCCAAATTCCTGCCAGATCCGTGCCCCTCCGGTGCCAAATTCCCTCTGGAGCCAAATTCCCAACAGATCCACCCCATCCAGAGCCGAATTCCTGATGGATCCATGCCCTCCGGACCCAAATTCCCGATGGATCCATGCCCTCCGGAGCCAAATTCCCGATGGATTCACCCCCTCCAGAGCCAAATTCCCGCGGGATCCGTGCCCCTCCAGAGCCAAATTCCCGATGGATTCACCCCCTCTGGAGCCAAATTCCTGATGGATCCATGCCCTCCGGACCCAAATTCCCAATGGATCCGTGCCCCTCCAGAGCCAAATTCCCGATGGATTCGTGCCCCTCCAGAGCCAAATTCCCTCTGGAGCCAAATTCCCAACAGATCCACCCTGTCCGGAGCCAAATTCCCTCCGGAGCCAAATTCCCTCTGGAGTCAAATTCCCAACAGATCCACCCTGTCCGGAGCCAAATTCCCTCTGGAGCCAAATTCCTGCCAGATCCATGCCCTCCAGAGCCAAATTCCTGATGGATCCATGCCCTCCGGAGCCAAATTCCTGCCAGATCCGTGCCCTCCAGAGCCAAATTCCCAATGGATTCACCCCTTCCAGAGCCAAATTCCCAATGGATTCACCCCCTCCAGAGCCAAATTCCCAATGGATTCACCACCTCCAGAGCCAAATTCCCAATGGATTCACCCCTTCCAGAGCCAAATTCCCAATGGATTCACCCCTTCCAGAGCCAAATTCCTGATGGATTCACCCCCTCCAGAGCCAAATTCCCGCGGGATCCGTGCCCCTCCAGAGCCAAATTTCCAATGGATTCACCCCCTCTGGAGCCAAATTCCTGATGGATTCACCCCTTCCAGAGCCAAATTCCTGATGGATCCATGCCCTCCGGACCCAAATTCCCGACAGATCCGTGCCCCTCGAGAGCCAAATTCCCGATGGATTCACCCCCTCCAGAGCCAAATTCCCGATGGATTCACCCCCTCCAGAGCCAAATTCCCGCGGGATCCGTGCCCCTCCAGAGCCAAA
Organism: Acanthornis magna; assembly: GCA_036785705.1. Taxonomy (NCBI): domain Eukaryota; kingdom Metazoa; phylum Chordata; class Aves; order Passeriformes; family Acanthizidae; genus Acanthornis; species Acanthornis magna. The sequence continues at coordinate 62,172 of JAWUZG010000803.1, forward strand.
TTCCCGATGGATTCACCCCCTCTGGAGCCAAATTCCTGATGGATCCATGCCCTCCGGACCCAAATTCCCAATGGATCCGTGCCCCTCGAGAGCCAAATTCCCGATGGATCTGCACCCCTCCAGAGCCAAATTCCCGACAGATCCGTGCCCCTCCAGAGCCAAATTCCTGATGGATTCATGCCCTCCAGAGCCAAATTCCCTCTGGAGCCAAATTCCCAACAGATCCACCCTGTCCGGAGCCAAATTCCCTCCGGAGCCAAATTCCTGATGGATCCGTGCCCCTCTGGAACCAAATTCCCAACAGATCCACCCCATCCGGAGCCAAATTCCCTCTGGAGCCAAATTCCCAATGGATCTGCACCCCTCCAGAGCCAAATTCCCGACAGATCCGTGCCCCTTGAGAGCCAAATTCCCGATGGATTCACCCCCTCCAGAGCCAAATTCCCAATGGATCCGTGCCCCTCCAGAGCCAAATTCCCGATGGATTCACCCCCTCCAGAGCCAAATTCCCAATGGATCTGTGCCCTCCAGAGCCAAAATTCCCAATGGATTCACCCCCTCCAGAGCCAAATTCCCCACGGATTCACCCCATAACCCCCCCAAAGCTCTGTGAGGTCAGACACGCGGAGCGAGCGATGTCGGTTTTTAGGGCATCCGGATTTTTCCCGTTTCCCGCAGTTTTCCCAGAGTTTTCCCGGAGTTTTCCCGGAGTTTCCCCTCACCGTGCGGGGAGTACACGCGCAGGTTGATGGGCACGGGGGAGATGCCCTTGTTGGTGCCCGTCACGCGGTCGGTCTCCGCCTCGATCTCCTGCCGCACCTCATCGAAATCCGTGAATTTCTTGGATTTGCAGTGCAGGAATTCGGCGTATTCTGGAAGGGACGGGAAAGGTTAAAAAGTGAGGAGAGCTCGGCACCGCCGGGGCAGGGTGGGGAGGGATCGGGGTGGGGAGATCGGGATGGAGGTTCGGAGGATGTGGGAAGGGGTTGGGGGCAGGGAAAAGGATTGGGGGAAAAGGGGAAGGGGTTGGGGGAAAAGGGAAAGAGGTTGGGGACATGGGAAAAGGGGTTGGGGGCAGGAGAAAGGGATTGGGGACAGGGAGAAGGGGCTGGGGACAGGGAAAATGGGTTGGGGATGGGGAAAAGGGGTTGGGGACATGGAAAAGGGGTTGGGGACATGGGAAAAGGGGTTGGGGACAGGGAAAAAGGGTAGGGGACATGGAAAAGGGGTTGGGGACATGGGAAAGGGGCTGGGGACAGGAAAAAGGCATTGGGGACATGGAGAAGGGGTTGGGGACACGGAAAAGGGATTGGGGACATGGAGAAGGGGTTGGGGACATTGAGAAGGGTTTGGGGACATGGGAAAAGGGGTTGGGGAACACAGAAAAGGGGCTGGGGGACACGGAGAAGGCTCTCCAGATCCTGATCCGCCCCAGGAAAAGGATTTCAACAGCTCCGGGGCCGCGATGGTGCAATTTCCTTCCTCTTTTACTCCGCGGGGCCAGCGGAGAAACCTCGGCCCTGCCTCGCCCTGCCACCCCTTCCAGGGCCAGAATCACCCCGGACACCTCCGAGTCCCTATCGGCCATCCCATCCCGAAAAAAATCCACCTCTTCCCACCCCTCCCTCGGTCCTGGGAACCGCCAACAGCTCCAGGAGGTCACCGGAGGCTGTGGGATTCACCCAAATCCAGGCGTTTATGGACAATTTTTGGGGTGGAGGAATTCTGCCCGGATTTTAGGATTTTAGGACGGCTGAGGAGGGAATGCATTTGGGAAAATGAGTCATTCCCCGGCATTCCTCAGGCATTCCCTGAGCTCTCCCCCGCGTTCTCTCGGCGGCGGCGTGGGGAACGCGGGGGCAGCGGGACGGACCCGAATTCCCACGGTTCCGCCCGGAATTCATTCCCTGATTCCCAACCCCGTACCCGTCTTGGAGAAGATGAGCTGCAGGATGAGAGGCCGGCGAGTGACAATTCCAGAGCCGCGGGGAAGGAAATCCCTGCAAGGGACGGAAAGGTGGATCAATAAATGAATTCATTCCTGCGGCGCCGGAGATTGCTGGGAAGGGACTGGAAAACACTGGGAAAGGTTTGGGAATGCATGGGATCGATCCCTGCTCTCCTGGAGGGGGGGAAAAAGACAATCCCAGGAGTGAAGAAACCATGGAAAATCAGGGATTTGTAAATGATATGAATTCTCGCGGAATTCCCACAGAATTTCCACGGAATTCCCACAGAACTCCCACAGAATTTCCATGGAATTCCCACAGAACTCCCACAGAATTTCCACAGAATTCCCACAGAATTCCCACGGAATTTCCACAGAACTCCCACAGAATTTCCACAGAATTCCCACAGAATTTCCACAGAATTTCCACAGAATTCCCACGGAATTCCCACGGAATTCCCACAGAATTCCCACGGAATTTCCTCGGAATTCCCACAGAATTCCCACAGAATTCCCACGGAATTCCCACAGAACTCCCACAGAATTTCCACGGAATTCCCACAGAATTCCCATAGAATTTCCACAGAATTTCCACGGAATTCCCACAGAATTTCCACAGAATTCCCACAGAATTTCCACAGAACTCCCACAGAATTCCCACGGAATTCCCACAGACTCCCACAGAATTTCCACAGAATTTCCACGGAATTCCCACAGAATTCCCACAGAATTCCCACAGAATTTCCACGGAATTCCCACGGAATTCCCACGGAATTTCCACAGAATTTCCACAGAACTCCCACAGAATTTCCACAGAATTTCCACAGAATTCCCACGGAATTCCCACAGAACTTCCACAGAATTCCCACGGAATTCCCACAGAACTCCCACAGAATTTCCATGGAATTCCCACAGAACTCCCACAGAATTTCCACGGAATTCCCACAGAATTTCCACAGAACTCCCACAGAATTTCCACAGAATTTCCACGGAATTCCCACAGAATTCCCACAGAACTCCCACAGAATTCCCACGGAATTCCCACGGAATTTCCACAGAACTCCCACAGAATTTCCACGGAATTCCCACATAATTCCCACAGAATTCCCTTTCGCAGCGGCGCCTGGAACTTTTTTGGAGGGAATTGTGCCTGCAAAAGGCTCTGCTGTGACAGGAAGTTTGTCCTGGAGCTGTCACCACCCTTTTCCCGAGCCCGGGGCAGCGGGAACGGCACCGGGAAGCGCCTGCCGGGAATTGGGATTTATTTTGTTGTGTGAGAGAACGGGCGGATTCCCGCTGGGGACAGAGGGACATCGCCCAGGGAGTGGCTCCGATGGGAATCGCCAGGCCTGGACGTCACGGGAGGGACAACAACGAAATCCCAACATCGTCACCTCGATGGAGATTTCCGGGCAAACCTTGACCCCTGTCCTGGGCTGTCCCCGGGAGGAGGGTGACCGCCCCGGAGAAGCACTTCCTGCCCAACCGGGAGGACAGGTCCGGTGGGAAGAGCCCCGGGACTGCCCCGGGAGGTTTTCCAGAGGTGGAAAAAAGTGGAATGAGCCTCAAATTCCTCCCCTGGCGCTGCTGAGCCTGGGGGAAATGTTGGTCCCAAAAAAGGAATGTCAGTCCTGGGGTGGAAAAAAGAGGAATAAACCCCAAATTCCTCCCCTGGTCCTGCTGAGCCCAGGGGAAATGTTGATCCCAACAGGAATGTCAGTCCCAGGGTGGGAAAAGTGGAATAAACCCCAAATTCAACACCTGGCCCTGCTGATCCCAGGATGGGGAGTCTCGATCCCAGGGAAGTGTTGATCCCAAAAAAGGAATGTCAGTCCCAGGGTGGAAAAAGGTGAAATAAACTCCAAATTCCTCCCCTGGCCCTGTTGATCCCGGGATGGGGAGCACTGATCCCAACAGGAAAGTCAGTCCCGGGGTGGAAAAAAGTGGAATAAACCCCAAATTCAACCCCTGGCCCTGCTGATCCCAGGATGGGGAGTCTCGATCCCAGGGAAATGTTGATCCCAAAAAAGGAATGTCAGTCCTGGGGTGGAAAAAAGTGGAATAAACCCCAAATTCAACCCCTGGCCCTGCTGAGCCTGGGGGAAATGTTGGTCCCAACAGGAATGTCAGTCCTGGGGTGGAAAAAAGTGGAATAAACCCCAAATTCAACCCCTGGCCCTGCTGAGCCTAGGGAAATGCTGATCCCAACAGGAATGTCAGTCCCAGGGTGGGAAAAGTGGAATAAACCCCAAATTCAACCCCCGGCACTGCTGATCCCAGGATGGGGAGTGTTGATCCCAGGGAAATGTTGGTCCCAACAGGAATGTCAGTCCTGGGGTGGAATTCCCCCCTGGCCCTGCTGAGCCCAGGGAAATGCTGATCCCAACAGGAATGTCAGTCTGGGGGTGGAAAAAAGTGGAATAAACCCCAAATTCAACCCCTGGCGCTGCTGATCCTGGGATGGGGAGTCTCGATCCCAACAGGAATGTCAGTCCCAGGGTGAAAAAAAGTGAAATAAACCCCAAATTCAACCCCTGGCGCTGCTGATCCCAGGATGGGGAGTCTCGATCCCAGGGAAATGTTGATCCCAAAAAAGGAATGTCAGTCCCAGGGTGGAAAAAAGTGGAATAAACTCCAAATTCCTCCCCTGGCCCTGTTGATCCCGGGATGGGGAGCACTGATCCCAACAGGAATGTCAGTCCCGGGGTGGAAAAAAGTGAAATAAACCCCAAATTCAACCCCTGGCACTCCTGATCCCTGGATGGGGTGTCTCGATCCCAGGGAAATGTTGATCCCAAAAAAGCAATGTCAGTCCTGGGGTGGAAAAAAGTGGAATAAACCCCAAATTCAACCCCTGGCCCTGCTGATCCTGGGATGGGGAGCACTGATCCCAACAGGAATGTCAGTCCCAGGGTGGAAAAAAGTGGAATAAACCCCAAATTCCTCCCCTGGCCCTGCTGATCCCGGGATGGGGAGCATTGATCCCAACAGGAATGTTAGTCCTGGGGTGGAAAAAAGTGAAATAAACCCCAAATTCAACCCCTGGCGCTGCTGATCCCAGGATGGGGAGCACTGATCCCAACAGGAATGTCAGTCCCGGGGTGGAAAAAAGTGGAATAAACCCCAAATTCCTCCCCGGCACTGCTGATCCCAGGATGGGGAGTCTCGATCCCAGGGAAATGTTGATCCCAAAAAAGGAATGTCAGTCCTGGGGTGGAAAAAAGTGGAATAAACCCCAAATTCAACCCCTGGCCCTGCTGAGCCTGGGGGAAATGTTGGTCCCAACAGGAATGTCAGTCCCGGGGTGGAAAAAAGTGGAATAAACCCCAAATTCAACCCCTGGCGCTGCTGATCCCAGGATGGGGAGCACTGATCCCAACAGGAAAGTCAGTCCCGGGGTGGAAAAAGGTGGAATAAACCCCAAATTCAACCCCTGACCCTGCTGATCCCAGGATGGGGAGTCTCGATCCCAGGGAAGTGTTGATCCCAAAAAAGGAATGTCAGTCCCAGGGTGGAAAAAAGTGGAATAAACCCCAAATTCAACCCCTGGCGCTGCTGAGCCTGGGGGAAATGTTGGTCCCAACAGGAATGTCAGTCCTGGGGTGGAAAAAAGTGGAATAAACCCCAAATTTCCCCCCTGGCCCTGCTGAGCCCAGGGAAATGCTGATCCCAACAGGAATGTCAGTCCCAGGGTGGAAAAAAGTGGAATAAACCCCAAACTCAACCCCTGGCCCTGCTGATCCCAGGATGGGGAATCTCAATCCCAGGGAAATGTTGATCCCAAGGAAGCAATGTCAGTCCTGGGGTGGAAAAAAGTGGAATAAACCCCAAATTCCCCCCCTGGCCCTGCTGAGCCCGGGGGAAATGTTGATCCCAACAGGAATGTCAGTCCTGGGGTGGAAAAAAGTGGAATAAACCCCAAATTCCCCCCCAGCTCTGCTGATCTCGGGATGGGGAGCACTGATCCCAACAGGAAAGTCAGTCCCGGGGTGGAAAAAAGTGGAATAAACCCCAAATTCAACCCCTGACCCTGCTGAGCCCAGGGAAATGCTGATCCCAACAGGAATGGGGAGATTCCCGCAGGGACACAATGAGATCCCACACCTCCGGCTCTGCCCTCCCTTCTCCCATCCCGATCCCGAGGGAATCGAGGCCATCTCCCACTCCCAGCCCCCCTGGATTGGGGGGAAATCAATGATCCATTCCAGGAAGGATGGGAACCCCCCGTTTCCCCCCCCGGCATTCCGAGAAGGACGGTGACGCCAGCGCCACACGGAGCAGGTGGCACCCAGCCCCGGCTGTCCCCGTGTCCGGGGTCGGCAGGATCCCAGCCTGGCAGTGACGTGGGAAGGAGCCCCAGGACGTCACCTCCCCGGATCCTGCCACCTCCCACCTGGACCCAGGTGTGACCGGGGCCAGCCAGGGGACAAAGGGACAAAGGGACAAAGGTCTCAGGGTGGAGAAGTGCGGTGGGAACTTCCTAATCCCAGGGAAATCCGTGGGGAAACACCTGAGCGTGGCCCGGCCCTGTCCCATCCCTGTCTGAGTCCTGTCTGTCCCTGCTGATTCTGCTTGTTCCCATATGATCCCTGCCTGTCCCTATTGGATTTTTATGATTCTTGTCTGTCCCTGTCTGATTTCTGTCTGTCCCTGCCTGATTCCTGACTGTTCCCATATAATCCTTGCCTGTCCCTATTTGATTCCTGCCTGTCCCTATTTGGTTTTTATATGATTCTTGTCTGTCCCTATTTGATTCCTGCCTGTCCCTATATGATTCCTGCCTGTCCCTATATGATTTCTATCTGTCCCTGATTCTGCCTGTCCTTATTTGATCCCTGCCTGTCCCTATTTGATTCCTGCCTGTCCCTATCTGATTCCTGTCTGTCCCTATTTGATCCCTGCCTGTCCCTATTTGATTCCTGCCTGTCCCTATCTGATCCCTGCCTGTCCCTATCTGATCCCTGCCTGTCCCTATATGATTCCTGCCTGTCCCTATCTGATCCCTGCCTGTCCCTATCTGATCCCTGCCTGTCCCTATATGATTCCTGCCTGTCCCTATATGATTCCTGCCTGTCCCTATCTGATTCCTGCCTGTCCCTATCTGATCCCTGCCTGTCCCTATATGATTCCTGCCTGTCCCTATATGATTCCTGCCTGTCCCTATCTGATCCCTGCCTGTCCCTATTTCATTCCTGCCTGTCCCTATATGATTCCTGCCTGTCCCTATTTGACTCCTGTCTGTCCCTATTTGATCCCTGCCTGTCCCTATTTGATCCCTGCCTGTCCCTATATGATTCCTGTCTGTCCCTATTTGATCCCTGCCTGTCCCTATTTGATCCCTGCCTGTCCCTATATGATTCCTGCCTGTCCCCATCCATCCCTCCCCGATCCCTGCCTCATTCCAGCCCCTTCCCTCTCCAGTCCCAAGTCCCCATCCACCCTGAGGGGCTCTCCCCATCCAAAACCTCCCCCCAAAACCCAGGGAAGAGCCCCTCCGTGTCCTGCCCCATTCCCGCTGTCCCTGCACCGCGTTCCCGCAGTTCCCGATTCCCTTCCGGCCGATCAACAATTCCCTTCCCATTCCCGAGCAAATTCCCGTTCCTCTGGGGATGGAACCACCAAACCCGTTTCACCGAGGGAAACCCCAGAGGGTTTACTGATTCCACGCCAGACCCAGGGATATTCATGGAAAATCTCTCGGGATGGGTCACTGTCATCTCCACATTCCCATGGGATTCGGTTCTCCCTCAGAGCTCACGCCAGCCCCAAATCTCACAGATCCTAAATCCATCTCCACATTCCCATGGCATTCAGTTCTCTGCTAAAGCTCGTGCTGGCCCCAAATCTCACAGATCCTAAATCCATCTCCACATTCCCATGGCATTCGGTTCTCCCTCTGCTAGAGCTTTCACCGGCCCCAAATCCCACCGATCCTAAATCCATCTCCACATTCCCATGGCATTTGGTTCTCTCTCTGCTAGCGCCGGCCCCAAATCCCACCGATCCTAAATCCATCTCCACATTCCCATGGGATTCGGTTCTCCCTCAGAGCTCGCGCCGGCCCCAAATCGCACAGATCCTAAATCCATCTCCACATTCCCATGGCATTCAGTTCTCTGCTAGAGCTTTCACCAGTCCCAAATCCCACCGATCCTAAATCCATCTCCACATTCCCGTGGGATTCGGTTCTCTGCTAGAACTCACGGTGGCCCCAAATCCCACCGATCCTAAATCCATCTCCACATTCCCATGGGATTCTGTTCTCTGCTAGAACTCGTGCCGGCCCCAAATCCCACAGATCCGAAATCCATCTCCACATTCCCGTGGGATTCGGTTCTCTCTCTGCTAGAGCTTTCACCGGCCCCAAATCCCACCGATCCGAAATCCATCTCCACATTCCCATGGGATTCTGTTCTGCCTCTGCTAGCGCTGGCCCCAAATCCCACCAATCCGAAATCCATCTCCACATTCCCATGGGATTTGGTTCTCTCTCTGCTAGAGCTTTCACTGGCCCCAAATCCCACCGATCCTAAATCCATCTCCACATTCCCATGGGATTCTGTTCTCCCTCTGCCAGAGCTTTCACCGGCCCCAAATCCCACGGATCCTAAATCTGGGATAACTTTGGGGTCTCCAGGGCATTCCGGGGAGCCTTTCCCACATCCTGCTGGGATCAGGGGATGCTCCCGAGGCGGGGTAAGGATTCCCGGCCACCTCCGCCCCCCGGTTCCGGGTGAACCCCGGCTTTCCCTTCTCATAATGCCCCATTGAGGTCGGGATCCATCGGGATTGTCCCCACCCCCGGGTGACAATGGCTCCATTGTCCCCCAGGCCGGAGACAGCTCCGGGAAGGGCTCGGATTTGTTGGGACAAGGCTCCAAAGAGCGGCCGGGGGATGTGGGAGCCGCAGCGGATCCCAGTGACGATCCCAGCGCATTCCCTCGGTGTTTTCCCTCTAAATCCACGGATTGGAGAGCTCCGGGCCCCTCACCAAACTCCCTACGGATGCATCAGCAGGGCCAGGTCTGTCCCCGTGGGGAAATTCCAGCCCACTTGGGCTAATTCATGGATTTAGAGACTAATTCCAGGGCCCTCCACAGGGATTTTGGGCACCAAAGGCCCCTTGGGATCCTCTTCTCGTGCGTTTTGAGGGAAAAATTCCACAGAAACAGAGCCATGGTTTCCCAAAGCTTTCCCACCACGGATCCAGGCTTCCCGATGGCTCAGAAAAGCTGAGCTAAAGCCCAAACAGCCACAAAAATTGGGAGAACCAACGCCCCACGGGCACTTTTCGATCCCGGCTCGATGGATCCGTGCGGATCGTTGGGACAATCGGAACAGCCCCGAGGCCTCGGCTCGTCCGCGGCGCCGGAATCCGTGATCCGGAGAAACGCTCGATGCCGCGGGTGTGGGACAAACCCCAGCCCCCGCTGGGCCCTTCTGGGGTGAAAAATCCCAGAGTTGCTCCTAAAAGCCGGGATGGTGACGGTCAGCGTTCCTCACTGTCACATTCCCGAGGATCCCGATGGGATCTGAGGGAGAACGGTGCCACGAGGAGGCCGCGGACACCCCTGGGGTGTAATTAACCCTAATTAGCACAAGCTGCACAACGAGGTGGGGAAGGATTCCCGGATGGATGCGGCCTCCAACTGCGACACAAAGGGGTTTAATTACCAGGGATGGTTTTCCAGCAGTGCCGTAATTAGAGGCTGCCAGAATTCCCAAGAATTCAGGATGGGGAACAACTCCACCGTTCCCACCCTGACTGCTCATCTCCCTGCTTGAAAAGCCCAAATCCAGGCTGGGAATCCAGCCAGGATAGAAGGGAGAAAGCCCAGCAGGTGATGGATCCCACCCTGGACTGGGGATCTGCTTGGAGAAATGCCACAGGAGTGGAAGGATCCGGTGGAGAAAGCCCAGCGGCAGGAAAGCTCCACTGGAGCTTCTAATGGAGCATTTCTAGGGAGAAAGGGATGTCAAAACCAGCCTGAAACAGAGGGAAAACCACGGGGTTGGGTTTTTTGGGAATGTGAACATTCAGGGGAGAGCGGGACAGGGCCAGGATGGAATGATGTCACGGGAAGGAGGCTTTTGTCGGTGTCCCGGATCCCCACAGCAGGATTTGGCCGCAGGAAGCGCAGCCCTGGATCAAGGGGCAGGAGAGGACGGGAGCGCCCAGCAGGAATCGGCTCCGCATGGATGGAGCGAGCGCCCGAGGGGCGAGGAGCTGATCCACGGACTGAGCAGGGAGAGATAAAGGCAAAAGGCCGGGGAAGCGGCTCTGCCGGTGGAGTCCAGCACCCGTTTTTGTGGATTTTCGGGATGATTCCTTTGCCTCGGTGGGAGGGTGGTGAGCTCTGCTCCCCTGTTATCGGGGTGGCCACACTCAGCTCCCGGGCCCATCCCAGCGCCGGGCCTATCTCCGGTGCGCAGCCCCACGGCCGAGGATGACGATGGTGGGGAGGAAGGTCCATCCAGCTCAGCATTCCCGGGAGAACCCAGCGGCGGCGGGGACAGGACACCGTCCCGTGCCACTGTCCGGTACCGGGGCTGAATGCTGGGGGACCCGCAATGCCCACAGCCCCCACAGAGCCCCCGAACCCTCGGAACACCCTCTGCCTTCACGCCGATCGCGTATTGACCGCCCTGACCCGAGCCCTTCACGCCGATTGCGTACGGCCCGCCCTGACCCCTTCCCCTCACGCCAACTGCGTACAGCCCGCCCCGCTCCGCTCCCCAAAGTGCTTGCGGCCCGCCCCGACCCCCTCCTCCCGCTATGGGAAGCTCTCCGGCTCCGCTCGGGCTCCGCCACCGGCGCGGGCCCCGCTGCCCTCACGGCCCTGGCAGCGCGCGGGCCTTGCGCCGTTCGCGCGGCCTTGCGCCGTTTGCGCAGCGCGGGGCCGCTCCGCCGGCCGCGCCCTTACGCCGGCGCTATTCCCGAACGCGCTCTGCGCCCGCGGCTCCGCCCGCCGCTCCCCGCCGCCCCGGCCCGCCGCCGCCACCGCCGCCGCTCACCGGCCCACGAAGTTTTCGAGCACCGAGCTCTTGCCGGCGCTCTGCCCGCCCACCACGGCGATCTGCGGCAGGTCGAGGTGGCAGCTCTGCCCGATGGAGCTGAAGGCGTCTTGCAGCTTGTTGACCAACGGGATGAGCTCCTCCATGCCCCGGTTGCCCATGGCGGCGCGGAGGTGCCGGGACCGCGCTCCCGGCGGCGGCTCCTCCTCACGGGGCCCGCGGCGGCGGCGGCGGCCAAACTTCCCCTCAGAGTCTCCTCATCCGGCACCGCCGGGCCCGCCCCGCTCCCGCGGCGCGCGCCGCCATTGGCCGGCTGGGCTGTCCATCACGGGAGCCCGCAGAGCGGAGAGGAGCGGAGAGCTGTCAATCATCCGAAAGGGCGGGACCGGGAAGCCAGGCCCGTTTTCTATTGGGTCCCTTCCGCGTCGCTCATCGCTCACAGCCAATGGGAGCTGGCGCTGCCGTGTCAGCTGAGGCAGCAGTAATGTGGTTCCGCCCCGCAGCGGCGATTTCTCCATGTAATTGGTGAGCAGAACTTCCACTGCGGAGCGCAGTCCAATCACTGTCCGGAGCACACCCAGGAGTCCTCCCTCCCTGCCCCGACCCGCCCTCCTTCCCATTAGACAGCGTGCCCGCCACTCCAGCCGGGCTGACCAATGCAACCGAGAAAGGGAAGCGGAGAGAAGAGAAAACCCTCTCGCAATAATCGGCAGACTGTCAATCACTAATTCCTGCTCGCCGATTAGCTGCTACGGTGTTTCGCCCCTCTCCTGTGATCGCCGAGCCTCCGTGTGTTCGCTCAGAGGGAATGACAGTCCCGAGGCGAAGCCCCGAGGCAGGAACCCCCAGGGGACGCCATGGAGAGCCCCCCAGAGACCAGAACCAGCAGGAATCAGCTCCGCTCCCTGCCCTGCCTGCGTTTGGAGGGGGTCTCTGTTGAGTTTGGATGATCTCTGGGGGGCTTTGAGCGACTCCGGGCTCGGGCGTACCCCAACCCCACCAGGCCCAACATGGCGGCCGCGTTGCCCTGGTAACAGTCACTTCCGACGCCGCCGGCACCTTTTCCGGTCACGTGCATCCAAGATGGCGACGCCCACGGCGGGCCCCGCGGGGCCGCTCCCGGTGCTGCGGATCGTGGCCGAGTGCGGGCGGAGCCGCGCCCGGGCCGGGGAGCTGCGGCTGCCGCACGGGATCGTGCCCTGCCCCGTGTTCATGCCCGTGGGCACCCGCGGCACGGCCAAGGGCCTCACGTCCGCGCAGCTCGCGGCGCTCGGCTGCCGCATCTGCCTCGGCAACACCTTCCACCTGGGCACGCGGCCGGTGAGCGGCTCCGGGGGCTCCCCGGTCCCACCCCCGTTCCCTGCGGGAATCCCCAGCGCCTCCCCAGCCCGGCTGCCCGCGAGGTTCTGCTGCAAACACTCCGATCCCGAGATTCCCGGTGGGATTGGAGCTAAAGCCCCTCAAGGGACACATTCCCCGCAAGATTCCAGCGCGGCCGCCGCCGTTCCCGGATCCCATAAGGATTCCCGGGAATCCTCCCCGGTTCCCAGATTCCCGGCGGCGTTCCCGAGCTCTGCGCTCTCCTCTCCCGCAGGGTTCGGAGCTCGTCCGACGTTCCGGGGGTCTCCACGGATTCATGGATTGGCCCCACAACCTGCTGACGGTGAGGCGGGGAGGACCCCAAATTTGGGAGGGTGACACCTCCGGGATTCCCCCCAGGACCCCAAATTTGGGAGGGTGACACCTCCGGCACTCCCCCCAGGACCCCAAATTTGGGAGGGCGACACCTCGGGCACTCCCCCCGGGACCCCAAATTCGGGAGGGTGACACCTCCGGCACTCTCCGCGGGACCCCAAATTTGGGAGGGTGACACCTCCGGCACTCCCCCCGGGACCCCAAATTTGGGAGGGTGACACCTCCGGCACTCCCCCAGGACCCCAAATTTGGGAGGGCGACACCTCGGGCACTCCTCCCAGGACCCCAAATTTGGGAGGGTGACACCTCCGGCACTCCCCCCGGGACCCCAAATTTGGGAGGGTGACACCGCCGGCACTCCCCCAGGACCCCAAATTTGGGAGGGTGACACCTCCGGCACTCCCCCAGGACCCCAAATTTGGGAGGGCGACACCTCGGGCACTCCTCCCAGGACCCCAAATTTGGGAGGGTGACACCTCCGGCACTCCCCCCAGGACCCCAAATTTGGGAGGGTGACACCTCCGGGACTGCCCCCCCCAGGACCCCAAATTTGGGAGGGTGACACCTCCGGCACTCCCCCCAGGACCCCAAATTTGGGAGGGTGACACCTCCGGCACTCCCCCCGGGACCCCAAATTTGGGAGGGTGACACCTCCGGCACTCCCCCCGGGACCCCAAATTTGGGAGGGTGACACCTCCGGCACTCCCCCCCGGATCCCAAATTTGGGAGGGTGACACCTCCGGCACTCCCCCCGGGACCCCAAATTTGGGAGGGTGACACCTCGGGCACTCCCCCCGGGACCCCAAATTTGGGAGGGTGACACCTCCAGCACTCCCCCCGGGACCCCAAATTTGGGAGGGTGACACCTCGGGCACTCCCCCCGGGACCCCAAATTCGGGAGGGTGACACCTCGGGGACTCCCCCCAGGACCCCAAATTTGGGAGGGTGACACCTCCGGGACTCCCCCCGGGACCCCAAATTTGTGGGGTGACACCTCCGGCACTCCCCCAGGACCCCAAATTTGGGAGGGTGACACCTCCGGGATTCCCCCCAGGACCCCAAATTTGGGAGGGTGACACCTCCGGCACTCCCCCCAGGACCCCAAATTTGGGAGGGTGACACCTCCGGCACTCCCCCCAGGACCCCAAATTTGGGAGGGTGACACCTCCGGCACTCCCCCCCAGGACCCCAAATTTGGGAGGGTGACACCTCCGGGACTCCCCTCCGGACCCCAAATTTGGGAGGGTGACACCTCCGGGACTCCCCCCAGGACCCCAAATTTGGGAGGGTGACACCTCCGGCACTGCCCCCAGGACCCCAAATTTGGGAGGGTGACACCTCCGGGCCTCCCCCCCAGGACACCAAATTTGGGAGGGTGACACCTCCAGGACTCCCCCCCGGACCCCAAATTTGGGAGGGTGACACCTCCGGCACTCCCCCCAGGACCCCAAATTTGGGAGGGTGACACCTCCGGCACTCCCCCCAGGACCCCAAATTTGGGAGGGTGACACCTCCGGGCCTCCCCCCCAGGACACCAAATTTGGGAGGGTGACACCTCCGGGACTCCCCCCCGGACCCCAAATTTGGGAGGGTGACACCTCCGGCACTCCCCCCGGGACCCCAAATTTGGGAGGGTGACACCTCCGGGACTCCCCTCGGGACCCCAAATTTGGGAGGGTGACACCTCCGGGATTCCCCCCAGGACCCCAAATTTGGGAGGGTGACACCTCCAGCACTCCCCCCAGGACCCCAAATTTGGGAGGGTGACACCTCCGGCACTCCCCCCGGGACCCCAAATTTGGGAGGGTGACACCTCCGGCACTCTCCGCGGGACCCCAAATTTGGGAGGGTGACACCTCCGGGACTCCCCTCGGGACCCCAAATTTGGGAGGGTGACACCTCCGGGACTCCCCCCAGGACCCCAAATTTGGGAGGGTGACACCTCGGGGACTCCCCCCGGGACCCCAAATTTGGGAGGGTGACACCTCCTGGACTCCCCCCAGGACCCCAAATTTGGGAGGGTGACACCTCCGGCATTCCCCCCAGAACCCCAAATTTGGGAGGGTGACACCTCTGAGCCTCCCCCCCAGGACCCCAAATTTGGGAGGGTGACACCTCCGGCACTCCCCCCAGGACCCCAAATTTGGGAGGGTGACACCTCCGGGACTCCCCTCGGGACCCCAAATTTGGGAGGGTGACACCTCCGACACTCCCCCCAGGACCCCAAATTTGGGAGGGTGACACCTCCAGGACTTCCCCCAGGACCCCAAATTTGGGAGGGTGACACCTCCGGCACTCCCCTCCGGACCCCAAATTTGGGAGGGTGACACCTCCGGCACTCCCCCCGGGACCCCAAATTTGGGAGGGTGACACCTCTGAGCCTCCCCCCCAGGACCCCAAATTTGGGAGGGTGACACCTCCGGCACTCCCCCCGGGACCCCAAATTTGGGAGGGTGACACCTCCGGCACTCCCCCCGGGACCCCAAATTTGGGAGGGTGACACCTCCGGCACTCCCCCTGGGACCCCAAATTTGGGAGGGTGACACCTCCGGGCCTCCCCCAAGGACCCCAAATTTGGGAGGGTGACACCTCCGGGACTCCCCCCAGGACCCCAAATTTGGGAGGGTGACACCTCCGGCGCTCCCCCCAGGACCCCAAATTTGGGAGGGTGACACCTCCGGCACTCCCCCCGGGACCCCAAATTTGGGAGGGTGACACCTCCGGCGCTCCCCCCAGGACCCCAAATTTGGGAGGGTGACACGTCCGGGACTCCCCTCGGGACCCCAAATTTGGGAGGGTGACACCTCCGGGACTCCCCCCGGGACCCCCAAATTTGGGAGGGTGACACCTCCGGCACTCCCCCCAGGACCCCAAATTTGGGAGGGTGACACCTCTGAGCCTCCCACCCAGGACCCCAAATTTGGGAGGGTGACACCTCTGAGCCTCCCCCCCAGGACCCCAAATTTGGGAGGGTGACACCTCCGGGACTCCCCCCGGGACCCCCAAATTTGGGAGGGTGACACCTCGGGCACTCCCCCCGGGACCCCAAATTTGGGAGGGTGACACCTCCGGCAGTCTCCCCAGGACCCCAAATTTGGGAGGATGACACCTCCGGGATTCCCCCCAGGACCCCAAATTTGGGAGGATGACACCTCCGGCACTCCCCCCAGGACCCCAAATTTGGGAGGGCGACACCTCCGAGCCTCCCCCCAGGACCCCAAATTTGGGAGGGCGACACCTCCGGCACTCCCCCCGGGACCCCAAATTTGGGAGGGTGACACCTCCGGGACTGCTCCCCTCCGGACCCCAAATTTGGGAGGGTGACACCTCCGGGATTCCCCCCAGGACCCCAAATTTGGGAGGGTGACACCTCCGGCACTTCCCCCAGGACCCCAAATTTGGGAGGGTGACACCTCCGGGACTCCCCCCGGGACCCCAAATTTGGGAGGGTGACACCTCCGAGCCTCCCCCCCAGGACCCCAAATTTGGGAGGGTGACACCTCCGGCACTCCCCCCAGGACCCCAAATTTGGGAGGGTGACACCTCCGGGACTGCCCCCCCCAGGACCCCAAATTTGGGAGGGTGACACCTCCGGCACTTCCCCCAGGACCCCAAATTTGGGAGGGTGACACCTCCGGCACTCCCCCCTGGACCCCAAATTTGGGAGGGTGACTCCTCCGACACTCCCCCCAGGACCCCAAATTTGGGAGGGTGACACCTCCGGCAGTCCCCCCAGGACCCCAAATTTGGGAGGGTGACACCTCCGGGACTCCCCTTGGGACC
This sequence comes from Acanthornis magna, assembly GCA_036785705.1. Classification (NCBI taxonomy): domain Eukaryota; kingdom Metazoa; phylum Chordata; class Aves; order Passeriformes; family Acanthizidae; genus Acanthornis; species Acanthornis magna. Next base: position 78,613 of record JAWUZG010000803.1, read on the forward strand.
CCAAATTTGGGAGGGTGACACCTCCGGGACTCCCCCTCGGATCCCAAATTTGGGAGGGTGACACCTCCGGGCCTCCCCCCCAGGACACCAAATTTGGGAGGGTGACACCTCCGGCACTCCCCCCCGGACCCCAAATTTGGGAGGGTGACACCTCCGGCACTCTCCCCAGGACCTTAAATTTGGGAGGGTGACACCTCCGGGACTTCCCCCAGGACCCCAAATTTGGGAGGGTGACACCTCCGGGACTGCCCCCCCCAGGACCCCAAATTTGGGAGGCTGACACCTCCGGCACTCCCCCCTGAACCCCAAATTTGGGAGGGTGACACCTCCGGGATTCCCCCCAGGACCCCAAATTTGGGAGGGTGACACCTCCAGCACTCCCCCCGGGACCCCAAATTTGGGAGGGTGACACCTCCGGCACTGCCCCCAGGACCCCAAATTTGGGAGGGTGACACCTCTGGCACTCCCCCCTGGACCCCAAATTTGGGAGGGTGACACCTCCAGCACTCCTCCCGGGACCCCAAATTTGGGAGGGCGACACCTCCGGCACTCCCCCCGGGACCCCAAATTTGGGAGGGTGACACCTCTGAGCCTCCCCCCCAGGACCCCAAATTTGGGAGGGTGACACCTCCGGGACTCCCCCCAGGACCCCAAATTTGGGAGGGTGACACCTCCGGCACTCCCCCCAGGACCCCAAATTTGGGAGGGTGACACCTCCGGGACTCCCCCCAGGACCCCAAATTTGGGAGGGTGACACCTCCGGCACTCCCCCCAGGACCCCAAATTTGGGAGGGTGACACCTCCGACACTCCCCCCAGGACCCCAAATTTGGGAGGGTGACACCTCCGGGACTGCCCCCCCCAGGACCCCAAATTTGGGAGGGTGACACCTCCGGCACTCCCCCCAGGACCCCAAATTTGTGGGGTGACACCTCGGGGACTGCTCCCCTCCGGATCCCAAATTTGGGTGGGTGACACCTCCGGGACTCCCCCCGGGACCCCAAATTTGGGAGGGTGACACCTCCAGCACTCCCCCCAGGACCCCAAATTTGGGAGGGTGACACCTCCGGCACTCCCCCCAGGACCCCAAATTTGGGAGGGTGACACCTCCGACACTCCCCCCAGGACCCCAAATTTGGGAGGGTGACACCTCCGGGACTGCCCCCCCCAGGACCCCAAATTTGGGAGGGTGACACCTCCGGCACTCCCCCCAGGACCCCAAATTTGTGGGGTGACACCTCGGGGACTGCTCCCCTCCGGATCCCAAATTTGGGAGGGTGACACCTCCGGGACTCCCCCCGGGATCCCAAATTTGGGAGGGTGACACCTCCAGGACTCCCCCCAGGACCCCCAATTTTTGGGGTGGCCCCCCCGGTGTGGAAGGAACCCCCCAGGTGTGCATCCCCCGGGCCCGGAGGGGGTCCCGCCGCCCCCCAGTCCCCAATTTGGGGGTGTCCCGGGGGTCCGAGCCCTATTTTCGGGGTCCCCCCAGGACAGCGGTGGGTTCCAGATGGTGTCCCTGCTGGAGCTGTCCCAGGTTTCCGAGGAGGGGGTTCGCTTCCGACCCCCCCACGGCGGGGACGAGATCCTGCTGAGCCCCGAGAAATCCATGGAAATCCAGAACGCCCTGGGTGAGCCTGCCTGGGGGTCTCAGACCTCCGAATGCCATGGTGGGGAGGGGTCTCAAGCCCCCCCACCCCTGACCCCCCCCCCCCCAACCCCCCCAGGAGCTGATATCGTGATGCAGCTCGACGATGTCGTGAGCAGCACCACCACGGGGCCGCGCGTCGAGGAGGCCATGCACAGGTGGGGACCCCCCCGGGACCCCCGAGACCTTCCTGGGACCCCCCGAGACCTCCCTGGGACCCCCGAGACCTTCCTGGGACCTCCCCGGGACCCCCGAGACCTCCCCGGGACCCCCGAGACCTCCCTGGGACCCCCGAGACCTTCCTGGGACCCCCTGAGACCTCCCTGGGACCTCCCTGGGACCCCCGAGACCTTCCTGGGACCCCCTGAGACCTCCCTGGGACCCCCGAGACCTCCCCCGGACCCCCCGAGACCTCCCTGGGACCCCCGAGACCTCCCCTGGGACCCCCTGAGACCTCCCTGAGCCTTCTGGAGACCCCTTGGGACCCCCCTGACCTCCCTGGGACCCCCCGAGACCTCCCTGGGACCCCCGAGACCTTCCTGGGACCCCCCGAGACCTCCCTGGGACCCCCCTGACCTTACTGGGACCCCCGAGACCTCCCCTGGGACCCCCTGAGACCTCCCTGAGCCTTCTGGAGACCCCTTGGGACCCCCCTGGGACCTCCTGGCACCTTCCTGACCCTTCTGGAACACCCCTGGAACCCACGAGACCTCCCCCGGACCCCCCGAGACCTTCCCGGGACCCCCCAAGACCTCCCTGGGACCCCCTGGAACCTCCCCTGGGACCCCAAGACCTCCCTGGGACCCCCCGAGACCTCCCTGGGACCCCCCGAGACCTCCCCGGGACCTCCCTGACCTTTCTGGAACCCCCCGGGACCTCCCGAGACCTCCCTGAGCCTTCTGGAGACCCCCTGGGACCCCCTGACCTTTCTGGAACTCCCCCCAGGACTCCCCTGAGACCCTCCTGACCCTTCTGGGATCCCCTGGGACCCCCCTGGGACCCCCTGTGACCTCCCTGAGCCTTCTGGAGACCCCTTGGGACCCCCGAGACCTCCCTGGGACCCCCGAGACCTCCCTGAGACCTCCCTGGGACCCCCTGAGACCTCCCTGGGGCCCCCGAGACCTTCCTGGGACCTCCCCGGGACCCCCAAGACCTCCCTGGGACCTCCCTGGGACCCCCCGAGACCTCCCCGGGACCCCCGAGACCTCCCTGGGACCCCCTGAGACCTCCCCGAGACCTCCCTGGGACCCCCTGAGACCTCCCCTGGACCCCTGAGACCTCCCTGAGCCTTCTGGAGACCCCTTGGGACCCCCCTGACCTCCCTGGGACCCCCCGAGACCTCCCTGGGACCCCCCTGACCTTACTGGAACCCCCTGGAACCTCCCCTGGGACCCCCTGAGACCTCCCTGAGCCTTCTGGAGACCCCTAGGGACCCCCCCGGGACCCCCGAGACCTCCCTGGGACCCCCGAGACCTTCCTGGGACCCCCTGGGACCCCCTGGAACCTCCCCTGGGACCCCCCAAGACCTCCCTGGGACCCCCCGAGACCTCCCCGGGACTCCCGAGACCTCCCCGGGACCCCCTGAGACCTCCCTGAGCCTTCTGGAGACCCCTTGGGACCCCCCTGACCTCCCTGGGACCCCCCGAGACCTCCCTGGGACCCCCCTGACCTCCCTGGGACCCCCCGAGACCTCCCTGAGCCTTCTGGAGACCCCCTGGGACCCCCTGACCTTTCTGGAACTCCCCCCAGGACTCCCCTGAGACCCTCCTGACCCTTCTGGGATCCCCTGGGACCTCCCGAGACCTCCCTGACCATTCTGGAACCACCCCCAGGACCCCCCAAGACCTTCTTGAGACCTCCCTGATCCTTCTAGAACCCCCCGGGGACCCCCCGAGACGTCCCTGACCATTCTGGAACCCCCCTGAGACCCCCCTGATCCTGCTGGATCCCCCGGGACCCCTCTGAGATCCCCCTGAGACCTCCCTGACCCTTCTGGAACCCACTGAGATCCCCCTGAGACCCCCCTGACCATTCTGGAATGCCCCCGGGACCCCCCAGGGACCCCCCCAGGCCCCCCTGACCCTTCTCGACCCCCCCAGGACCCCACTGACCCTTCTGGAACACCCCTGGGAGCCCTCCAGGACCCCCCTGAGACCTCTCTGGGACCCCCCTGACCCTTCTAGACCCCCCCGGGATCCCCCCCCGGACCCCCCTGACCCTTCTGGAACCCTCGGGACCCCTCTGGGACCCCCCCGGGATCCCCCCCAGGACCCCCTGACCGTTCTGGACCCCCCGGGCCCCCCCGGCCCCCCTGAAGGTGTCCCCCCGCCCAGGTCGGTGCGGTGGCTCGATCGCTGCGTGGCTGCTCACGCTCGGCCGCAGCAGCAGCTCCTGTTCGCCATCGTGCAGGGGGGGCTGGACCTGGAGCTGCGCCGGCGCTGCATCCAAGGTGGGCCTTCATCCCCTCCTCATCATCCTCATCCTCATCATCCCAGGGCCTTCATCCCCTCCTCATCATCCTCATCCTCATCCCGGGGCCTTCATCATCCTCATCCCAGGGCCTTCATCCCCTCCTCATCATCCTCATCCTCATCCCAGGGCCTTCATCCCCTCCTCATCCTCGTCCTCATCCTCATCCTCATCCCAGGGCCTTCATCCCCTCCTCATCCTCATTCTCGGGGCCTTCATCCCCTCCTCATCATCCTCATCCCGGGGCCTTCATCCCCTCCTCATCATCCTCATCCTCATCCTCATCCCGGGGTCTTCATCCCCTCCTCATCATCCTCATCCTCATCCTCATCCCGGGGCCTTCATCCCCTCCTCGTCCTCATCTTCATCATCATCCCGGGGCCTTCATCCCCTCCTCATCCTCATCCTCATCCTTATCCTGGGGCCTTCATCCCCTCCTCATCCTCATCCTCATCCTCATCCCGGGGCCTTCATCCCCTCATCCTCATCCTCATCCTCACTCCACCTCACCTGGGCCTTCTTCCCTTCATCCTCATCTCCCCTGGGGCCTTCATCCCCTCCTCATCCTCATCCTCATCCCGGGGCCTTCTTCTCCCTCATCCTCATCCTCATCTCCCCTGGGGCCTTCCTCATCCCCATCCTCATCCTCATCCCCATGCTTATCCTCATCTTCTTCCTCATCATCCTCGCCCTCATCCTCCTCCTCCTCCTCCTCCTCCCTTGGGAGGCTCCCGGGGCAGCTCGGAGGGCTCTGGGGGCTGTTGGGAGAAGCTCAGGGGAGATCTGGGGGGGTTCAGTGGTGATTCGGGGGTCCCAGGGGTGATTTGGGGGTCTCAGGGGTGGTCCCAGGGGTGATTTGGGGGTCCCGGGGGTGATTCGGGGGGTCCCAGGGGTGATTTGGGGGTCTCAGGGGTGATTTGGGAGTCCTGGGGGGGTCTCAGGGGTGATTTTGGGGATCCCGGTGGTGATTTGGGGGTCCCGGTGATGATTCGGGGGGTCCCGGGGGTGATTCGGGGGTCCCGGGGGTGATTTGGGGGTCCCAGTGATGATTTGGGGATCTCCCAGGGTGATTCGGGGGTCCCGGTGATGATTTGGGGGTCACCAGGGGGTGATTTGGGGGTCCCGGTGATGATTTGGGGGTCCCGGTGATGATTTGGGGATCTCCCGGGGTGATTTGGGGATCTCCCGGGGTGATTTGGGGGTCCCGGTGGTGATTTGGGGGTCCCGGTGATGATTTGGGGATCTCCCGGGGTGATTCGGGGGTCCCGGTGATGATTTGGGGGTCCCGGTGATGATTTGGGGGTCCCGGTGGTGATTCGGGGGGTCCCGGTGATGATTTGGGGGTCCCAGTGATGATTTGGGGGTCCCGGTGGTGATTCGGGGGGTCCCGGTGATGATTTGGGGGTCCCGGTGATGATTCGGGGGTCCCGGTGGTGATTCGGGGGTCCCGGTGGTGATTCGGGGGTCCCGGTGATGATTTGGGGGTCTCCCGGTGACGATTTGGGGTCAGCCATGACCCGGCGGGACGTGCCGGGCTTCGCCATCGGAGGTCTGAGCGGCGGCGAGGACAAGGCTCAGTTCTGGCGCACGGTGAAGTTCAGCGCCGAGCGCCTGCCCCGGGACAAGCCCCGGTACCTGATGGGCGTGGGGTGAGTGCCCCCCGGGACCCCCAGATCACCCCCGGGACCCCCAAATAATCCCTGAGCCCCCCTGAGTCACCCCCGGGACCCCCTGAGAGCCCTGAATCATCCCTGAGCCCCCTGAGCCCCACCCCAAATCACCCCTGAGCCCCCCGGGACAAGCCCCGGTATCTGATGGGCGTGGGGTGAGTGCCCCCCGGGACCCCCAGATCACCCCCGGGACCCCCAAATAACCTCTGAGCCCTCCTGAGTCACCCCCGGGACCCCCTGAGCCCCTCCCCAAATCATCCCTGAGCCCCCCGGGACAAGCCCCGGTACCTGATGGGCGTGGGGTGAGTGCCCCCCGGGACCCCCAGATCACCTCTGAGACCCCCAGATCACCCCCGGGACCCCCAGATCATCTCTGAGACCCCCTGAGTCACCTCTGAGCCCCCCTGAATCATCCCTGAGCCCCCCGGGACAAGCCCCGGTACCTGATGGGCGTGGGGTGAGTGCCCCCCCGGGACCCCCAGATCACCCCCGGGACCCCCAGATCACCTCTGAGACCCCCAGATCACCCCTGGGACCCCTGAATCACCCCCGGGACCCCCTGAGCCCCACCCCAAATCACCCCTGAGCCCCCCGGGACAAGCCCCGGTACCTGATGGGCGTGGGGTGAGTGCCCCCCGGGACCCCCAGATCACCCCCCGGGACCCCCGAATCATCCCTGAGCCCCCCGGGACAAGCCCCAGTACCTCATGGGCATGGGGTGAGTGCGGGGGGTCCTCTCAGCCCACCCCCAGGACCCCCAAATCACCCCCAGGACCCCCAAATCACCCCTGAAACCCCCAAGTCACCCCTGAGGCCCCCAAGTCACCCCTGAGGCCCCCCCAATCACCCCTGAGCCCCCCGGGACAAGCCGCGGTTCCTGATGGGTGTGGGGTGAGTGCCCCCCGGGACCCCCAGATCACCCCCAGGACCCCTGAATAACCTCTGAGCCCCCCGGGACCCCTGAATCACCCCCGGGACCCCCGAATAACCTCTGAGCCCTCCTGAGTCACCCCCGGGACCCCCTGAGCCCCACCCCAAATCACCCCTGAGCCCCCCGGGACAAGCCGCGGTACCTGATGGGCGTGGGGTGAGTGCCCCCCCGAGACCCCCGAATAACCTCTGAGCCCCCCCTGAGAGCCTTGAATCATCCCTGAGCCCCCCGGGACCCCCGAATAATCCCTCTGCCCCCCTGAGTCACCCCTGGGACCCCCGAATAACCTCTGAGCCCTCGAATCACCCCTGAATCACCCCTGGGACCCCCAAATCACCCCTGAAACCCCCAAGTCACCCCTGAGCCTCCCGGGACCCCCTGAGCCCCCCGGGACAAGCCGCGGTTCCTCATGGCCATGGGGTGAGTGCAGGGGGGGGGCCCTCTCAGCACCCCCCGAGCCCCCCCAGGCTGGGGGAGCCCCCCGGAGTCGCCCCCAATTCTCTTTCCCCCCCTCAGCTACGCCACAGACCTGGTGGTGTGCGTGGCCCTGGGCTGTGACATGTTCGACTGCGTGTTCCCCACGCGCACGGCGGTAAGGGGGGCTCTGGGGAGGGGGGATTGGAGACCCCCGACCCCTCCCCAACCTTCGCGAGACCCCCGTGACCCCTCCCCGCTCCCCCCGCAGCGATTCGGCTCCGCCTTGGTGCCCTGGGGGTCCCTGCAGCTGAAAAATCGCCAATTCGCCAAGGATTTCCGTCCCATCGACGCCGACTGCGGCTGCCCCACGTGCCGGAGGTGGGCGGGGGGCTTCGGGGGGGGTGGGGCTGGGGGTCTCTAGGGTGGGGCTGACCCCCCAAATTCCACCCCCCGCCCCCTCAGGTACTCCCGGGCGTACCTGCACGCGCTGCTGCGCTCCAACACGGCCGCGCTGCACTCGCTCACCCTGCACAACATCGCCTACCAGGTGCGCTTGGGCAGGGGGTTTGGGGGGGTTTGGGGGGATTTTGGGAGGATTTTGGGGGGTTTGGGGGGATTTGGGGAGGGTTTCAGGGGTGATTTGGGGGGGTTTGGGGGGATTTGGGGGGGATTTGGGGGGGATTTTGGGGGGGTTTGGGAGGAATTTGGGGGGATTTTGGGGGATTTGGGGGGATTTTGGGGAGGGGTCTGGGGGGGAATTTGGGGAAATTTCGGGGGGGATTTGGGGGAATTTCGGGGGGGATTTGGGGAGGGTTTTGAGGGGAATTTGGGGAGGGTTTTGGGGGGGATTTGGGGAGGGTTTTGAGGAGGGTTCCAGGGGGAATTTGGGGGGAATCTGGGGGAATTTCGGGGGGGATTTGGGGAGGGATTTGGGGAGGGTTTCTTGGGGGATTTGGGGGGGGATTTGGGGGAATTTCGGGGGGGATTTGGGGAGTGTTTTGGGGGGATTTGGGGAGGGTTTTGGGGAGGGTTTTGAGGGATTTGGGGAGGGGTCTGGGGAGGAATTTGGGGAGGGTTTCGGGGAGAATTTGGGGGAATTTCAGGAGGGTTTCGGGGGGGATTTGGGGAGGGTTTCAGGGGAATTTGGGAGAATTTCAGGGGGGATTTGGGGGAGTTTTGGGGAGGGTTCCGAGGGGAATTTGAGGAGGGTTTCGGGGGGATTTTGGGAGGGTTTCGGGGGGGATTTGGAGAGGGTTTCAGGGGAATTTCGGGGGGGATTTGGGGGAGATTTGGGGAGGGTTCCGAGGGGAATTTGGGAGGGATTTGGGAAGGGTTTTGGGGGATTTCTGGGGGGAATTTGGGGGGCTCCTGACCCCCGGGCCCCCTCCCCAGATGAAGCTGATGAATTCCATCCGGGAGAGCATCGTGGGGCGGCGCTTCCCCGAGTTCGTGCGCGAGTTCATGGCTGCCATGTACGGGGGGCGCGGCGGGGCCCCCCCCTGGGCCCGCCAGGCCTTGGAGTCGGTGGGGATCACCCTGGATTGAGGGGGGACACCCCAAATTCCCAGGGGAATCCCCCAAAATCCCCATGGAAAACCCCCCCCCCCGAATTCCCAGGGAATTGCTCCCCAAAATTCCCAGGAAAAACCCCCCTCCCCCAATTCCTAGGGAAGGCCCCCAAAATTCCCAAGGAATTCCCCCCCAATTCCCAGGGAATTCCCTTCCAATTGTGTATTTTTATACATTTTTGTGGCTTTTCTTTTTTACAGTTTTGGGGTTTTTTTAAGGGGCGGGAAATAAAAAAAGTCTGGAAGGGAAAACTGTTCCTGTGATTCTGAGTGGGGCAGGGGGGGAAATTGGGTCTGGGGGGGCCTAAATGGGCCTGAGGGGACTGTAAATGGGTCTGGGGGTGCCCTAAATGGGTCCGGGGGGCTCTAAATGGGTCTGGGGGAGCCCTAAATGGGTCTGGGGGGACTCTTAAGTGGGTCGGGGGGGGTCTGGGTGGGTCTGGGGGGCTCTAAATGGGTCTGGGGGAGCCCTAAACGGGTCTGGAGGGGTCTGGGGGGATTCTAAGTGGGTCTGGGGGGCTCTAAATGGGTCTGGGGGAGCCCTAAATGGGTCTGGGGGGGTCTGGGGGGCTCTAAATGGGTCTGGGGGAGCCCTAAATGGGTCTGGGGGAGCCCTAAATGGGTCTGGGGGGGTCTGGGGGGACTCTAAATGGGTCCGGGGGGCTCTAAATGGGTCTGGGGGAGCCCTAAACGGGTCTGGGGGGGTCTGGGGGGCTCTAAATGGGTCTGGGGGGGGTCTGGGGGAGCCCTAAATGGGTCTGGGGGGGTCTGGGGGGACTCTAAATGGGTCTGGATGGACTCTAAATGGGTCTGGGGGGCTTTGGGGGGCTCTGGAGTATCCCTAAATGGGTCTGGGGTCCCTAATTGGGTGTGGGGTCCCTAATCGGGTGTGGGGGAGGGGCGGGGTAGGGCAGTTCCCAGCAGTGCCGCGCCTCGGTCCCACTCCCAATTCCCAGCAGGGACAATCCCGCGGTGGCCTTTGTCCCTTTGTCCCTCTGTCCCTCTGTCCCTCTGTCCCTCTGCCCCTCTGTCCCTCTGTCCCTTTGTCCTTTTGTCCCTTTGTCCCTCTGTCCTTTTGTCCCTCTGTCCCTCTGTCCTTTTGTCCCTCTGTCCCTTTGTCCCACCGAGCCCAGACAGGGCCCAGGGTGACACTCTGACCGAGGGTGACACTCTGACCGGGGCCACCTGTGCGTCTGGCACCTGCCGGCTCTGTCACCTGCCGGCTCTGTCACCTGCCTGTGGTGGCTCTGCGGCACCTACCTGTGGTGGCCTTGTCACATGTGCGGTGGGCAAGGTGACGCCTGTGTCCCTGTCACCCCCGTGGTGGCACCTGTGGGTCTGTGGTGGCACCTGTTCGGTGGCCCCCCTGTCCCTGTCACCCCTGTGGTGGCACACCTGTGTCCCTGTCACCCCTGTGGTGGCACCTGTGGGTCTGTGGTGGCACCTGTTCGGTGGCCCCCATGTCCCTGTCACCCCTGTGGTGGCACACCTGTGTCCCTGTCACCCCTGTGGTGGCACCTGTGGGTCTGTGGTGGCACCTGTTCGGTGGCCCCCCTGTCCCTGTCACCCCTGTGGTGGCACACCTGTGTCCCTGTCACCCCCGTGGTGGCACCTGTTTGGTGGCCCCCATGTCCCTGTCACCCCCGTGGTGACACACCTGTGTCCCTGTCACCCCTGTGGTGGCACCTGTGTGTCCATGGTGACACCTGTTTGGTGGCCCCCGTGTCCCTGTCACCCCCGTGGTGACACACCTGTGTCCCTGTCACCCCTGTGGTGGCACCTGTGTGTCCATGGTGACACCTGTTTGGTGGCCCCCGTGTCCCTGTGTCCCTCGTGGTGACACCTGTGTGTCCATGGTGGCACCTCTTGGGTCCATGGTGACACCTGTGTCTCTGTCCCCCCGCAGTGACAATGTTCGGTGGCCCCTGCGGTGACACCTGTGACTCCGGTGGTGGCACCTGCATGTCCCTGTCACCCCCACGGTGACACCCGTGGGTCCATGGTGACACACCTGTGTCCCTGTCCCCCCTGTATGGTGTCACACCTGTGTCCCTGTCCCCCCGTTTGGTGACACCTGTGTCCCTGTCCCCCCTGTTTGGTGACACCTGTCCCCCCCCGCGGTGACACCTGTCCCCCCCCCCCGCGGTGACACCTGTCCCCCCTGTTTGGTGACACCTGTCCCCCCCCGCGGTGACACCTGTCCCCCCCTGCGGTGACACCTGTCCCCCCCCCCCGCGGTGACACCTGTCCCCCCCCCGCGGTGACACCTGTCCCCCCCGCGGTGACACCTGTCCCCCCTGTTTGGTGACACCTGTCCCCCCCCCCGCGGTGACACCTGTCCCCCCCCGCGGTGACACCTGTCCCCCCCCCCCGCGGTGACACCTGTCCCCCCCCCTGCGGACACACCTGTCCCCCCCCCCGCGGTGACACCTGTCCCCCCTGTTTGGTGACACCTGTCCCCCCTGTTTGGTGACACCTGTCCCCCCCCGCGGTGACACCTGTCCCCCCTGTTTGATGACACCTGTCCCCCCTGTTTGGTGACACCTGTCCCCCCCCGCGGTGACACCTGTTCCCCCCCCCGCGGTGACACCTGTCCCCCCTGTTTGGTGACACCTGTCCCCCCCCGCGGTGACACCTGTCCCCCCTGTTTGGTGACACCTGTCCCCCCCGCGGTGACACCTGTCCCTCCTGTTTGGTGACACCTGTCCCCCCCCCGCGGTGACACCTGTCCCCCCCACGGTGACACCTGTCCCCCCTGTTTGGTGACACCTGTCCCCCCCGCGGTGACACCTGTCCCCCCTGTTTGGTGACACCTGTCCCCCCCCGCGGTGACACCTGTCCCCCCTGTTTGGTGACACCTGTCCCCCCCCCGCGGTGACACCTGTCCCCCCCCCCCGCGGTGACACCTGTCCCCCCCCCGCGGTGACACCTGTCCCCCCTGTTTGGTGACACCTGTCCCCCCCCCCCGCGGTGACACCTGTCCCCCCCCTGCGGACACACCTGTCCCCCCCCCCGCGGTGACACCTGTCCCCCCTGTTTGGTGACACCTGTCCCCCCTGTTTGGTGACACCTGTCCCCCCCCGCGGTGACACCTGTCCCCCCTGTTTGATGACACCTGTCCCCCCTGTTTGGTGACACCTGTCCCCCCCCGCGGTGACACCTGTCCCCCCTGTTTGGTGACACCTGTCCCTCCTGTTTGGTGACACCTGTCCCCCCTGTTTGGTGACACCTGTCCCCCCCGCGGTGACACCTGTCCCCCCCCGCGGTGACACCTGTCCCCCCCCGCGGTGCCACCTGTCCCCCCCGCGGTGACACCTGTCCCCTGTCCCCCCCCGCGGTGCCACCTGTCCCCCCCCGCGGTCACACCTGTCCCCTGTCCCCCCCCGCAGTGACACCTGTCCCCCCCCCGCGGTGACACCTGTCCCCTGTCCCCCCCCGCGGTCACACCTGTCCCCCCCCCGCGGTGACACCTGCGCGGCCGCAGGAGGAGTTTGAGGAGAGGGCGTGGGTGTGGCCTGGGAGGGCGTGGCCTGGGGGGCCGGCGTGGCCCTGGGAGCGTGCCTGCGCACCTGCGTCACCTGCGGCCACACATTTCTGCCACCGCGGGGCACGGCGGCCACAGAGCCACCCCGGGCGGGACACTGGGAGCACTGGGAGCACTGGGAGCTGCACCCGCGGGGAACTGGGAGTCACTGGGAGCCACTGTGAGTGACCGGGACACACTGGGAGTTACTGGGATTTATTGGGAGTTACTGGGAGCACTGGGAAGAGCTGGGAACGGCACGAGGGAGTTAACTGGGAGCACTGGGAGCTGCACCCGCGGGGGAACTGGGAGTCACTGGGAGTCAACTGTGAGTGACCGGGACACACTGGGAGTTACTGGGAGCACTGGGGGCAGTGGGAACTGCACCTGCAGGGAACTGGGAGCACTGGGAGCCATTGTGAGTGACTGAGACAAGCTGGGACACGCTGGGAGTTACTGGGAGCACTGGGAAGAGCTGGGAACTGCACGAGGGAGTTAACTGGGAGCACTGGGAGCTGCACCTGCAGGGAACTGGAGCCACTGGGAGCCACTGGGAGCCACTGTGAGTGACTGGGACACACTGGGAGTTACTGGGATTTACTGGGAGCACTGGGAGTTACTGGGAGCTGCACCCGCGGGGAACTGGGAGTCACTGGGAGCCACTGGGAGCCACTGTGAGCCACTGTGAGTGACCGGACACACTGGGAGTTACTGGGAGCACTGGGAAGGGCTGGAACTGCACGAGGGAGTTAACTGGGAGCACTGGGAGCACTGGGAGCTGCCCCTACAGCGAACTGGGAGTCACTGGGAGCCACTGTGAGTGACCGGGACACACTGGGAGTTACTGGGAATCACTGGGAGTTACTGGGAGCACTGGGGGCAGTGGGAACTGCACCTGCAGGGAACTGGGAGCACTGGGAGCCATTGTGAGTGACTGAGACACGCTGGGGCACACTGGGAGTTACTGGGAGCACTGGGAGCAGTGGGAGCTGCCCCTGCAGGGAACTGGGAACCACTGTGAGTGACTGGGAGTCACTGGGAATCACTGGGAATCACTGGGAGTTACTGGGAACTGGACCTGCAGGGAACTGGGAACCACTGTGAGTGACTGGGACACACTGGGAGTTACTGGGAGCACTGGGAACTGCACCTGCAGGGAATTGGGAACCACTGTGAGTGACTGGGACACACTGAGAGTTACTGGAATCACTGGGAGTTACTGGGAGCACTGGGAGCAGTGGGAACTGCTCCTGCAGGGAACTGGGAGCACTGGGAGCCATTGTGAGTGACTGAGACACGCTGGGACACACTGGAGTTACTGGGAATCACTGGGAGTTACTGGGAGTTACTGGGAGCTGCACCTGCAGGGAACTGGGAACCACTGGGAGTGACTGGGACACACTGGGAGTTACTGGGACACACTGGGAGCACTGGGAACTGCACCTGCAGGGAATTGGGAACCACTGTGAGTGACTGGGACACACTGGGAGTTACTGGGAATCACTGGGAGTTACTGGGAGCACTGGGAAGGGCTGGGAACAGCACTTGGAGTGAACTGGGAGTCACTGGGAGCACTGGAAATCACTGGGAACAGCACTTGGAGTGAACTGGGAGTCACTGGGAGCCCCAGCGAGTGACCAGGACACACTGGAGTTACTGGGAGCACTGGAATCATGGGGAACAGCACTTGGAGTGAACTGGGAGTTACTGGGAGCCACTGGGAGTGACTGGGATGCACTGGGAGTCACTGGGAGCACTGGGAAGGGCTGGGAACAGCACTTGGGAGTTAACTGGGAGTCACTGGAACCCCTAGGAGTGACTGGGACAGACTGGGAGTTACTGGGAACATCACCTGGGGTCACCTGGGAGTCACTGTGAGTCACTGGGAGTGACTGGGACACACTGGGAGCCACCAAGAATGACTGTGACACACTGGGAGTGACTGGGGACACTGGGAAGGACTGGGAGCAGCGCCTGGGGTTAACTGGAAGTCACTGGGAGGGACTGGGAAAGGCTGGGGGAACTGGGAAGGGCTGGGAAGGAATGGGGGAACTGGGAAGGAAAGGACTGAGGGAACTGGGAAGGACTGGGAAAGGCCTAGGGAAAGACTGGGGGAACTGGAAGGGCTGGGAAGGAATGGGGGAACTGGGAAGGAAAGGACTGAGGGAACTGGGAAGGACTGGAAAGGCCTAGGAAAGACTGGGGAACTGGGAAGGGCTGGGAAGGAATGGGGGAACTGGGAAGGAAAGGACTGAGGGAACTGGGAAGGACTGGGAAAGGCCTAGGGAAAGACTGGGGGAACTGGGAAGGACTGGGAAGGACTGGGAAGGAATGGGGGAACTGGGAAGGAAAGGACTGAGGGAACTGGGAAGGACTGGGAAGGACTGGGGGAACTGGGAAGGGCTGAATGCAGCACCTGGGCAAACCGAGGGGAACTGGGAAAGGGCGTGGCAAAGCGGGGCTGAACTGGGATGAACTGGGAAAGGCCAGGGCTGAACTGGGATGAAGTGGGCAGAGCTGGGCTCAGCTCCGGGACCCCCAGGGCTCCCCGAGACCCCCAAACTGGTCTGACTGGTGGAACTGGAAGGCCCCCGGCGGCGCCTCCTGCTCTTATCACGTCCGGAGCCTTATCGGGACTGGAATGGGGGGAGGGACACGGGGATGGGGAGGGGGCACGGGAATGGGGATGGGACACAGGGGAGGGGGAAACCGGGAATGGGGAGGGGGCACGGGAATGGGGAGGGGGCATGGGAATGGGGAGGGGGAAACCGGGAATGGGGAGGGGGCACAGGGGAGGGACACTGGGATAGGGAGGGGGCACGGGGATGGGGAGGGGGCACGGGAATGGGGATGGGCACGGGAATGGGGAGGGGGCACGGGAATGGGGAAAGGGAGAAGGGGGACCCGGGAATTTGGGGGGTCCAGGAATGGGGAGGGGGCACAGGGTAGAGCTGAGAACAGGAGGGGACAGAGGGAGGATTCTGGATTGGGGAGGGGGCACGGGAATGGGGAAACTGGGAATGGGGAGGGGGCACAGGAATGGGGAGGGGGCACGGGAAGGACCCAGGAATTTGGGGAGTCCAGGAATGGGGAGGGGGCACAGGGTAGAGCTGAGAACAGGAGGGGACAAAGGGAGGATTCCGGATTGGGGAGGGGGCAACGGGAATGGGGAGGGGGAAACTGGGAATGGGGAGGGGGAAACTGGGAATGGGGAGGGGGCACAGGAATGGGGAGGGGGCACGGGAAGGACCCGGGAATTTGGGGGGTCCAGGAATGAGGAGGGGGCGTAGGGTAGAGCTGAGAATGGGAGGGGACAGAGGGAGGATTCCAGATTGGGGAGGGGGCACCCTGGAATTTGGGGAGGGGGCACGGGAATGGGGAGGGGGAAACTGGGAATGGGGAAGGGGCACAGGAATGGGGAGGGGGCACAGGAATGGGGAGGGGGCACGGGAAGGACCCGGGAATTTGGGGGGTCCAGGAATGAGGAGGGGGCGTAGGGTAGAGCTGAGAACAGGAGGGGACAAAGGGAGGATTCCGGATTGGGGAGGGGCACGCAGGGAATTTGGGGAGGGGGAAACTGGGAATGGGGATGGGCACGGGAATGGGGAGAGGGAGAAGGGGGACCCGGGAATTTGGGGGTCCAGGAATGGGGAGGGGGCACAGGGTAGAGCTGAGAATGGGAGGGGACAGAGGGAGGATTCCAGATTGGGGAGGGGCACGTGGGGAATTTGGGGAGGGGCACAGAGGGGACCCACGGGGGCACCCTGGAATTTGGGGAGGGGGCAGGACACAGGTTGGGTGCCCAGGGTGGGGTCTGCACCCGGGGGGGTTTGGGTGTCAGATTGTGGTGCTGGGGGGGCTGGGATGGTCTGGCAATGGGATGGGTGTGCCAGCGGGACTGGGGTGCCAGGATTTGGGTGTCGGGGATTTTGGGATACCCACTCAATGGGATTTGGGTTCCAGGGATTTTGGGATGTCTACTCAATGGGATTTGGGTGCCAATGGGATTTGGGTGCCAGGATTTGGGTCTCAGGGATTTTGGGATGTCCACTCAATGGGATTTTAGTGCAGGATGTGGGTGCCAGCGGATTGGGGTGCCAGGATTTGGGTGCCAGGGATTTTGGGGTGTCCGCTCAATGGGATGTGGGTGCCAGTGGGATTGGGTGCCAGGATTTGGGTACCAGCAGGACTAGGATGTCACTGAATGGGATTTTAGTGCCAGGATTTGGGTGCCAGGGATTTTGGGATACCCACTCAATGGGATTTGGGTGCCAGGATTTGGGGACCAGGGATTTTGGGGTGTCTACTCAATGGGATTTGGGTGCCAAGATTTGGGTGCCAATGGGATTTGGGTGCCAGGATTTGGGTCTCAGGGATTTTGGGATGCCCACTCAATGGGATTTGGGTGCCAATGGATTTGGGTGCCAGAGGAATTTGGGTCTCGGGGATTTTGGGGTGTCCACTCAACAGGATGTGGGTGCCAGTGGGATTTGGGTGCCAGGATTTGGGTGCCAGGGATTTTGGGATGTCCACTCAATGGGATTTGGGTGCCAATGGGATTTGGGTGCCAGGATTTGGGTTCCAGGGATTTTGGGATGCCGGCGCAATGGGATTTGGGTACCAGGGATTTTGGGATGTCCACTCAATGGGATTTTAGTGCCAGGATGTGGGTGCCAGCGGGATTGGGGTGCCAGGATTTGGGTGCCAGGGATTTTGGGGTGTCCACTCAATGGGATGTGGGTGCCAGTGGGATTTGGGTGCCAGGATTTGGGTACCAGCAGGACTAGGATGTCCACTGAATGGGATTTTAGTGCCAGGATTTGGGTTCCAGGGATTTTGGGGTGTCCACTCAACAGAATTTGGGTACCAGCAGGATCAGGGCTCCAGGGATTTTGGGATGCCCACTCAATGGATTTGGGCTCCAGGATTTTGGGATGCCCACTCAATGGGATTTGGGTTCCAGGGATTTTTGGGATGCTGCTCAATGGGATTTGGGCTCCAGGGATTTTGGGATGCCCACTCAATGGGATTTGGGTTCCAGCAGGTTTGGGTACCAGTGGGATTAGGATGCTCACTCAATGGGATTTGGGTGCCAGTGGGATTTGGGTGCCAGGATTTGGGTCTCAGGGATTTTGGGATGCCCACTCAATGGGATTTAGGTGCCAGGATTTGGGTGCCGGGGATTTTGGGATTTCCACTCAGCAGGATCAGGGCTCCAGGGATTTTGGGATGCCGGCTCAATGGGATTTGGGGACCAGCAGAATTTAGGTACCAGCAGGATTTTGGGATGCCCACTCAGCAGGATTTGGGGACCAGCAGGATCAGGGCTCCAGGGATTTTGGGATGCCCACTCAATGGGATTTTAGTGCCAGGGATTTTGGGATGCCCGCTCAATGGGATTTGGGTGCCAGGGATTTTGGGAAGCTGGCTCAATGGGATTTTAGTGCAGGGATTTGGGATGCCCACTCAATGGGATTTGGGTGCCAGCAGGTTTGGGTACCAGTGGGATTAGGATGCTCACTCAATGGGATGTGGGTGCCAGTGGGATTGGGTGCCAGGATTTGGGTCTCAGGGATTTTGGGATGCCCACTCAACGGGATTTGGGTTCCAGGGATTTTGGGATGCCCACTCAATGGGATTTTAGTGCCAGGGATTTTGGGATGCCCACTCAATGGGATTTGGGTGCCAGGGATTTTGGGATGCCGGCTCAATGGAATTTGGGTACCAGGGATTTTGGGGTGTACACTCAATGGGATTTGGGTGCCAATGGAATTTGGGTGCCAGCGGGATTTGGGTGCCGGGATTTGGGTGCCAGGGATTTTTGGGATGCCCACTCAATGGAATTTTAGTGCCAGGGATTTTGGATGCCCACTCAATGGGATTTTAGTGCCAGGGATTTGGGATGCCCACTCAATGGGATTTGGATACCATCAGGCTTGTGCTGCCAGCCCACCCCAGTGCCCCCAGCACCAAACCCACCCCAGTGCCCCCAGCACCAAACCCACCCCCAGTGCCCCCAGCACCAAACCCACCCCCGTGCCCCAGCACCAAACCCCACCCCAGTGCCCCCCAGCACCAAACCCACCCCCGTGCCCCCCAGCACCAAACCCACCCCAGTGCCCCCCAGCACCAAACCCACCCCAGTGCCCCCAGCACCAAACCCACCGCACTCCCCTCTGTCCCCACAGCTCTGCCATGAAGCTCCCGCCGAGCTGCCGCCTGCTGCTGCTGCCCGCGGCCGCGGCCCTGGCCCTGCTGGCCCTGCAGGCCCAGCGTCCGGCCAGCCCCCCGGGCACTCCCACGCCCCCCGGCACCCCTTCCCCGCAGCCGGACAACGGCACGGCGCCCACGCGGCACCCGCTGCAGCCGCCGTACCCGCACCCCTACCGCTTCCTGCTGAACCACCCGGACAAGTGCCGCCAGCGCACGCCGTTCCTCGTGCTGCTCGTGGTCAGCTCCCCGGGCGACCTGGCCGAGCGCGAAGCCGTGCGGCACACGTGGGGCAACGAGAGCGCCGTGCCGGGGCTGAGCGTGCTGCGGCTCTTCCTGCTCGGCGTCCACCCGGTGTTCGGCGAGGAGCTGCGGCCGGTGCTGCAGGAGGAGGACGAGCTGCACGGGGACCTCGTGCAGCAAGATTTCCTCGACACCTACAACAACCTGACCCTCAAGACGCTGATGGGGCTGGAGTGGGTCAGCCGCTTCTGCCCCAACGCCACCTACGTGATGAAGGCCGACCACGACGTCTTCCTCAACCTGGAGTTCCTGGCGCGGCGGCTGCTGCGGCCGCTGCGGACGGACCTGGCCACGGGCTACGTGTACCGGAGGACGGGCCCGCTGCGGAACCGGGCCTACAAGTGGTTCGTGCCGCGCGAGGTGTACCCCAACGACACCTACCCGCCCTACTGCGGCGGGCCGGGCTACGTGCTCTCGGGGGAGCTGGCTCTGCGCGTCTTCGGCGCGGCGCAGACGCTGCCGGCCATCAACATGGAGGACGCCTTCGTGGGGATCTGCCTGCACGCGCTGGGAGTGGCCGTCACCGATCCGCCGCCCGGCGCCTTCAACATGTACCGCCTGGACTACGACAAGTGCCGCTTCTCGCGCCTCGTCATGGTGCACCACTACGGCCCCCGGGACCTGCTGCGCGTGTGGCCGCACTTCCGCGACGTGCCCGTCGAGTGTCCCTAGGGAGGGAGGGGCGGGGGCACCTTCTGCTGTCGCCGGGATCCGCTGGGATCTGCCATCGTCACATTGACTGTAACTGGGATCTGCTGGTGTCACATTGAGTGTAACTGGGATCCGCTGGTGTCACACTGACTGTAACTGGGATCCGCTGGTGTCACACTGACTGACACTGGGATCCGCTGGGATCTTCCATTGTCACATTGACTGTAACTGGGATCCGCTGGTGTCACACTGACTGTAGCTGGGATCCGCTGGATCTGCCATCATCACACTGACTGTAACTGGGATCCGCTGGTGTCACATTGACTGTAACTGGGATCCGCTGGTGTCACATTGACTGTAACTGGGATCTGCTGGTGTCACACTGACTGTAACTGGGATCCGCTGTCATCACATTGACTGACACTAGGATCCGCCATCGTCACACTGACTGTAACTGGGATCCGCTGGTGTCACACTGACTGTCACTGGGATCCGCTGGTGTCACACTGACTGTAACTGAGATCCACTGTCATCACATTGACTGACGCTAGGATCTGCCATCGTCACACTGACTGTAACTGGGATCTGCTGGTGTCACATTGAGTGTAACTGGGATCCGCTGGTGTCACACTGACTGTAACTGGGATCCGCTGGTGTCACACTGACTGACACTGGGATCCGCTGGGATCTTCCATTGTCACATTGACTGTAACTGGGATCCGCTGGTGTCACACTGACTGTAGCTGGGATCCGCTGGGATCTGCCATCATCACACTGACTGTAACTGGGATCCGCTGGTGTCACATTGACTGTAACTGGGATCCGCTGGTGGTCACATTGACTGTAACTGGGATCTGCTGGTGTCACACTGACTGTAACTGGGATCCGCTGTCATCACATTGACTGACACTAGGATCCGCCATCGTCACACTGACTGTAACTGGGATCCGCTGGTGTCACACTGACTGTCACTGGGATCCGCTGGTGTCACACTGACTGTAACTGAGATCCACTGTCATCACATTGACTGACGCTAGGATCTGCCATCGTCACACTGACTGTAACTGGGATCTGCTGGTGTCACATTGAGTGTAACTGGGATCCGCTGGTGTCACACTGACTGTAACTGGGATCCGCTGGTGTCACACTGACTGACACTGGGATCCGCTGGGATCTTCCATTGTCACATTGACTGTAACTGGGATCCGCTGGTGTCACACTGACTGTAGCTGGGATCCGCTGGATCTGCCATCATCACACTGACTGTAACTGGATCCGCTGGTGTCACATTGACTGTAACTGGGATCCGCTGGTGTCACATTGACTGTAACTGGGATCTGCTGGTGTCACACTGACTGTAACTGGATCCGCTGTCATCACATTGACTGACACTAGGATCCGCCATCGTCACACTGACTGTCACTGGGATCCGCTGGTGTCACACTGACTGTAACTGAGATCCACTGTCATCACATTGACTGACGCTAGGATCTGCCATCGTCACACTGACTGTAACTGGGATCTGCTGGTGTCACACTGTCACTGGGATCCGCTGGTGTCACACTGACTGACACTGGGATCCGCTGGGATCTGCCATCGTCACACTGACTGGACACTGGGATCCATTGGTGTCACATTGACTGTAACCAGGATCCACTGCCATCATACTGACTGTAACTGGGATCCGCTGGTGTCACACTGACTGTAACTGAGATCCACTGTCATCACATTGACTGACACTGGATCCGCCATCGTCACACTGACTGTAACTGGGATCCACTGCCATCACATTGACTGACACTGGGATCCGCTGGGATCCGCCATCGTCACACTGACTGTAACTGGGATCCACTGCCATCACATTGACTGACACTGGGATCCGCTGGGATCCGCCATTGTCACACTGACTGTAACTGGGATCTGCTGGTGTCACATTGACTGTAACTGGGATCCACTGCCATCACATTGACTGACACTGGGATCCGCTGGGATCCGCCATTGTCACACTGACTGTCACTGGGATCCGCTGGTGTCACACTGACTGTAACTGGGATCCGCTGATGTCACACTGACTGTAACTGGTGTCACTGGGATCCGTTATCACACTCCACGGACTGTCACTGGGATCCACTGTCATCACACTGACTGTCACGGGGATCCCGTGGAGTGTCCCTAGGGAGGGGTGGGGCGGTGGCACCTTCCACCGACTGTAAATGGGACCCACTGGTGTCACTGGGTGTCACTGGTGTCACTCTCCACTGACTGCAATTGGGTGTCACTGGTGTCACTCTCCACTGACTGTAACTGGGACCCACTGGTGTCACCCTCCACTGACTGTAACTGGGACCCACTGGTGTCACTCTCCACTGACTGTAACTGGGACCCACTGGTGTCACCCTCCACTGACTGTAACTGGGACCCACTGGTGTCACCCTCCACTGACTGTAACTGGGATCCACTGGTGTCACCCTCCACTGACTCTAACTTGCACCCACTGGTGTCACTGGGTGTCACTGGTGTCACCCTCCACCGACTGTAACTGGGACCCACTGGTCTCACTGGGATCCGCCGTGCCCGGTCCCGGCTCTGGAGCAGCTGCCGCACCTCAGGGTCCCCCGGGGACGTCCCTGTCCCTTTGAGCCACCGGATCCGGTGCCAGAGCAGCCGCTCCATCCTCGTGGTGTTTTGTTATTAGGGATCGATCCGGGCCGGGATCCACTGGGATCCGCCGGGATCTGCCGGGATCCGCCGCATCGCGTTAAGTTATATTCGACGTTTTTAATAAAAGGGCCTCAGCCTCGTCTGTTCCGCTGTCCCCGTGCCCTCGGATCCGGATCGGGAAGGGGCCCCGGAACTGGAATGTGCCTCGCTCTGGGCAGCATTCCCGGTGTTTGCCAGGCCAGGCCTCGTTCCAGGCGCCGTTCCCGGTGTTTGTGGGGCCGTGCCCCACTCCAGGCGCCGTTCCCGGTGTTTGTGGGGCCGTGCTTCACTCCAGGCGCCGTTCCCAGTGTTTGTGGGGCCATGCCTTGTTCCCGGTGTTTGCCAGGCCAGGCCTCGTTCCAGGCGCCGTTCCCGGTGTTTGTGGGGCTGTGCCTCGTTCCCGGTGTTTGCCAGGCCGTGCCCCACTCCAGGCCCTGTTCCCGGTGTCTGTGGGGCCGTGCCTCGTTCCCTGTATTTGCCAGGCTGTGCCCTACTCCAGGCCCTGTTCCCGGTGTTTGTCAGGTTGTGCCCCGTTCCCGGCGCCGTTCCCGGTGTTTGCCAGGCCATGCCCCGTTCCCGGTGTTTGTGGGGCCGTGCCTCATTCCTAGTGTTTGTGGGGCCGTGCCTCGTTCCCGGTGTTTGTGGGGCCGTGCTCCGTTCCTGGTGTTTGTGGGGCCGTGCCCCTCTCCTGGTGTTTGCCAGGCCGTGCCCCATTCCAGGCCCTGTTCCGGGTGTTTGTGGGGCTGTGCCCCACTCCAGGTGCCGTTCCTGGTGTCTGTGGGGCCGTGCCTTGTTCCCGGTATTTGCCAGGCTGTGCCCCACTCCAGGCCCTGTTCCCGGTGTTTGCCAGGCCGTGCCCCACTCCCGGTGTTTGTGGGGCTGTGCCCCGTTCCCGGTGTTCATGGGGCCGTGCCTCGTTCCCGGTGTTTGCCAGGCCGTGCCCCGTTCCTGGCCCCGTTCCCGGTGTTTGTGGGGCTGTGCCTCGTTCCCCGTGTTTGTGGGGCCGTGCCCCACTCCAGGCGCTGTTCCTGGTCCTTGTGGGGCCATGCCTTGTTCCCGGTGTTTGCCAGGCCAGGCCTCGTTCCAGGCGCTGTTCCTGGTGTTTGTGGGGCTGTGCCTCGTTCCCCGTGTTTGTGGGGCTGTGCCCCACTCCAGGTGCCGTTCCCGGTGTCTGTGGGGCTGTGCCTTGTTCCCGGTATTTGCCAGGCTGTGCTCCACTCCAGGCCCTGTTCCCGGTGTTTGCCAGGCCGTGCCCCATTCCCGGTGTTTGTGGGGCTGTGCCCCGTTCCCGGTGTTCATGGGGCCGTGCCTCGTTCCCGGTGTTTGTGGGGCTGTGCCTCGTTCCCGGTGTTTGTGGGGCCGTGCCCCATTCCCGGTGTTTGTGGGGCTGTGCCCCGTTCCCGGTGTTTATGGGGCCGTGCCTCACTCCCGGTGTTTGCCAGGCTGTGCTCCACTCCAGGCCCCGTTCCCGGTGTTTGTGGGGCTGTGCCCCATTCCCGGTGTTTGTGGGTCTGGCTCCAGCACAGAGCAATCCAGAACCATGGCCCCAGTTCAACCCCAGTACGGCCCCAGTTCAAACTCAGTATGGCCTCAGTTCAACCCCAGTTCAGCCCCAGTTCAACCCCAATATGGCCCCAGTACAGCTCCAGCTCAACTCCAGTATGGCCCCAGTTCAACCCCAGTTCAGCCCCAGTATGGCCCCAGTTCAACCCCAGTTCAGCCCCAGTATGGCCCCAGTTCAGTTCCAGTTCAACTCCAATATGGCTCCAGCACAGCCCCAGTTCAACCCCAGTATGGCCCCAGCTCAACTCCAGTATGGCCCCAGTTCAACCCCAGTACAGCTCCAGTTCAGCCCCAGTTCAACCTCAGTACAACTCCAGTTCAGCCCCAGTTCAACCCCAGTATGGCCCCAGCTCAACTCCAGTATGGCCCCAGTTCAGCCCCAGTACAGCTCCAGTTCAGCCCCAGTTCAACCTCAGTACAACTCCAGTTCAGCCCCAGTATGGCCTCAGTTCAATCCCAGTTCAGCCCCAGTATGGCCCCAGTACAGCTCCAGTTCAACCCCAGTCCTCTGAACTTAGGGGGAGTTAAGGGCCAAACCCAGAATTTTGGGGTTTTAAGGGACAAACACTCAGAATTTTGGGGTTTTTACGAGGGTCCTCCACATCTGGGGCTTCGGAGGCGCAGAACGACACGTCGGGAGCCCAAACCATCCCAAATTTTGGGCTTGTTCACCTCCAGCCCCTTCCCCAAAAAACTGAAACCACCAAAGCCAGAAAATACCGAAAAAAGCTCCTTTTTAACGCACTTCACAAAAGCAGAACAACGAGGGCCCGTCCCCCAGCCGAGGCCTGGGAAAAGGCTCCGGAATTGGATCGACTTCCCCGAAAACAAACAAAAAAAAAAAACCCCAACAAAACAAAACGAAAAAAACCCCCAAAAAATAATAATAATAATCCTATTTAGACCAAGTCGTCGTGGCAACTACGACCCATTAAATAGAGGCCCGGGGGGCCGAGACCACCGGTGACGGGTCACACAGAGCAACGGGACGGGGAGGGGAGAGGAAAACGGGATAAAATCCGGAGGATCCCGGGGGGGAAAACGGGATAAAATCCGGAGGATCCCGGGGGGGAAAACGGGATAAAATCCGGAGGATCCCGGGGGGGAAATCGGGATAAAATCCGGAGGATCCCGGGGGGAAATCGGGATAAAATCCGGAGGATCCCGGGGGGAAATCGGGATAAAATCCGGAGGATCCCGGGGGGAAATCGGGATAAAATCCGGAGGATCCCGGGGGGAAAGCCCGGAGGATCCCAGGGCGGGGAGCGCGGGGTTTATCTGTACTGGTAACTCATGCTGTGCTCGTTCCTGCCGTATCCGCCCTGCGACGCCTGGTAGGAGCTGGGGGGGCCGCTGTAGTTCTGAGAGCCCGGGGAGTTGTAGTTGGACTGCGACGAGTATCCGCCTGCGGAGGGGAGGAGAGAGGAGGAGGAGGAGGAGGAGGAGGAGGAGGAGGAGGAGGAGGAGGAGAGGAGGAGGAGGATGAGGAGGAGAGAGGAGAGAGGAGAGAGGAGAGAGGAGAGAGGAGAGGAGGAGGAGGAGGAGGGAGAGGAGGAGGAAGAGGAGGAAGAGGACGATGAGGAGGAGGAAGAGGAAGAGGAAGAGGAAGAGGAGGAGGAGGAGGAGGAGGAAGAGGAGAGAGGAGAGGAAAGGAGAGGAGAGGATGAGGAGGAGGAAGAGGAGGAGGAGGAGGAGGAAGAGGAGGAGGAGGAGAGGAGGAGGATGAGGAGAGGAGAGGAGAGGAGAGGAGAGGAGAGGAGAGGAGAGGAGAGGAGAGGAGACGAGACGAGACGAGACGAGACGAGACGAGACGAGACGAGACGAGAGGAGGAAGACGAGGAAGAGGAGGAGGAAGAGGAGGAGGAAGAGGAGGAAGAGGAGGAGGAGGAGGAAGAGGAGGAAGAGGAGGAAGAGGACGAGGAGGATGAGGAGAGGAGGAGGAAGATGAGGACAAGGAGGAGGAGGAGGAAGAGAAAGAGAAAGAAAAGGCAGAGGAAGAAGAGGAAGAGGAGGAAAGAGGATGAGGAGGAGGAAGAGGAGGAGGAGGAAAAGAGGAAGAGGAGGAAGAGGAAGAGGAGGAAGAGGAAAAGGAGGAAGAAAAGGAAGAGGATGAGGAAGAGGAAGATTAAGAGGAGGAGGAGGAAGAGGAAGAAGAGGAAGAGTAAGAAGAGGATGAAGAGGAAGAGCAATAGGAAGAAGAAGAGGGAGGAGTAGGACGAGGAAGAGAAGGAAAAGGAAGAGGCAGAAGAGGAGGAGGAGGAGGAGAAAGGAAGAGGAAGAAGAAGAAGAGGATAAAGAGGAAGAGCAAAAAGAAGAGGGAGGAGTAGGACGAGGAAGAAAAGGAAGAGGAAGAAGAGGAGGAGGAGGAAGAGGAGGAGGGAGAAAAAGAGGGAGGAGGAGGAAGAAGAGGAGGTGGAGTAGGAAGACGAGGACGAGGAAGAGGAGGAGGAAGAGAACCAGGAGGAGGAGGAAGAAAAAGAGGACGGAGTTAGGATCGCCGCGGGCTCGGAGCTGGCCCCGAAGGCGGCTCGGGGGGCAATACTGACCTGCCTTACCTTGGTACGAGGAGCCGCCGCCCCCGGAGCCGCCGTAGCCCCCGTGCGAGCCCGAGTTGTAGGAGCCGCCCCCGGAGTAGTTGTTGCCGCCGCCGCCGCGGCCGCTGTTGCCGCTGTAACCTGGGAACGGGAAAACGGGAATGTGGGGAGGGACCCCGACGTGCCCAGGGCGCCGCCGAGCCGAGCCCCCCATCAAAATCCCCGAATTCGGGGAGGATTTGGGGGCGGGGGGATCGTCATTCGACCCTGCCGGGGTGTGCCGAGGCCTGGGTGACCCCAGGGTGTGCCCGGGGCTGTCCATGTCACTGTGACCAGGGCTGTCCACCCCACTGAGACCCCAGGGCTGTCCACCCCACTGAGACCCCAGGGCTGTCCACCCCACTGTGACCCCAGGGCTGTCCACCCCTGGGATGTTCCCAGGGCTGTCCACCCCTCTGTGACCCCAGGGCTGTCCACCCCACTGTGACCCCAGGGCTGTCCACCCCACTGTGACCAGGGCTGTCCACCCTGCTGTGACCCCTGGGCTGTCCACCCCACTGTGACCCCTGGGAATGTCCCCGGGGCTGTCCACCACACTGTGACCCCAGGATGTCCCCAGGGCTGTCCACCCCACTGTGACCCCAGGGCTGTCCACCCCACTGTGACCCCAGGATGTCCCCGGGGCTGTCCATCCCACTGCGACCCCAGGGCTGTCCACCCCTGGGATGTCCCTAGGGCTGTCCACCCCACTGTGACCCCAGGGCTGTCCACCCCACGGTGACCCCAGGATGTCCCCAGGGCTGTCCACCCCGCTGTGATCCTGCTCAGCTTGGGCCCAAACCGCTCCCAGCTGCCCCAAATCTGGGGACAACCCCACAGCCCTGACCCCAAAGGCCTTTAGGATCAAACCCAAACTCAACCCCGAACTCCAAACCTATTTCCCACCCACGATTCCCTCTCTCCCACCAAACCCAAACCCAAATTCAATTCCAAACCCATTTCCCACCCATGATTCCCTCTCTCCCACCAAACCCAAACCCAAATTCAATTCCAAACCCATTTCCTACACACAATTCCCTCTCCCACCCAACCCAAACTCAACCCTGAACTCCAAACCCATTTCCCACCCACGATTCCCTCTCTCCCTCCAAACCCAAACTGAACTCCAAACCCATTTCCCCCTCCCACCAAACCCAAACTCAACCCTGAACTCCAAACCCATTTCCCACCCATAATTCCCTCTCTCCCACCAAACCCAAACTGAACTCCAAATCTATTTCCCACCCACGATTCCCTCTCTCCCACCAAACCCAAACCCAAATTCAATTCCAAACCCATTTCCCACCCACGATTCCCCCTCCCACCAAACCCAAACTGAACTCCAAACCCACTTCCCCCTCCCATCAAACCCAAACCCAACCTGAACTCCAAACCTATTTCCCACCCACGATTCCCTCTCTCCCACCAAACCCAAACCCAAATTCAATTCCAAACCCATTTCCTACACACAATTCCCTCTCCCACCCAACCCAAACTCAACCCCCAACTCTAACTCCATTTCCCACCCATGATTCCCTCTCTCCCACCAAACCCAAACTGAACTCCAAACCCATTTCCCCCTCCCACCAAACCCAAACTCAACCCTGAACTCCAAACCTATTTCCCACCCACGATTCCCTCTCTCCCACCAAACCCAAACCCAAATTCAATTCCAAACCCATTTCCCACCCACGATTCCCCCTCCCACCAAACCCAAACTGAACTCCAAACCCACTTCCCCCTCCCATCAAACCCAAACCCAACCTGAACTCCAAACCTATTTCCCACCCACGATTCCCTCTCTCCCACCAAACCCAAACCCAAATTCAATTCCAAACCCATTTCCCACCCACGATTCCCTCTCCCACCAAACCCAAACCCAACCCCAAACCCCAACCCACCATTCCCCCCTTTCCCACCCTCTCCACTCACTGTATTTGCTCTCGTAGTTGTAGTCGGAGCCTCCTCCGGGCGAGTTGTACGAGTTGGAGTAGGAGTAGCCGCCCTGGCCGTGACCGTAACCCTTCTGCTTGCCCTGCCCGGGGCCGTAGCCGCCGTACTGGCCCTGCCCGTAGGGCTGCTGGCCCTGGTGGCCGGCGTAGCCCGAGCCGTAGGAAGCCTTCTGGCCGCCGCCGTGCTGCTGCTTCTTGCCGCCGTGCTTGGGCGGCGCCGGGGCGCTGTAGCCGTCGCCGCCCTGGTAGTAGGAGCCGTAGCCCGAGGAGCCTCCGCCGCCGCCGCCGCCCGAGTTGGAGTGGCCGCCGTTGCTGTAGAACTGACCTGGGGGACACGGCAGGGTCGGTGACCCCGGGGATGGGGGCAGGGGGGGGCCCTGAGGGGTTCGGAGCGGCCGGAGGGGAGCGGGGAGGGGAGGGAGGTTCTGGTGGGGGGGAGACCCACACGGCTCCCTGGGATTGCGGTGGGGTCCCCGGAATTGTGATGGGATCCCCCATTCGGATCCGATTTTGGGATGGCAGTGGGATCCCCAGAATTCTGACATTCGGATTCATTTTTGGGATTGCGGTGGTGTCCCCAGAACTCTGATGGGATCCCCCATCCGAACCCAATTTTGGGATTGCGGTGGGATCCCCAGAACTCTGATGGGATCCTCCATCCGAACCCAATTTTGGGATTGCGGTGGGATCCCCAGAACTGTGATGGGATCCCCCATTCGGATCCGATTTTGGGATTGCGGTGGGATCCCCAGAACTGTGATGGGATCCCCCATTCGGATCTGATTTTGGGATGGCAGTGGGATCCCCAGAACTGTGATGGGATCCCCCATCCGGATCCGATTTTGGGATGGCAGTGGGATCCCCAGAACTGTGATGGGATCTCCCATCCGGATCTGATTTTGGGATGGCAGTGGGATCCCCAGAACTGTGATGGGATCTCCCATCCGGATCCGATTTTGGGGATTGCGGTGGGATCCCCAGAACTCTGAGAGAATCCCCCATTTGGATCCGATTTTGGGATTGCGGTGGGATCCCCAGAACTCTGAGAGGACTCCCCATTCGGATCCGATTTTGGGATTGCGGTGGGATCCCCAGAACTGTGATGGGATCCCCCATTCGGATCCAATTTTGGGATTGCGGCGGGATCCCCAAAACTCTGATGGGATGCCCCATTCGGATCCGATTTTGGGATTGCGGTGGGATCCCCAGAACTCTGATGAGATCCCCGATTTGGATCTGACTCCAGAGGGATCCCCCATCTGGATCCATCTGATTCCAGTGGGATCCCCAGAACTCTGATGGGATCCCCCATCCGGGTCCGATTTTGGGATTCTGGATCCATCTCTGGGATTGCAGTGGGATCCCCAGGACTCTGAGAGGGTCCCCCACTCGGATCCATTTTTGGGATTCCGGATCCATTTTTGGGATTCCAGATCCACTTTTGGGGTTCCAGAGGAATCCTCCACCTGGATCCATCTCTGATTCAAGAGGGATTCCCCATAACTCCGAAAGGATCCCCCATTCGGATCCGATTTTGGGATTCCAGAGGGATCCCCAGAACTCTGACGGGATCCCCCATTCGGATCTGACTCCAGAGGGATCCCCCATCCGGGATCCATTTTTGGGATTCCGGATCCGATTTTGGGATTCCGAAATTACAAAATCCCACAGGCAAATCCAAACGTTCCATCAATTCGGGGAAATTCACATCTCTGAAAGGCCGGGCTGGACCCAACCTCTGGGATTTATCAAAAGCATTTTGTACTAAAAAACTTCGCTGTTAGCTGATTAAAACGCCTCGGTTGCCTTGAAAACCAAGGAATGCTTTCCATTTCAAAAAAAAGCAGTTTTCCCGGGAATTTTTGGGTGGAAAAAGGGCACTCACTGTAGCCGGCGGTGGCGGAATTCCCTCCGTAGCCGTAGCTGCCGTACCCAGCCCCTGGAGAGGAAGAAAATAACACAGAATAAACAACAGAATAAACAGAGATCCCGAATTTCCGAAATGTCCCGAATTTCCGAAATGTCCCGAATTTCCTGCCTCGCTACCAGAGCCGGAGGGGTAAGGGTTAAATCCCCTGTGGAAGGTTCTGGAATATCCATCCACGTGCTGTGGACACAACGGGTGTTAGAGGATTTGTTCCGCCACAGAGATTTAGGGAATTCTGGAATATCCACGGACACGATGGGTATTGGGGAATTCGTTCGCCCGCAGGGATTTGGGGGCTCCGAACACAACACCAGAGTGGGTTTGTTCCCTATCAGGGATTTGGGGGCTCTGAAATATCCCTGAACACAATCCCAGAGGGGAATTTGTTCCCTCTCTGGGATTTGGGGACTCTGAACACAATCCCAGAGTGGAAATCATTCCCCCCCAGGGATCTGGGGGCTCTGAACACAATCCCAGAGTTGGATTCATTCCCCCCCAGGGATTTGGGGGCTCTGGATTACCCATGGACACAATCCCAGAGTGGATTTTGTTCCCCCCAGGGATTTGGGGGCTCTGGAACATCCATGGACATGATGGATACTAAGGATTTTGTTCCCCCCCAGGGATTTGGGGGCTCCGAAATATCCCTGAACACAATCCCAGAGGGGAATTTGTTCCCTCTCTGGGATTTGGAGGCTCCGAACACAATCCCAGAGAAGAATTCATTCCCCCCCCAGGGATTTGGGGGCTCCGAAATATCCCTGAACACAATCCCAGAGGGGAATTTGTTCCCTCTCTCGGATTTGGGGACTCTGAACACAATCCCAGAGAGGAATTCATTCCCCCCCAGGGATTTGGGGGCTCTGGAATATCCATGGACACGATGGATATTAAGGATTTTGTTCCCCCCCAGGGATTTGGGGGCTCCAAACACAATCCCAGAGAGGAATTTGTTCCCCCCAGGGATCTGGGGGCTCCGAACACACCACCACAGTGGGTCAGTCACTCCCCCACGGTCACTCCGGCACACCCACGTGCCCTGGACACGACACCATGGTGGGTCTGTCACTCCCCCACAGCGATTTGGGGGCTCTGGAATATCCCTGAACACAACCCCAGAGTGGGTTTTGTTCCCTCACTGGGATTTGGGGGCTCTGGAATATCCATGGACACAATCCCAGAGTGGATTTTGTTCCCCCCAGGGATTTGGGGGCTCTGGAACATCCATGGACATGATGGATACTAAGGATTTTGTTCCCCCCCAGGGATTTGGGGGCTCCGAAATATCCCTGAACACAATCCCAGAGGGGAATTTGTTCCCTCTCTCGGATTTGGGGACTCTGAACACAATCCCAGAGAGGAATTCATTCCCCCCCAGGGATTTGGGGGCTCTGGAACATCCATGGACACGATGGATATTAAGGATTTTGTTCCCCCCCATGGATCTGGGGGCTCCAAACACAATCCCAGAGTGAATTTTTCTCCCCCCCAGGGATCTGGGGGCTCCGAACACACCACCACAGTGGGTCAGTCACTCCCCCACGGTCACTCTGGCACTCCCACATGCCCTGGACACGACACCACGGTGGGTCTGTCACTCCCCCACAGCGATTTGGGGGCTCTGGAATATCCCTGAACACAACCCCAGAGTGGGTTTTGTTCCCTCACTGGGATTTGGGGGCTCTGGAATATCCACGGATACAATGTCAGAGGGGAATTCATTCCCCCACAGCGATTTGGGGGCTCTGGAATATCCATGGACACAATCCCAGAGTGGATTTTGTTCCCCCCAGGGATCTGGAGGCTCCGAACACACCACCACAGTGAGTTAACCCCCCCGGGGGTGGTCCCAGCCCCCCAGGTGTGCCCCCAGCCCTCACCTGTGTTCATGTAGCCGCCGTGGTTGCCGCCGAAGCCGCCCCGGCCTCTCCCGCGGCCGCGCATGTTGCCGCCCCGGCCGCGGCCGCGCATGTTGGGGGGCGGGGGGGCCTCGTTGTGCATGGGGCCGCCCCCCATGCCGAAGCCTGGGTTGTGCTGCTGAGGGGACAGGAGAGAGGTGTCACTCGGGCTCAGAACCAGGGATTTCTCCCCAAAAATCTCCCGAAATGGAGCCCCCGGTTGAGAGCCGCCGAGGTGGGATCTGAATTTGGGTGCCTCCGAACCCAAAACCGGAGGGTTTTTTGGTGCAAAACCTGATGGGTTTGGTGCTTGAACTTTTCCCATTCCAGACCAGTTCCCATTGATCTTTTCCCATTCCAGACCAGTTCCCATTGATCTTTTCCCATTCTAGACCAGCTCAAATCAATCTTTTCCCATTCCAGTCATTTCCCATTGATCTTTTCCCATTCCAGACATTTCCCATTGAACTTTTCCCATTCCAGACCACCTCCCATTGACCTTTTCCCATTCCAGACCAGTTCCAATTGATCTTTCCCATTCCAGACCAGTTCCCATTGATCTTTTCCCATTCCAGACCACCTCCCATTGATCTTTTCCCATTCCAGACCAGTTCCAATTGATCTTTTCCCTTTTCCAGACCAGTTCCCATTGATCTTTTCCCATTTCAGACCAGTTCCCATTGACCTTTTCCCATTCCAGACCAGTTCCCATTGATCTTTTCCCATTCCAGACCAGTTCCAATTGACCTTTTCCCACTCCAGACCAGTTCCCATTGATCTTTTCCCATTCCAGACCAGCTCAAATTGACTTTTTCCCATTCCAGACATTTCCCATTGATCTTTTCCCATTCCAGACCAGCTCAAATTGATATTTTCCCATTCCAGACCAGCTCCCATTGACCTTTTCCCATTCCAGACATTTCCCATCGTTCTTTTCCCATTCCTGAGTAGCTGGATTGGACATTTCACTCACTTTGACAGGGAATTTGGGGCCCCCCCTGGCCGGGACGGGAGTTCTTTTCTTCTTGTTCTGCTCGATGGCCACAGGAGCATCGGGAAAGAGCTTCTCCAGCGCGGCCAGCGCCGCGTAGGCTTTGGCCACCTTCTTGTTGGAGCCGGCGCCTTGGAATTTCTGCCCGTCCACCTCCACCTTGGAAAAGGGACGGAACCATTTATTTAAGTGGGAAAAAGCAGGAAAAGATGGGAAAATTTACGGGGAATCCCAGAGCTGTAAGGGGTGCAGGTAACGAGATTAAAAGGGATTTTAATGAGGTTTTTCCCACCCCAAAGCATTCGGATTCGAGGATTAAAACTCTCACGGAGTTTTAATTGTTTAATTGTTGGAGTTGGCGCCTTGGAATTTCTGCCCATCCACCTCCACCTTGGAAAAGGGACAGAAACATTTATTTAAGTGGGAAAAAGCAGGAAAAGATAGGAACACCTCTAGAAAATCTCAGAGCTCTAAGGGGTGCACGTAATGAGATTAAAAGGGTTTTTAATGAGGTTTTTCCCACACCAAAGCGTTCGGATTTGAGGATTAAAACTCTCGTGGAGAGAGTTTTGTTGGAGCCGGCGCCTTGGAATTTCTGCCCATCCACCTCCACCTTGGAAAAGGGACAGAACCATTTATTTAAGTGGGAAAAAGCAGGAAAAGATGGGAACACCTCTAGAAAATCTCAGAGCTGTAAGGGGTGCAGGTAATGAGATCAAAAGGGATTTTAAGGAGGTTTTTCCCACCCCAAAGCATTCGGATTCGAGGATTAAAACTCTCACGGAGTTTTAATTGTTTAATTGTTTAAATGTTGGAGCCGGCGCCTTGGAATTTCTGCCCATCCACCTCCACCTTGGAAAAGGGACAGAAACATTTATTTAAGTGGGAAAAAGCAGGAAATGATGGGAACACCTCTAGAAAATCTCAGAGCTGTAAGGGGTGCAGGTAATGAGACAAAAAGGGATTTTAATGAGGTTTTTCCCACCCCAAAGCATTCGGATTCGAGGATTAAAACTCTCACGGAGTTTTAATTGTTTAATTGTTTAAATGTTGGAGCCGATGCCTTGGAATTTCTGCCCATCCACCTCCACCTTGAAAAAGGGACAGAAACATTTATTTAAGTGGGAAAAAGCAGGAAAAGATAGGAACACCTTTAGAAAATCTCAGAGCTGTAAGGGGTGCAGGTAACGAGATTAAAAGAGTTTTTAATGAGGTTTTCCCCACCCCAAACCGTTCGGATTCGAGGATTAAAACTCTCGTGGAGAGAGTTTTGTTGGAGCTGGCGCCTTGGAATTTCTGCCCATCCACCTGCACCTCGGGAAGGGACGGAACCATTTATTTAAAAGGCAGGAAAAGATGGGAACACCTCTAGAAAATCTCAGAGCTGTAAGGGGTGCAGGTAACGAGATTAAAAGGGATTTTAATGAGGTTTTTCCCACCCCAAAGCATTCAGATTCGAGGATTAAAACTCTCACGGAGTTTTAATTGTTTAATTGTTTAAATATTGGAGCCGACGCCTTGGAATTTCTGCCCATCCACCTCCACCTTGGAAAAGGGACAAAACCATTTATTTAAGTGGGAAAAAGCAGGAAAAGATGGGAAAATTTACGGGGAATCCCAGAGCTGTAAGGGGTGCAGGTAACGAGATTAAAAGGGTTTTTAATGAGGTTTTCCCCACCCCAAACCGTTCGGATTCGAGGATTAAAACTCTCGCGGAGAGAGTTTTGTTGGAGCTGGCGCCTTGGAATTTCTGCCCGTCCACCTCCACCTTGGAAAGGGACGGAACCATTTATTTAAAAGGCAGGAAAAGATGGGAACACCTCTAGAAAATCTCAGAGCTGTAAGGGGTGCAGGTAACGAGATTAAAAGGGATTTTAATGAGGTTTTTCCCACCCCAAAGCATTCGGATTCGAGGATTAAAACTCTCACGGAGTTTTAATTGTTTAATTGTTTAAATGTTGGAGCCGGCGCCTTGGAATTTCTGCCCATCCACCTCCACCTTGGAAAAGGGACAGAAACATTTATTTAAGTGGGAAAAAGCAGGAAAAGATAGGAACACCTTTAGAAAATCTCAGAGCTGTAAGGGGTGCAGGTAACGAGATTAAAAGGGATTTTAATGAGGTTTTCCCCACCCCAAACCGTTCGGATTCGAGGATTAAAACTCTCGTGGAGAGAGTTTTGTTGGAGCTGGCGCCTTGGAATTTCTGCCCATCCACCTCCACCTTGGAAAGGGACGGAACCATTTATTTAAAAGGCAGGAAAAGATGGGAACACCTATAGAAAATCCCAGAGCTGTAAGGGGTGCAGGTAACGAGATTAAAAGGGTTTTTAATGAGGTTTTCTCCACCCCAAACCATTCGGATTCGAGGATTAATTGTTGGAGCCGGCGCGTTGGAATTTCTGCCCATCCACCTGCACCTCGGGAAGGGACGGAACCATTTATTCAAAAGGTAGGAAAAGATGGGAACACCTACAGGGAATCCCAAATTGCAAGGGGTGCAGGTAATGAGATTAAAAGGGATTTTAATGAGGTTTTTCCCACCCCAAACCATTCGGATTCGAGGATTAAAACTCTCACGGAGTTTTAATTGTTTAATTGTTGGAGTTGGCGCCTTGGAATTTCTGCCCGTCCACCTCCACCTTGGAAAAGGGACGGAACCATTTATTTAAAAAGCAGGAAAAGATGGAACGCCTACAGGGAATCCTGGGATTTTAATGAGGTTTTCCCCACCCCAAAGCATTCGGATTCGAGGATTAAAACTCTCATGGAGTTTTAATTGTTTAATTGTTGGAGTTGGCGCCTTGGAATTTCTGCCCATCCACCTGCACCTCGGGAAGGGACGGAACCATTTATTTAAAAAGCAGGAAAAGATGGGAACGCCTACAGGGAATCCTGGGATTTTAATGAGGTTTTCCCCACCCCAAAGTGTTCGGATTCGAGGATTAAAACCCTCGCCGAGGGCAGCAGGCCCCGCGTGCCCTCACCTCCATGACGAAGCGCTTGTCGTGGCTGCCGCCCGTCTCCGAGATCAGCTCGTACTTGAGCCCGCGCCGCTTCTCGTTCAGCTCCATCACCGGATTCTTGCCGTGCTTCGTCAGGATTGGTCCCTGCTGCTTCACGTTCTGGGCGCGGAAAAAAAAAGGGTGGTGAGCCCCAAAAATCCCCCGGATGACACTCGAGTCGCTCCCCAAAATTTTTTGGGGGAGGGTCGTTGGGAAATGTAGCGGTTTAAGAATTTGGTGTAACTTTTAAGTTTTTGGTTTTGTTTGCGTGGTTAGGCTTGGCTTGACTTTGCTTTGGGGAAGGGAATGTTCTTTAATTTATTTGGGAAATATAATATGATATGATATAATAAAACGTAATATAATACAATGTAATATAATGAAATATAATACGATAAATTATCATATAATTTTACATTTTGGCCGAGAAACGCCCAGCCCGTGTCCCACCCCCTCCCCGTGTCTGATTCTCTGTCACTTCAAATATAGCGCTAGAGAGTTTTTTTAAATTTCTCCTGATTTTCGGTGACAGGACCACAGAAAAATTTCACGTTTTGGCCAAGAAATGTCCAGCCCTGGTGCAACCCCCTCCCCACGTCTGATTCTTTATCACTTCAAATACAGCGCTAGAGAGTTTTTTAAAATTTCTCCTGATTTTCAGTGACATGACCACCGAGAAATTTCGTGTTTCTGCCGAGAAATGCCCAGCCCTGGTGCCACCCCTCCCCGTGTCTGATTCTCTATCACTTCAAATATAGCGCTAGAGAGTTTTTTAAAATTTCTCCCAATTTTCGGTGACAGGACCACCGAGAAATTTCATGTTTTGGCTAAGAAATGCCCAGCCCCTGTCCCACCCCTCCCCGTGTCTGATTCTCTATCACTTCAAATACAGCGCTAAAGGGTTTTTTAAAATTTCTCCTGATTTTCAGTGACAGGACCACCGAGAAATTTCACGTTTCTGCTGAGAAACACCCAGCCCTGGTGCCACCCCCTCCCCGTGTCTGATTCTCTATCACTTCAAATACAGCGCTAGAAAGTTTTTTTAAATTTCTCCCGATTTTCAGTGACAGGACCACAAAAATATTTCATGTTTTGGCTGAGAAACGCCCAGCCCTGGTGCCACCCCTCCCCGTTTCTGATTCTCTACCACTTCAAATATAGCGCTAAAGGGTTTTTTTAAATTTCTCCCGATTTTCGGTGACAGGACCATCGAGAAATTTCGCATTTTGGCCGAGAAACATCCAGCTCTGGTGCCACCCCTCCCCGTGTCTGATTCTCTATCACTTCAAATACAGCGCTACGGAGTTTTTTTAAATTTCTCCTGATTTTCAGTGACAGGACCATCTAGAAATTTCGCATTTTGGCCGAGAAACACCCAGCCCTGGTGCCCTGTGTCCCCCCACCCACCTCAGGGGTCTGATCCGCGGGGGGCGAGGCCGCCGTGGGTGTCGACACGGTTTCCACGACGGGCGGCGGCGCCACGACCACCGGCTTGGTCTCCGTCTCCTCGGCCGACTCGTCGCCCTTGCCGGAGTCCTTGCCTTCCACTCCGGTGGGCAAACCCATGTCCTGCAGCACCTGCGGGTGGGAGGGAGATCAGGAGCTGCCCTCGAGCCGCAGCCGTTTGGGAAAAATCTGCGGGAAGCTGCTCAGGGGCATTTATGGACTCTTTGGAAATCCCAAATCCCCCAATTTTGGGGACAATCGGGGTTGGAGCTCCCGGTGCTGCTCCCACCCCACCCCGGGAATTCTGGCATTTTTCTCATCCTCATTTGGCTTTTGGCATTCCCAAATCTCATGGGGACACTCAGGGTTGGAGCTCCTGGTGCTGCTCCCACCCAATCCTGAGAATTCCGGCATTTTTCCTATTCCCATTGGGCTCTTTGGAAATCCCAAATCCCAGGGGGACACTCAGGTTTGGAGCTCCCGGTGCTGCTCCCACCCCGTTCTGAGAATTCCAGCATTTCTCCCATCCCCATTCAGCTTTTGAAAATCCCAAATCCGCAGGAACAATCACGGCTGGAGCTCCTGGTGCTGCTCCCACCCCATCCTGGCAGTTCCGGCATTTTTCCCATTCCCATTCAGCTTTTGGCAATCCCAAATCTCATGGGGACACTCAGGTTTGGAGCTCCCGGTGCTGCTCCCACCCCAGGAATTCCAGCATATTTCCCATCCCCATTTGGCTCTTTGGAAATCCCAAATCCGCAGGAACGATCAGGGCTGGAGCTCCTGGTGCTGCTCCCACCCCATCCTGGGAATTCCAGCATTTCCCCATCCCCATTCAGCTTTTGGAAATCCCAAATCCCAGGGGGACACTTAGGGTTGGAGCTCCTGGTGCTGCTCCCACCCCGTTCTGAGAATTCCAGCATTTCTCCCATCCCCATTTGGCTCTTTGGAAATCCCAAATCTGCAGGAACAATCGTGGCTGGAGCTCCCGGTGCTGCTCCCACCTCATCCCGGCAGTTCCGGCATTTTTCCCATTCCCATTCAGCTCTTTGGAAATCTCAAATCTCATGGGGACACTCAGGTTTGGAGCTCCCGGTGCTGCTCCCACCCAATCCTGAGAATTCCGGCATTTTTCCCATTCCCATTCAGCTCTTTGGAAATCCCAAATCCTCAGGAACGATCAGGGCTGGAGCTCCCGGTGCTGCTCCCACCCCACCCCAGGAATTCCAGCATATTTCCCATCCCCATTCGGCTCTTTGGAAATCCCAAATCCGCAGGAACAATCGGGGTTGGAGCTCCCGGTGCTACTCCCACCCCGTTCTGAGAATTCCAGCATTTTTCCCATCCCCATTCGGCTCTTTGAAAATCCCAAATCCGCAGGAACGATCACAGCTGGAGCTCGCAGTGCTGCTCCCACCCCGTTCTGAGAATTCCAGCATTTCTCCCATCCCCATTTGGCTCTTTGGAAATCCCAAATCCGCAGGAACGATCACGGCTGGAGCTCCCGGTGCTGCTCCCACCCCATCCCGGGAATTCCACCATTTCCCCATCCCCGTTCCCAGCAGATCCCGCCCTCACCTTCACGGCCACGTGAAGCTTCGCCGTTTTCTTGGAGGGCCCCGAGGCCTCGAAGGTGCTGCCGTCGATCTCCACGGACATGGTGAAGATGGGGGCGTGCACGGGGCCGGTCTGGGACACCAGTTTGTACTGGAGGCCGGGTTTGAGCTGGTTCAGCTTCATCAGAGCGTTCATGGCCTGCGGAGGCTCCAACTTCTCCTCTGTGCAGGGGAAAAACAACACCGAGGGTTTGCGGAGGTTTGGAGGCTCCGTGCGAGAAGCAAAATTGATTCCAGACCAGTATTTCCCAGTTTGGGGCCAGCGACAATTGGAATTTTCGCATTTCAGACCGGTCCTGATGGGCATTTGCTAATTCCAGACCACTTCCCAATGGTCATTTCCCATTCCAGACCACTTCCAATGGTCATTTCCCATTCCAGACCAGTTCCCAATGGTTATTTCCCATTCCAGACCACTTCCCAATGGTTATTTCCCAGTCCACACCACTTCCAATGGTCTTTTCCCATTCCAGACCAGTTCCAATCATTTTTTCCCATTTCAGGCCAGCTCCCTACAGTATTTTCCAATTCCAGATCAGTTCTGAGCAGTCTTTTCCCATTTTAGACTAGTCCTGACCAGTATTTTCTTATTCCAGACCATTTCCCATTGATCTTTTCCTATTCCAGACCAGTTCCCCTTGATCTTTTCCAATTCCAGACCAGTTCCCATTGATCTTTTCCTATTTCAGACCAGTTCCCACCAGTCTGTTCCAATTCCAGACCAGTTCCCATCAATCTTTTCCCATTCTAGACCAGTTCCCATTGATCTTTTCCAATTCCAGACCAGTTCCCCTTGATCTTTTCCCATTCCAGACCAGTTCCCCTTGATCTTTTCCAATTCCAGACCAGTTCCCACCAGTCTTTCCCAATTCCAGACCAGTTCTGATCAGTCTGTTCCAATTCCAGACCAGTTCTGATCAGGATTTTCTGATCCCACACCAGCTCCCAGTCGGATTTTCCAATTCCAGACAACTCCTGATCTTCTCCTCCTCGGTTTCAGTTCCACCCAGCACTAATCTCCCAGTTTTAAGTTATTTTCTCAATCCCCACGCCCACCCCAAACCCCTCCACTTCCACCCCCAAATTCCCACCCCATTTTTTCCCCCCGGGCCGTACCTACCTCTCGTTAGCTCAATACCTTTTTTCTGAATCTTCTTTTTCTTTTTGCTGGGCGATTTCTCCTCCCCGTCCTCCTCCATGGGCCGCTTCATGGGGGTCACGGCGTACGTGGTGCTGGGCGGGATCTGAACTGCGGTGACGAGCACAAGCAGCCCCTAAATCCCCCGTTTTTCACCCAAATCCCCGGGATGGGATTCGGGGCCGATCCCCCGCGGTACCTACCGGTGTAATCCACCGGGTTCTCGTTCTTTGGTTTCTTGGGCATTTTGGAGGGCAGCGGATCCATGCCCAGCACCTTGTGCAGCTGGCCGAAGGCGGCGAGCCGGAGCGCGTGCTGCGGACGGGAGCGGCGGTCAGCGGGACTGACCCCACAGCCACGGCCCCCCGAGCCCCCCGGCACCGATCTGCCCTCAGTGCGCACCGGGATTGACCATTTCCGGGCAGTTTCACCCCAAAGGGAGCTGGGACAAGTCGCTACTCAACACCTGATTCTTGCTCTGGGTGGCCGAGCTATGGGGCCCAAGTGGGGTGGCCTGGTGGAGTGACCACAGCGCTGAGTGACCATGGCACCGAGTGACTGTGGCACTGAGTGACTGTGGCACTGAGTGACCATGGCACCGAGTGATTGTGGCACTGAGTGACCACGGCACCGAGTGACCATGGCACTGAGTGACCACGGCACTGAGTGACCACAGCACCGAGTGGTGGCACCGAAAGACTACGGCACTGAGTGACCACGGCACCGAGTGATTGTGGCACTGAGTGACCACGGCACCGAGTGACCATGGCACTGAGTAACCATGGCACTGAGTGACCATAGTACTGAGTGACTCTGGCACCGAGTGACCACAGCACTGAGTGACTGCGGCACTGAGTGACCATGGCACCAAGTGACCATGGCACTGAGTGACCAAGGCACTGAGTGACCATGGCACCGAGTGACCACAGCACTGAGTGACCATGGCACCAAGTGACCACGGCACTGAGTGACTGTGGCACCGAGTGATTGTGGCACTGAGTGACCACAGCACTGAGTGACCATGGCACCGAGTGACCATGGCACCGAGTGACCACAGCACTGAGTGACCAGAGTATTGAATGACCATGGCACTGAGTGACCATGGCACCGAGTGACCACAGCACCAAGTGACCACAGCACTGAGTGACCAGAGTATTGAATGACCACGGCACTGAGTGACCAGAATATTGAATGACCATGGTACTGAGTGACCATGGCACTGAGTGACCATGGTACTGAATGACCATGGCACCGAGTGACCACGGTACTGAATGACCACGGCACCGAGTGACCACGGCACTGAGTGACCACAGCACTGAGTGACCACAGCACTGAGTGACCACAGCACCGAGCGACCATGGCACCAAGTGACCACAGCACTGAGTGACTACAGCACCAAGTGACCACGGCACCGACTGGTGGTACCAAAAGACCATGGCACTGAGTGACCAAGGCACTGAGTGACCACGGCACTGAGTGGTGGTACTGAGTGACCACACCACCAAGTAACCACAGCACCGAGTGACCACAGCACCGAGTGACCACGGTACTGAGTAACCACAGCACTGAGTGACCATGGCATTGAGTGACCACAGCACTGAGTGACCATGGCATTGAGTGACCACAGCACTGAGTGACCAAAGTGCTGAGTGACCAAAGCGCTGAGTGACCACAGCACCAAGTGACCATGGCACTGAGTAACCATAGCACTGAGTGACCGCGGCACTGAGTGACTCTGGCACCGAGTGACCACAACACCAAGTAACCACAGTACTGAGTAACCACAGCACCAAGTGACCACAGCACTGAGTGACCACGGCACTGAGTGACCATGGCACCGAGTGACCACAACACCAAGTAACCACAGTACTGAGTAACCACAGCACCAAGTGACCACAGCACTGAGTGACCACGGCACCGAGTGACCATGGCACCAAGTGACCACAGCACCGAGTGACCACAGCGCTGAGTGACCATGGCACCGAGTGACCACGGCACTGAGTGACCACGGCACTGAGTGACCATGGCACTGAATGACCACGGCACTGAGTGGTGGTACCGAATGACCACAGCACTAAGTGACCACGGCACCGAGTGACTACGGCACCAAGTGACCACAGCACTAAGTGACCACGACACCGAGTGACCACGGCACCGAGTGACCACGGCACCAAGTGACTACGGCACCAAGTGACCACGGTATTGAATGACCATGGCACCGAGTGACCACAGCACTGAGTGACCATGGCACCGAGTGACCGTGGCACCAAGAAGTGGTACCGAATGACCACACCACCAAGTGACCATGGCACTGAGTGACCACAGCACCGAGTGACCACGGGTCTAATCTACGCTGGCCGAGGGAGCCGGGAGCGGAGCGAGCCGGGGATTGGGAGGGGCCGGATGGAGGTCACACTATACCTGAGCACTCTGTGTGATATCTTCCCTTTGTTGTCTGTCTAGATGCCCAATAGCATCAGTGGCTTCTTTTTCACAAGGGTCATAAATACCAGAACCATCTGA
This sequence comes from Acanthornis magna, assembly GCA_036785705.1. Lineage (NCBI taxonomy): Eukaryota > Metazoa > Chordata > Aves > Passeriformes > Acanthizidae > Acanthornis > Acanthornis magna. The sequence goes on from JAWUZG010000803.1 coordinate 121,332, forward strand.
AGGCAGGAAACAAGGAAGATATGCAGAGAATTATCCCGGGTTTCTACGCTAAATTAATTCCCTGGGGCGGCTCCGGGAGCGCGGATTGCCGAGGGCCGGACTCGAGCGGGATCAGCCGCGGGAATCGCGCTCCCCCCGGAGCCGAGTTCCGCTGGGGCCTCTCTCTACGGGGCTGAGGTGGCTCCCGAGGACCCGAAACGAACCCCCCGCGCTCCTCCCGGCTCCGCTCCCGCGGGACGGCCGCGCCGCGAGCTCACCTGGCATGACGATGCCCGAGGCCAGGCACTCGAGCACGCGGCGCAGGGCCTCGCCCGCGCCCATCGGCCGGTTCGCCGTCCCGATGGACTTCTCACACAGCAGCTCCAGAGGCTGCAAGGGAAGGCGGGAAGTGAGGGCGGGAGAGCGGAGATGGGGCCCGGAGAGGGAGCCTGGCAATGGGGTCCTGGAAATGGGGACCTGGAAATGGGGTTCTGGAAATGGGGACCTGGAAATGGGGACCTGGAAATGGGGACCTGGAAATGGGGTTCTGGAGAAGGGGTCCTGGAAATGGGGTCCTGGAAATGGGGTCCTGGGAAGGGATCCTGGGAAAGGATCCTGGCAATGGGATCTCGGAAATGGGATCTTGGGAATGGGGTCCTGGAAATGGGATCCTGGGAAAGGGGTCCTGGGAAGGGGTCCTGGAAATGGGGTCCTGGAAATGGGGTCCTGGAAATGGGGTCCTGGGAACGGATGCTGGGAAAGGATCCTGGAAATGGGGTCCTGGGAAAGGGGGTTCTGGGAAAGGGGTCCTGGAAATAGGATCCTGGAAATGGGGTCCTGGAAATGGGATCTTAGAAATGGGGTCCTGGAAATGGGGTCCTGGGAAAGGAGTCCTGGGAAGGGATCCCAAAAATGGGATCCTGGGAAGGGATCCTGGGAAAGGATCCTGGAAATGGGGTCCTGGGAAGGGATCCTGGAAATGGGGTCCTGGAAATGGGGTCCTGGGAAAGGAGTCCTGGGAAGGGATCCCAGAAATGGGATCCTGGGAAGGGATCCTGGGAAAGGATCCTGGAAATGGGGTCCTGGGAAGGGATCCTGGAAATGGGGTCCTGGGAAGGGATCCTGGAAATGGGGTCCTGGGAAAGGGGTCCTGGAAATGGGGTCCTGGAAATGGGGTCCTGGAAATGGGGACCTGGAAATGGGGTCCTGGAAATGGGGTCCTGGAAAGGGATCCTGGAAATGGGGTCCTGGGAAGGGATCCTGGAAATGGGGTCCTGGGAAGGGATCCTGGAAATGGGGTCCTGGGAAAGGGGTCCTGGAAATGGGGTCCTGGAAATGGGATCCTGGAAATGGGGTCCTGGCAATGGGGTTCTGGAAATGGGGACCTGGAAATGGGGTCCAGGGAAGGGGTCCTGGAAATAGGATCCTGGGAAAGGATCCTGGCAATGGGATCCTGGAAATGGGGTCCTGGAAATGGGGTCCTGGGAAAGGGGTCCTGGAAATGGGATCCTGGGAAGGGATCCTGGAAATGGGGTCCTGGAAAGGGGGGCCCAGGAGAGGAACTCCCGGGAAGGGATTCTGGAAATGGACCCCTGGAAAGGGATTCTGGAAAAGGGGGCCCAGGAGAGGAACTCCTGGAAATGGGATCCTGGAAAAGGGGTCCTGGAAAAGGAGGCCCAGGAGAGGAACTCCTGGGAAGGGAATCTGGAAAAAGGAGCTCAAGAAAGGAACTCCTGGGAAGGGATTCTGGAGAGGGACACAGGAAATGGAGCCCTGGAAATGAACAGCAGGAAATGGACCCCTGGAAAGGGATCTTGGAAAGGGATCTTGGAAAGGGATCCTGGAAATGAACAGCAGGAAATGGACCCCTGGAAAGGGATCCTGGAAATGGACCCCTGGAAAGGGATCCTGGAAATGGACCCCTGGAAAGGGATCCTGGAAATGGACCCCTGGAAAGGGATCCTGGAAATGGACCCCTGGAAAGGGATCCTGGGAGAGTGGAGCCCAGGAAACACTGCGGGAAAAGGGATCCCGGGAGAGGATTCCAAGAAAGGACTCCAGGGAAGGGACCCAGGCGGGAGCAGCTTCCGGTTCCCAGAGGAGAAGTCAGGCTGTGGAAGTTGTGAATTGATAAAACAGTTTGATAACAACGGGATTTGGTAATTGATAACACAATCTGATGATGCGATTTGTTAAGATAAAGTTGTTTGATAAGTGATAAAACAGTTTGCTGATTGATAAAGAATATTGATGACGGTGTTTGAGGACAGCGTGGTTCGGTAACTGATAAAGTGATTTGGTAATTGATAAAACTCTGATAATGAGACCTGAAAATCAATAAAAATATTTTAAAATAAGGTGACTTGATACTTTACATTTAATGATAATGTGATTTGGTAATTTATAAAACGACTTGATAATGACAATGATGTGGTTTGATAACTAAGAAAATATGATACTAACAATTCGATATAGCCAAATAAAACTGACAGCAATGTGATTTGGTAGCTGATAAAATGTTTTGATCGTAATGAGATTTGATAATTGATAGAACAACTCAATAGTAAGGAGAGTCGATAATGGACAAACCAATTCAGTAACGCCCTGAGCTGAAAATTGATAAACCAATTCAATAACACCCTGAGCTGATAATCGATAAACCAATTCAATAACACCCTGAGCTAATAATTGATAAAGCAATTCAATAACACCCTGAGCTAATAATTGATAAAGCAATTCAATAACACCCTGAGCTAATAATTGATAAAGCAATTCAACAACAAGCTGAGTTCATAATTCACAAACCAATTTGATAACAACACGAGCTGATAATTAATAATTAATAAGGCCAGCTGACAACCGATAAACCCATTTGCACCACAGACATTAGATCTGTGCCGAAAATCCGTTCGTCCATAGAAATCCCCAGCTCGGGAAGGGAACGTGCCCTGGGAACGCTGGGAAAAAGCAGAGCTGAGCTCGGGAGAAACAAAGCCAACGCGGCGGAAAGGGAAAACGCGGAATTACCCATCCTCGGAGCGGGGCCCAGGTGGGAACGCGAGTGCACAGGTCCCGCAGCACGCGGATGACGATGACGCACGACTTCAGCCCGTTGGCCCTGGCCTGGAGGCGGAAGCAAAGCACACAGGGATTCACCGAGCGCCCGCCGCGCCGCCGACGCTCCCTCCGGGGGCTGCGCGGCCCAGGGGAAAGCCGGAGCCGCGCCCGGAGCTCGGAGCCGCGCCGGGACGGCCGAGGCTGGGCCGAGGGTCGGCCAAAGTCTTAGCCGAGGGCTTGACCAAGGCCTTAGCCAAGGAGTTGGCCAAGGTCTGAGCTAAGGGCTTAGCCAAGGGGTTGGCCGAGGGGTCAGCCAAGGGTCAGCCAAGAGGTTGGCCAAGGGATTGGCCAAGGCCTGAGCCAAGGGGTTGGCCAAGAGGTCAGCCAAGGTCTCGGCCAAGGGTCAGCCAAGGTCTCAACCAAGGTCCTGGCCAAGGGGTTGGCCAAGGTCTCGGCCAAGAGATTGACCAAAGTCTTGGCCAAGGGGTTGACCAAGGTCTCAGCCAAGGTCTCGGCCAAGGGGTTGGCCAAGAGGTTGACCAAGGTCTTGGCCAAGGTTTCGGCCAAGAGGTTGACCAAGGTCTTGGCCAAGGTTTCAGCCAAGAGGTTGACCAAGGTCTTGGCCAAGGTTTTGGCCAAGAGGTTGACCAAGGTCTCAGCCATGGTCCCAGCCAAGGTCTCAGCCAAGGTCTCAGCCATGGTCTCGGCCAAGGTCCCAGCCGAGGTCCCAGCCGAGGTCCCGGCCGAGGTGACGTTACTCCTCACACACAGCAGCAGCTCCGCGGCTGCTCCACACAAAGGCTCCTAAGTCACTCCAGCGCCCACAGTCCGGCACCTCCGAGCAGCCGGCGGCCACTTGAAGCTTCAGCTCCAAAAAAAAAAACACTCAGCCCCTTAAAGAGTTTACCAACGCTTCTACTTAAAGATAAATATAAGAACAAAATGCAAACCTGGAACCACTTGGCGTGGCGCAGAGACGCCAAGGCAGCAAGGCATTTCTGCCTGTCCAGAACGTCCGGGGAGTCGGTGACTGAGAGCGTTTCTAGTCGTGGATGGAATAAGAAGACAAGGCACGGTTTGACCAAGGGGCTTCTGTCGGGCCGAGGGGGATGAGGCAGCATCCTAACGGGCAGCTGAGGCTCCCAAAAAATCCTGCTGGGATGCTGGGAGCGGGAGGGAAGGAGGGGCTGCGGCGCCGCCGCCACGCGGCCTCGCCCGGACGGAGGGGGAAGCTCAATTCCCAGGGAGGGATGGGCTGGAAAGTGCTCTGGGAGGAGGAGGAGGAGGACGAGGAGGAGGAGGAGGAAGAGGAGGAGACCGGGCGCGTGGCTCGGTGGAGGGCACAGAAATCCTGACGGATGGACGGACGGATGGATGGGTGGAGAGGCGGCGGCGAGGCCGGAGAGGGGGAAATTTGAGGCGGGTGAAAGGCCCGCGGTGGGGAGGAGGGAGGGGCGAGGCTCGGCGAGGATCCAGGGAACCCTCCGCCCGGAAGGATGGCTGCCCCGGCCCCGGCCCGCGACAGAGAACGTCCTGTTGGTCAAAGGTCCAGCGTCCCTAAAATCGACAAACTAGAAGGCTCGGAGACGAGGTCAGAGATCAACACCAGAGATCAACAGTTAAGAGCACAAAGAGGTCCCGGTTTGTGCTGCAGCAAAACTGAGGAAAGGCCTGAAATCGCCCAAAATTGCTCGAGATCAGGGTTTTAGATAAGGCTAGTGCGGAGCTGGGGACCCGCCGGCCCTACGGAGCCCATCGGAATTGGAGCGGCCAACCAGCGGTTGCCGGAATTCTGATTCCAAAGGGAATTTGGAGAAGCTAACTTTATCCAAAACTCTGCATCGCTTTCCGGAAATTCTGAACCTGAGGTGCTGGAAGAGCCCACGGGAGGAGCCCCGAGCACCCGGCGTTCTGCTGCAACACACACCGGGGGAACATCCCGGAACATCCCGGTTCATGGACATGCAACTCCTCGGACAAGAAGCCTTCAAGAGGGTTTGTTTGTTTTTTTTTTTTTTTGGCTTTTTTTTGGGTTTCTTAAACAAATCTGGTCTCTATTTTCATGTCACTGCACTGACATGGCCGGGGACAAACCACGAGTAAATACAACGAGATGATGAATTAGTGAACTAAAGGCCCAAGTGGAACCAAAAAGAAAGGATAAAATAATAATAACAATACTTTAAAAAAAAAAAAAACAACAACAAAAAAATTTAAAAAAAGAGCAAAATCCCGTGTGAAAGGTGCTCCTCAGCTTCGCAAGCTCGGTCCGGATAAACCACAACCGGGATGTCAGTTGGCAAAACGAAGGAATTTGGTTTGGATTTGGCCAGGAAGAGCTGCCACGGCTCCGGCTGAAGCTGAAGAGCACTTTCCCGCTCGTTAGGCGCGCGCTGCCGGGCGCCGGCCGGCCGTACCTCCGGCCAGCTGCTTCTCCAGCTCCTCCCTGACCACGGGCGACGTCAGGTGGATGGTCAGGCTCAGCGGCGGCTCCTTCGTGTTCTTGATGACGATGGCGGCGTCCGCCACCGACTGGATGATCTCGTACTTGTCCTCGGTGATGGCCTGCGGCGAGAGGGAGATGGGGTTAAGGTCCTTTCCCACCCAAAAATTAATCAGGAGAAGTTTGGTGAACTTCTGTGCGATGCAGTTCCCTTCGGTGTCGGAACTGGAAGGCGCAGAATAATGTTCAGCTCCCTAGAAATATTAAAAAAAAAATACACTAGGGACCGGTGAACTTCTGTGCGATGGCATTCCCTTCGGTGTCGGAACTGGAAGGCGCAGAATAATGTTCAGCTCCCTAGAAATATTTAAAAAAAAATTACACTAGGGACCGGTGAACTTCTGTGCGATGGAGTTCCCTTCGGTGTCGGAAAGGGAAGGTGCGGAATAATGTTCAGCTCCCTAGAAATATTTTTTAAAAAATACACGAGGGACTGGTGAACTTCTGTGCGATGGAGTTCCCTTCGGTGTCGGAAAGGGAAGGTGAGGAATAATGTTCAGCTCCCTAGAAATATTAAAAAAAAAATACGCTAGGGACCGGTGAACTTCTGTGCGATGGAGTTCCCTTCGGTGTCGGAAAGGGAAGGTGAGGAATAACGTTCAGCTCCCTAGAAATATTAAAAAAAAAAATACGCTAGGGACTAGTGAACTTCTGTGCGATGGAGTTCCCTTCAGAAGGCACAGAATGATGTTCAGCTCACTAGAAATGTTTTAAAAAAATACACTAGGGAGCGGCTAATGTTATGAAGAAAACATAAATAAATCTGAGTTGTTTTCAAGATGAATGCATTCAGCGAATCCAAATCTGCCTTCAAGAGAAAATAACTCCCGCTATGAAAATCTTACTAACAGAAAGAAAACAGCACGAGGGGATTCTGCATTGATTGTTTAGGTTTTCCCATTTGTTAACGATTGGGAATGAAATTCTGGTTTTTGGCACTCCCGAAGAACGCCGCGTGCCTCTGGAATTGGCTTTTCCAAGCTGGAACGTGGGGAGAGGAACCATCCCGAAGAGAATCTCCACTCACCGCCAGCTGCACCCCCAAGTTGTCGGCGACTTTTTCCAGGAGCTTGGCCGTGGGTTTGTCTTTGCACAGCAGGACCAGCTCCAGGTCCAGGTCGCCCTTGAGCAGGAGGCCCTTGGCCACGAGCCCCACGCGCATCACGCCCCGCAGGGTCCTCGTCAGCTGCTCCGCGGCCTTCTGATCACTGAAAGAACAGGGGACGGGGTCAGCACGGCGGAATTCGCAGCCCGACCCCAGGAATGGATCCACGAGGGTGAACCCGGCGCGGGACGCTCGGAACGGTCACCCCAACCCCGCCTGGGTTAACTCCCCTCGAGCCTACAGCTTTCCCACCACCAGCGAGCGGATTTTTGGGGATCTAAGCGGATTTTAGGGACCTTTCAGCGATCCCCTCGGCGGCTTCGCTCCTCACCCTCCCTCCTTGCTCTCCTCCTCGGCCGCCGTCTCCATGGACTCGGTCTCGGGCTGCTCCCCGCTGACTTTCTCCTGCTCGTCGATCCAGTCGGAGACGGCTTTGAGGGCGCGCTCCGTGTGGGAAACCATGTTCTGCACGGCCTCCAGCTCCTCCTGCGTGGGGTACACGGCCGAGTGCTTGGCCATCACGTGCCGGTCGTCGTTCACGAAGATCCGCATCGGGCGCTGGGGAGAGAGATCAGGACAATTTAGGGAGCGCCGGGATGTGGATTTCGGTGCCGAGCCCGGGAACGCGCCCGTCTCCTTACCATTTTTGTTTTCTGCTGCCTGCCCGAATGTTCGCAAGGTGTTTATTTGGATTTTTGCAGTGACTGGAGTGTCACAGCACCACGGCGTTCCGGGATCTGGAAGGACAGAGAGAGGGTGAGCCGGGGCAGAGGAAGCTGGAAGAAAGAATTGCAATTAGACAGATGAGAATAGCAATTAGACAGATGATAACTTGTTAGCCAAAGCCCAGGTCGCTGCTCCTGAGGATTTATGTCCCTCAGACCTGGAGGGTGATCCCTGGAGGATCCGATCCCTTATTCCCTTTCATTTCCGAGAGGTTTTCCCGTGAAATGGGACTTTCCCAAAGCTCCTGCTCCGGCCTCCGAACTAGACAGAGCTCCCTGCTCCACACAGGAACAACCTCCCTGGGACAATTAATTAATTAATTAAATGAGGGAAGAGCCAGGTGGGCCCGTGATCCCGGCAGATCCCTCTGGGATCCCACAGCAGATCCCTCTGGGACCCCACGGCAGATTCCTCTGGGATCCCACGGCAGATCCCTCTGGGGTCCCACGGCAGGTCCCTCTGGGGTCCCATGTCAGATTCCTCTGGGATCCCACGGCAGATCCCTCTGGGACCCCACGGCAGATCCCTCTGGGGTCCCACAGCAGATCCCTCTGGGGTCCCACGGCAGGTCCCTCTGGGATCCCACGGCAGGTCCCTCTGGGGTCCCACAGCAGATCCCTCTGGGGGTCCCACGGCAGATCCCTCTGGGGTCCCACGGCAGATCCCTCTGGGGTCCCACGGCAGAGCCCTCTGGGGTCCCACAGCAGATCCCCCTGCCCCGTCCCTGCTTTTACCCCAAACACATCGCACAGCCCCAAAGTCGCCCCATTGGCTTTCCACCAGGATCGACTCGATCCCAAAGGCTGCGCCGAATCCACAGGATAAACCCAGCCCAGCCAGGTGGGAACTCAGCGCTCAGAGCTCCTGGAATCTGACAGATTCAGCCCAAACGGCACCGAATTCCTGCCTTTTTGTGGGAACCGCCCCCTCCCCCCCAGCCGGGGGCCTTTTGTTCCAATTCCAGTGCTTTGTTCCCGGAACAGAGGAAGGTCTGGATCCCGCGGGATCGCCGGTGTCCCGGGATCACCCTCTGGACACCACCTCGCATCCATCAGGATCGACTCCGGCATCATTCCCGCGTGGACAGGGGGAGTGATCCAGCCAGCGTCATTAATTGGACGCAATACAATTAATTAATTAATTATTTCAAATCCCGATTTTCCCCCCACTGCCCCCGACCGGTTCAATCCCGGTAACTCCAAGGAAAACTCCGTGGAAAAGCGTTGGAAAACCTCTGCACCTGAGGATGAGGAAGATCATCATCCTCTGCCTCACCAAACCACATCAAAATCTGCCTGGTGACTGCAAATCCCTCCTGGAGAGGGTAGATTCCGCCTGGATTAGCCCGGAATTCCCAACCAAACCCCACTTCGGGGCAGTCTTTCCCTTTCCCATGCATTTCCCAGCCACCAAAGCAGATCGCTTTCACCTTTTCCCACTGCAGTCTCCCCAATTCCAGCCTCGTTCAGCTCACTCAGAGCTGAGGCTCACATTTTTTAGGATAAAAACCGGGAAATCTCATCCCCCCCCAAGCCGCTGTATGGACACACAATTCCACTCCGAGGAAACCCTTCTGATTCCACTCCTGCCAATTTATCCGCGGGATGACTTAATAGTGTCATAAATCTGGATTTAATTGTAATTAAACCCCGGCCCGGCGCGGCTGAGCAGGGAGAATCATTCCCAAGGAGCCACACGGCATCTCCCGGTGCCTCCTGCTCCAGGCCGGGCCCTGAAGGCCCCACACACTCCGTTATTTTCCTTAAAATTCCCTCCATTTCCTCCAGGCCGGGTGAGGAAAGGGTTGAAATCCCACCCGGCTGTTCCTACAGGCGGAATCACAACGATAGTTTTTTCTAGGACCAGATTTGGAGGGAGAAATCCAGGAGGTGATGCTGCAGCACCGTTGGATTTGTGCCTCTCGAGGAGAAAAACCACGGGATGGGTTAAATCAGGACCCCCGGCCCTTGGAAATGGGACAAACTCTGCAATTTCACCTGCAAAATTCACCTCCTCCTCCACTGCCCACCCGCAGCCGGAATTCACCAAATTTTCCCGCTCCTCCCGAGGGAAGGAGTGACTCTCCCAAAGGCGTTTTCGGGAGGATGGAGGGAAAAACAACCAAAGGACGTAAAAGGCTCGAATTTCCTTCTAAACGTGGGAAAGTGCGACACAGGCGAAGCCGCCCGCGGTTCAAGGCTGTGTTTTAAAGAAGAATCGATCGCTTTTTTTTCTCTGTTTCGGGACCTGCCCGGGATGGATGAGGAGCTGGAACACCACGGCCCGCACAGGGAGCGCGGATTTCAACGAGAATCCCGGCGTGAGGGGGGCAAAAAGCCCTCGGTCCGCTGGATTTTTGTCCTTCTAAACCCTCCAGAAACGGAGCGACCGGCGGATAACGGGGCTGGAGCGGCGGGAACCGTGAGGGAGCAGCGGCAGAGGCGCGGAACGCTGAGGGGAGGAGAGCAGGATCCTGGTCCTGAGGGGCTAAAATCCCCACAAAGGGGATGATCCCACCGCAATTCCCAGCCTGGCATGGGGAGGGGGAAGAGGAGCTTCAAGACCCTCCGAGGGGGATGATCCCCACCTCCTCCGTGACCCCTCCGCCCGCACATCCCTCCCCGGGGCGGCTGAGTGGGTCGGGAAAGGAGCGGCCCCCCTCGAGCCCCCCATCCCCGGCCCCGCTCGAGTGCAGGGCCCGCGGGGAGGACAACGAGGAGGGAGAGCGGGGAGCGGAGGTGAGGAGGGGGCACGGCGAGGAGTGAGGAAGGGGCGCGGGGGTGAGGAGGGGGCGCGGGGGCCGCCGGGCGCTGCCGCCATTTGCAAACGCGGCGCGAACAAAGCGGCGGCGGCGGGAAATGAGGGGGGGTCGGGGAGAGCCCCGTGTAACCCCCGCGTTCCCTCGGCGGTGGCTCCATTCCCCCCCGTCCCCCGGACGCTGCTGAGAGGGGTCCGTGAGGGGGCCCCGGCCGCCCCCCACCCCCCGCTCTCCCCTCACTCACCGCCGCCATTTTGTCTGCACACAATGGGCCGGGCGGGAGGGAGGGGACACGGGGGGGGGCCGGGTCACCCGCGTCCCGCCGCCCCCCGCCTTACCCCCCCCCCCAACCACACACCGGCTCCTCCCGCCCCGGCACCGCCCCCGCCCGGTCCGGCCCGGCCCGGCTCGGCCCGGCCCGGCCCGGTGCTGCTCCCCCCACCGCGCGGCGCGGGAACGGCTCCTACCGGGGCGATGCCGGCGGTGCCTCACGGGAGGGGAGCGGCCCGGCCCGGCCCGGCCGGCGGGGCCCGGGAAGGGCCGGAGCGGGGCCGGAGCGGCCGCGGCGGGGCCGGAGCGGGGCCGGAGCGGGGCCGGAGCGGCGGCGCCGGGACTGCGGCGGGGGCGGGGGCCGCCGCCGGCGGGGGGCGCGCGCGCGCCGGGGGGGGCGGGGCCACGGGGAGCGCGGCGGGCGCGGGCCAATGGGAGGGCGCGGAGGGAGGGTGACGGACAGGGGGCGGGAAGGAGCGAGGGGCGGGGATAAGGGGCGGGGGGGGCGGCTGAGGACCAATGGAATGGCCGGTGTGCTGTGATTGACAAAGGGCGGGGCCAATGGGAGAGGGAAGAGGGCGGGCGGTGCGCAGGGGGCGGGGCCGAGCGCGGTGGCGGGAACGGGCCGGGGGGGGGCGCGGGCTGAGGGGACCTCCCTGAGGGGAGCCATGGCCTGAGGGGACACTCCTGAGGGGACACGACAGGAGGGCCCTGAAGCACCTGAACCCAGGTGGGAAGATCTTGCTCTGACGGGGAGTGAAGGGGTTTGATCTCAAATTCACCTTATGGAGGGGACTGGCCTCAAAATCATCTTTTACTGCAGGGGTTTGACCTCAAAGATGCCCTGTTTTCGGTGGCTTGACCTCAAAACCATTGATTTTGCGAGGGGAACGACCTCAAAGATGCCTTTTTGGAGGCATTTGGCCACAAAAGCACCTTTTGCTTTTGATCATCAGAGAAATGACATTAAATAAGCGTGTGAATGAGCACTTTGCTCCTTGAAAACCCCTCAGAGCCTCAGGGATTGTCGGAAAATTCCTCAAATTCAGCCAAAACCCCCCAAAATCAGCGACCCCCAGGCTCTGAGAAAACCGAGCGAGTGCCGGAATGGCTGTTTTGGGATGAAATACAGCAGAATTGTGATATTAGAGAAAGAAACACAACAGAACGAGGTCCAAACAGGCACTTTTTTATTGTTGGTCACAATGCTGACGCCGACGGAACCGTGCGGAGACTCCTGAGCGTCACAGCACCGTTAATGCCTCAAAAACACATGAAAAAAAAAATAATGAGCATTTCCGTGTAAAACATCAGCCCTGCGAGTTTTAGCATTTTTTTAGTTTGGGGTTTTTTTTTTTTTTTTTTTTTTTTGTTTTGTTTGTTGTTTTTTTTTTCCGCTGCCCACAGGACAATTTGGTTTGTAAGGGCAGGAGCTGCGTTTCTAGACGGGGAAAAAAAAGCGCCGTTATTCCTAAATTCTATAACTTAATGCCTCAAACACGGAGCTTTGCCTGGAAGAAGGAACTCAGTCTTGGAGTGAAGCTTTTCCGGACACCGAATTCCCCCGGACAGCTGCCCTCACACTGAGTTTTCCCAAAAAAAAACTGAATTTACGGGAGTATTTCCCTCACTGCTTCCTGTCACGGTCAGTTTTCACCTCTAAAAAAGCCACTCGGTCTTATTGGGAATAAAAATCCTTAATTCTCCTCAAATCCTGTGTTGCTGGGAGGCAGCCAAGCCAGCCCGGCTTCCCCAAGAACACGTTTTCCCAAATTTCTTCTCTTTTCCTTCCAGACTTCCAAATTCCCTCTGGTTTTTTTGGCTTTTTAAGCAAATAAACCCAGTTCCTGCCACTCCCCTGCATTCTCACACCCAAAGGGTCGGGATTTAGGGGGAAAACAGCTGGAAATCGAGGAGCCAGAGGGAATTCGAACATTCCGAGCGGAAATTAAAACCAAAACCACCCCGAAACCTGCACAGGGAGGGGGAAAAACTGAATTAATTCAGGACCAGTGTCAGGAGCTGCAGGAAACGCGCTGGAGGTGCTGGAAAGGCTGTGAGTGGAACAAGGTATCGTCATTATTCCCTGAATTATTCCCACTTATCCCAAGTCGAGGATAGCTCCATTTTCTGTTGAGCGTCACTGTTAATTTTTTAGCTTTGTTTTTACCTTTCCCTTCATTTTCCTGTGTTTTGCCTCTCTAGTTTTACTTTTTCCTTCTTTTTTAAATTTTTTTTTTGCTTCAATTTTCCCTTCCCTTCCTCCGTCCGCCGATCAGCTGCGCCGAGATACGAAGGGGGGGGAGGAAAAGGGAAAATTTTGGGGAATAAAAAAATAAAAATTAAAAAAAAAAAGGGAAATTACAGCGTTTGGGTCCAGCCAGGGAAGCTCTGCCCCGGTGGCATCTGAGAAAACCAAAACCTGCCCCCCCAAAAATTCACCGGAAAAGCTCCAAATAACAATAACCGAAAACATCCCGGAAAAGCAAAATATACAAAAGCCCCCAAAGCATCGGATAATTCCATAGAAACATCCCCTGGGTGATATAAAACCTAAAGGTGGCAGAGGAATTGGGATAAAAAGCAGCCAGGGGAGGGGGGAAGGTTGGACCTCACCCAATTTGGGGGAATTGTCCCCCAAAGCCTCAGAGCATTTCTTTAAGTCTTTTTTTTTTTTTTTTTTAACAAATGAGCCCCAAAAAAGCCCAATGGGTGGTGGTGGCTCTGCTCCTGCTGCTCCACCCAGCCCGAGGGAGGTTAATTCTGTTATATTTTGGTTTTAAGTTAGTTATATTTTAGAGTTAATTGAACCCTTTTCACCTCGGAAAAAAATCCCTTTTTTCCTCTCCTGCCCAGAGCTGCCAAAACTCCAGACTTTCCCACCAGCTTTACTAAAATCACCCGGAATGACCCCAAAACTCCCCGTGCTCCCGTGGGGATTTTCCCAAAATTTTAGGTTTGCCCTAAACTGCCAGGTTTTGGGGACAGGATACAGATTTTTGGGGAGGAATCGGCAGAATCCAACGATCCTCGAGAGGTTCAAGAGCTGGACAGAGCCTCAAACCCCAAATTCTGCTCATGGCTCCCTCGTTCCCCTCCACCTTCACCCCTGCGGTGGCTACAAAAGCACTAATTAGCTAATTCCTAAAAGAATTAATTAATTCAGGCCTGGAGCAGGGCATGGGAAGTGATTCCAGCCCGTCCCAGCTCTCCGGGGAGGGATGAACAACTGTAATTCAATATTTTGGGGGGGCCACGATGAAAACGCCCCAGGAGGAACCTCCTTTGGGGCATTGGATCTGCTCGGATCCACCCGCAGAGGGAATTCCTGGGATCGAACTGGGATCAAACCCAACCCAACTCCTTTTGGAGGGAATTCCTGGGATCAAACTGGGATCAAACCCAACCCAACTCCTTTCTGGAGGGAATTCCTGGGATCAAACCGGGATCAAACCCAACCCAACTCCTTTCTGGAGGGAATTCCTGGGATCAAATTGGGATCAAACCCAACCCAACTCCTTTCTGGAGGGAATTCCTGGGATCAAATTGGGATCAAACCCAACCCATTTCCTTTTGGGAAGGAATTCCTGGGATCAAACTGGGATCAAACCCAACCCAACTCCTTTTGGAGGGAATTCCTGGGATCAAACTGGGATCAAACCCAACCCAACTCCTTTAGGAGCCGCCGAACCCACAGAAATTGGGATTTTTGCCCCTCTCAGAGCCCACCACGAGGCCCTGCAGTGGTGATGACCTCATCATCATCATCATCGCCAAGCCAAGGATTTGAGGCCGAATCGTCAACAATCCGCGTTTTTCCGGTCCCCCCAACGCCGCTTTCGGGGGTGGGAGTGGTCCGAGGTCCGTGAGGGCGAATTCCTACGCGTCCGGCTGCCCTTTGTTGGTTTTCTTGAGCAATTTCCTCAGGTTCTGGGACATGAAGTAAGGCTTTTCCGCCGAGCCGTCGTTCCTCTCCAGGTCCTCCACTGCAAAGAGAAATCCCCGGCCCCGCGGGGGTTGGTGTGGGGGAGGCTCCCCGGGACCCTCCGGCTCCTCCAAAAATTATTCCGCATTATTAAATAAAGTCTCCAGGCTCGTCGTGGAGTGGGGGTTTCTCCCTCGGGGATTGGGGAGAAAGCAGAAATTTGGGAGTTTTGTTTCTTGAAAGGGGGGGGACAGCGGAACAGAGCCAAGGGAAGGGGAAACCTTTCAGCTCTTCCTGACGGCTCCAGAGCCAAAGCAAAGCCATTGCCCTCAGGATTTGGCCCTCCGAGGAGCATTCCCGACAGGGATTTGGCTCTCTGAGGAGCATTCCCGATGGAGATTTGGCCCTCCAAGGAGCATTCCCGACGGGGATTTGGCCGAGGAGCATTCCCAACGGGGATTTGGCCCTCCAAGGAATGCTCCTGACAGGGATTTGGCTCTCCAAGGAGCACTCCCAACAGGATTTGGCCCTCCAAGGAGCGCTCCCCTCGGGATTTGGCTCTCTGAGGAGCATTCCCAATGGGGATTTGGCCGAGGAGCATTCCCGACAGGGATTTGGCTCTCCAAGGAGTGCTCCCAACGGGGATTTGGCTCTCCGAGGAGCATTCCCAACAGGGATTTGGCTCTCCGAGGAGCGCTCCCCTTGGGATTTGGCTCTCTGAGCACTCCCGATGGGGATTTGGCCCTCCAAGGAGCGCTCCCCTCGGGATTTGGCCAAGGAGCATTCCCGATGGGGATTTGGCTCTCCGAGGAGCATTCCTGATGGGGATTTGGCCCTCCAAGGAACGCTCCCAACGGGGATTTGGCTCTCCGAGGAGCGCTCCCAACAGGATTTGGCCGAGGAGTGCTCCCAACAGGGATTTGGCTCTCCGAGGAGCATTCCCGACGTGCCGAGCGGTCAGAAAATCCCAGCCGTGGGAAAACAACACCCCAAAACCAAACAAAGCCACAAAGCCCCGAGCTGGCGGCGCCCGGGGGGTGTTTTGAGAGGGATTTGGATCCCTCCGGGGAGCGTCAACACTGCGGCTTTGTCCTGGGAGGGTCAGGCTGGGAGCTGTGGCCGAGGCTGAGCCACGGGTTTTTTTTTTTTTAAATCTTGGTAATTTCTGGGCTATCTGGAGGAGAAATCCCAACTCTCCACACCTGGAG
Source organism: Acanthornis magna (assembly GCA_036785705.1). NCBI lineage: Eukaryota > Metazoa > Chordata > Aves > Passeriformes > Acanthizidae > Acanthornis > Acanthornis magna. The sequence continues at coordinate 136,863 of JAWUZG010000803.1, forward strand.
TGAAACCCTCCGAGTGCCAAAGGCCATCCCCCGAGCGATGGCACGAGGGGACAGAGCCTCGGCTGGGACAGGGGACAGCACGGGCGGTGCTGAAGCAGCGAAGCCAAAGCTCTGCAACCTTCGGGAAGTGAAATTCCCGAATCCCTGGGAATTTTGTGGATTGCATAGAGAGGGAGTGAGGAAAGGGCGGAGGAAAAGGCAGGGAAAGAGCGAGGAAAGCACCGGGGAAAGGCAAGGAAAGAGCGAGGAAAGGAGTGAGGGAAGCGCCAGGAAAAAGGCAAGGAGAGGAGCGAGGAAGGGGTGAGGAAAGTTCTGCTGCTCTCGGCCGGAGCAGACGCGGAGGAGAACACCCAGAGGTCACTCTGGGGCGGTGGAACCTTCTCGGCCCATCCCACAGACCCCTCCAATGCCGGCCACGCCGGCCCTGCCTCGGGAACAAAGATCTCCGCGTCAGAACCGCGACGGTCTCCGCGCCCCCGACCGACTCCGGCTGGGCTCTCTCGATGCAGGAACGCGGATTTTGGGGGGCAGGAAGGAAGACCAGCCACCGCCGGGCGCTGAGGGTCAGCACCCGCCGCCCTCGGAGGACGTCCAGGGGACAGAGTGGCACTGCGGGGGTCGCTGCTGGGGTCGGGGGGGCCGGGAGGGTCCCGGCGCCGGGGCCTAGCCTTGGCTATCGGCGGTTTTGGAAGGTTCTAGGTGTCCCTTGAGCAGGATCTCGCTGAGCTCGGGGGACATGTAGTAAGGCCTCTCCGGAGATCCATCGTTTCTCTCCAGATCTTCACCTTTTCCGAGCCCGGGAAGGAGCGGCCGTGAAGGGGAGCAGCGGAAAGCAGAGGAAGAGGAAGAGCCGGGCAGAGACAGGGCGGAGGATGGAGGAAGTGTGAACGGAGACACGGGGAGGGGTGGAGAAGGAGGGGAAAAAAAAGGGAGGAAAAAGGGAAATCAAAGTTAGTCGTGGTTAATTCCACCGAGCCCAAAGCACCGAAAGAGGAGGAGAGACACCAGAGCCCTGCGGGTGGGAGCGGTGAGAACACAGGCGAAAGGAAAGGAAAAAGCAGGAGAAAACCACCCCGGGATGGGGAGCAAACCCCAAAACTGGACGCGCCCGGGGGTCACAGCCTGACGGGACGGGAGTTTGGCGATACTCACAGAAGCAGAGGAACAGAGTGTCCACGCACATGCTGTACACGCTGAAGAAGCCGTGGGCGATGAGGTAGGAGCCCACGATCACCGTCTGGAAGAGACACCGCGAGGATGAGGAGGATGAGGAGGAAAGTGCTGAATCCCACATTCCCCGGGGCCAGGAGGAGACGCGAACAAGGCACGACTGTTCGGAGCAGCCCGAGCGGGGACAAAAGGCCTCAGGCACGGCTGGACGGAGGCCAGAGCGGGCAGCGCGGGCGGGCGCGGCGCCAGCGCGGCCACAAAGGGCTCATTGCGCCGGCGGCCGGGAAAACACCCCCGACAAAGGAGGGCCTTGAGGCGCCGGGCGCGGGGAGAGGATCGTGGGGTCACCTCTGTCCTTCCCGACCCGGGGCGAGGGGGTGGCTCACCAGAATGGGGACCCAGTAGTAATTCAGCGGCGGCGCCGTGTCCTGGACCAGCTTGATCCGCTGGGTGAAGAAGAAGAAGGCGAGGATTCCTGGGAAAGCAAGGGATGGAAATGGCTCTGGGATGCGTGAGGGATGGGGAGGATGGAAAACGCGATGGAGAGGAGGTTTTGGGGTGGTGACAGCAGCCGGAAACCTCGGGAGAAGCTTCCAGAACCCAGCGCTTACCCACGCTTCCCACGATGAGGAGCTTCCCGAGGAAGAAGAGGAAATCCGTGACTTTATCCAACACGGCCACCCTGGAATTGAGAGAGGGATGAGCCTCCGCGTGCTCTCCCCGCGCCGAGCTCCGAGGGGAGCAAATGCGGGCCCGGGATCTCACCTGATGATGTTCCTCATCAGCAGGAAGAACGCGTTCCGGGCCGAGGTGCAGAAGTTGGTGCCGTAGATGGCGATCTGGGGTGGAAAAACCAACGTGATGGGGCTGAGCTCGAGGTTTCAGGGCCGCAAAGCTCCGCGTTCCCGCGGAAATTCCCAGGAAAACCTCCGAATCTCCTCGGGGCGGCCCCAGCCCTTCGAGGGCGTCGCTTTCGGGTGACTCTCACCATGATGTAGGCGTTCCTGTTGAGGAACTTGATGAACTTCTCCAGGCACCAGAAGCAGCACTTGAGGCAGCTCAGGAGGAACTTGGCGAACTTGTTCTCGGCGGCTGCGGGGGGCGCGGGGAGAGGGGTCAGGGGCACCGCCGGAGGGGCTGGATCTCCCAGCAGCCCCCCAGCCCCTCCCGAGCGCCGTTCTCAGCCCCCCCCGGGAGCCTGGGCTGCTCTTCCCACGCTGTTGGCATTTCCCGACGAACGCAGAATTCCCTGGCGCGTCCCTTGGCTCCCGCCCCGGGAATCGCTGCACGGAATTGTGGAGCTGGAAGGGACCTTGGAGCTCGTCCCGTTCCATCCCCCACCGCGGGCAGGGACACTTTCTGTTGTCCCAGGGTGCTCCGAGGCCTGTCCTGGACTCTCCAGGGACGGGGCAGCTCCTCTGGGAGTTCCACCCCAAAGCCTCACCGCCCTCACAGCGAGGAATTCCTTCCCTTCGTGGAGAAGGTGACCGCAAGATTCTAAAATGAAAATCCCCATTCTCTCCCGAAATCCCGGAGCGATCCCTGCGGATTTTGAGCTCCGAGGGACATGGGAACAGCCAGCCCCACTCCCATCCTCGTCCCACCCCACCCCGGCACCTTTCAGCCGATGGTCCAGGTACTCCAGCGTCACCCTGATGACCTGCACGATGGCCAGCACCAGCGAGCCGAAGGCCAGCGAGCCCGTGTGGTACCTGGGGACAGACCACCCTGGTCAGAAGGTCACATCCCACCAGAGCTCCTGGCCACCCTTGGGGGACGGACCACCCTGGTCAGAAGGTCACACCCCCCGGAGCTCCCGGCCACACTTGGGGACAGACCACCCTGGTCAGAAGGTCACCACCCCCGGAGCTCCCAGCCACCCTCGGGGGACAGACCACCCCAGACAGAAGGTCACACCCCCCAGAGCTCCCGGCCACACTTGGGGACAGACCACCCCGGTCAGAAGGTCAATCCCCCGAGCTCCTGGCCACCCTCATGGGGACAAATCACCCTGGTCAGAAGGTCACACCCCCTGGAGCTCCCGGCCACACTTGGGGACAGACCACCCTGGTCAGGTCACCACCACCCAGAGCTCCCGGCCACCCTCGGGGGACAGACCACCCTGGTCAGAAGGTCACCACCCCCGGAGCTCCCGACCACCCTCGGGGGACAGACCACCCCAGTCAGAAAGTCACATCCCCCAGAGCTCCCGGCCACACTTGGGGACAAATCACCCTGGTCAGAAGGTCACCACCCCCTGGAGCTCCCGGCCACACTTGGGGACAGACCACCCCAGACAGAAGGTCACACCCCCCGGAGCTCCCGACCACCCTCGGGGGACAGACCACCCCGGTCAGAAGGTCACACCCCCTGGAGCTCCCAGCCACCCTCGGGGGACAGACCACCCTGGTCAGAAGGTCACACCCCCCGGAGCTCCCGGCCACCCTTGGGGACAGACGCACCGGAGCGCGCGGCCGAAGGCGGAGAAGAGCGGGAAGGCCGGCATGTCGTCCGGCTTCTTGAAGGCCCAGTAGTAGGAGGCGAAAGCTCCGGCCAGCGTCACCTGGCCCAGCGCGATGACGAAGTTGGCGAGCCAGAAGAACATGAAGACGTTGAAGAACTGCAGCACGATGAGGTATTTGTGGTAGGCCGTCTCGCCGCCGTAGAACGCGAAGAGGCACTGCGCGTCGGGGCACTGCCGGGTGACGTTGCTGGTGTTGAAGGTCTGGGGAGGAGGACACGTCGGGGACATCGTTATCTAGCTTCGTTTGTCCTACCGAATTCGGCTCCGCTCGAGGGGAATGACCCCGCCGAGCTCGGAGCGGCGGAGGGGAACGAACGGCCCGACCCCGCCGAGCTCGGAGCGGCGGAGGGGAACGAACGGCCCGACCCCGCCGAGCTCGGAGCGGCGGAATTCCGCCGGGAAGCCAAAAATTCCACCAAAACTTCCCCTCTCCGTAAAAATCCTCATGTCGGACGGGTTCTGAATTTCCCGCGCGGCCTCACCTCAGGCCTGCAGGTCTGCCCCGAGAACGGGCACGTGGTCTCGTTGAACACCTTGTACACGGCCTCGTTGGACGTGGACAGGAAGCTGCGGGTGGCCGTTAAGGACGGGCCCTGACCCGAAATCCGAACCGAGCTCTGCTCTCCCGCCCCGGGGGTTGTTTTGGGGTAAAAATCAAAGATTTGAGGTTTAAATCTCGGGGAAAAGGGATGGAGGGAGAAGGAAGGGGAAGAGGAGGAGGAACAGGAAGAGGAAGGGGAAGAGGAAGAGGAAAAGAGGAAGAAGAAGAGGAAAAGAGTAAGGGGAAAAGGAAGGAGAAGAGAAAAGGGAAGAGGAAGAGGAAAAAAGGAAGAAAAAGAGGAAGGGGAAGAGGAAAGGGAAGAGGAAGAGGAGGAGGAAGAGGAGGAGGAAAACAAAGAGGAAGACGGAAGGGAAGAGGATGGGGAAGGGGAAGAGGAGGAGAAAGAGGAAAAGAGGAAGAGGAAGAGGAAAAAAGAGGAAGAAAAAAGGTAGGGGAAGGGGAAGAGGAGGAAGAAAAGAGAAAGAAGAAGAGGAAGAGGAAAAACGTAAGGGGAAGAGGAAGGAGAAGAGGAAAGGGAAGAGGAAGAGGAAAAGAGGAAGAAAAAGGGGAAGGGGAAGAGAAAGAGAAAAAGAGGAAAGGGAAGAGGAAAGGGAAAAAGAAGAGGAAGAGGAGAAGAGGAAGGGGAAGAGGAAAGGGAAAAGAAAGAGGGAAAGAGGAAGAAAAAGAGGAAGAGGAAGGGGAAGAGAAAGAGAAAAAGAAGAAGAGGAAGAGAAGGAGAGGAAGGGGAAGAGGAAAAAGGATACACAGCGGTGCTGGCCCAGTAGGCGATGCAGAGGCACAGCAGGAAGAAGGTGCACAAGGGGAACAGCAGCGACGACATGACGTGACCGACGGCCCTGCGATGAGACGGTTAGAGCCCAACTAAACACCAGTGAAAGCCTGGAAAACCCCAATTAAACCCTGGAGAAAACCCAGTTAAACCCAGTTTAAAAAAACAGCTAAATCCCAGTAAAACTCCAGTTTGAAAAACCAGTTAAAGCCTGGAAAAATCCTGATTAAACCCTGGAGGAAACCCAGTTAAACCCAGTTTAAAAAAACAGTTAAATCCCAGTAAAACTCCAGTTTAAAAAACCAGTTAAAGCCTGGAAAAACCCTGGTTAAACTCTGGTAAAACCCCAATTAAAGCCAGTTTAAAAAACCAGTTAAAGCCTGGTAAAATCCCAGTTAAAGTCTGGTAGAACCCCAGTTAAACCTAGTTTAAAACCCCAGTTAAACCCTGGAAAAACCCCAATTTAACCCTATTTAAAACCCCAGTTAAAACCCCAATTAAACCCAGTCTAAAACCCCACTAAAACCCCAGTAAAACCCAGTCTAAAATCCCAGTTAAACCCAGTCTAAAACCCCAGTTAAACCCAGTTTAAAAACCCAGTTAAATCCCAATTAAACCCCGGTAAAACCCCAGTTAAACCCAGTCTAAAACCCCAGTTAAACCCCAGTTAAAGCCTAATTAAACCCCGGTAAAACCCCAATTAAACCCAGTCTAAACCCCCACCCAAACCCAGTTCAAACCCCCAGTTAAACACAAGTAAAACCCCAGTTAAACACAAGTAAAACCCCAGTTAAACCCAGTTTAAAACCCCAGTTAAACCCCAGTAAAACCCCGGTAAAACTCCAGTTAAACTCAGTCTAAAACCCCAGTTAAACCCCAACTAAACCCCAGTCAAACCCCAATTAAACCCGGTTAAAACCCCAGTTAAACCCAGTCTATAACCCCAGTTCAACCCAATCTAAAACCCCAATTAAACCCCGGTGAAAGCCCAGTAAAACCCAGTCTAAACCCCCAATTAAACCCAGTTTAAAACCCCAGTTAAGCCCAGTCTAAAACCCCAATTAAACCCCAGTTAAAACCCCAATTAAACCCCAGTAAAACCCCAATTAAACCCCAGTTAAACCCAGTTAAAACCCCAGTCAAACCCAGTCTAAACCCCAGTTCAACCCAGTCTAAAACACCAATTAAACCCAGTCTAAACCCCCAGTCAAACCCAGTTCAAAACCCCAGTTAAACCCAGTCTAAACCCCCAACTAAACCCAGTCTAAAACCCCAGTTAAACCCAGTCTAAACCCCCAATTAAACCCAGTCTAAAACCCCAGTTAAACCCAGTCTAAAACCCCACGTAAACCCAGTCTAAAACCCCACTTAAACCCAGTTCAAACCCCCAGTAAAACACAAGTAAAACCCCAATTAAACTCGGTTAAAACCCCAATTAAACCCAGTTAAAACCCCAGTTAAACCCCGGTTAAAACCCCAATTAAACCCAGTCTAAAACCCCAGTTAAACCCAGTCTAAAACCCCAATTAAACTGCACTTAAACCCCAATTAAACCCAGTTTAAAACCCCAGTTAAACCCCGGTTAAAACCCCAATTAAACCCCAGTTAAACCCCAATTAAACCACAGTTAAACCCCAGTAAAACCCCAGTTAAATCCAGTTCAAACCCCCAGTTAAACACAAGTAAAACCCCAATTAAACCCGGTTAAAACCCCAGTTAAACCCAGTTTAAAACCCCAGTTAAACCCAGTTTAAAACCGCCACGGGGCCGGGCCCAGGCAGACCTGCTGGCCTCCTTGATGAGCGCGATGGCGATGAGGATCCTCTTGCGCAGGAAGATGAGCAGCAGGACGATCACCAACTCCAGCACGCACAGGATGATCACTGCCGGGGGGGGAAAAAGGATCACCATCGGCATCGCCTTTCCCCAGGGAATCCCCCCGGGAACGACCCGAAAATCACCCCGGCCAGAGATCCCGGAGCACTCACGGAACGCCAGCCACGTCTGCCGCAGGTGGAGGTACACGCGCAGGTCGGTCTGGAAACCCAAATCTGTCAGGGACACGTCCGAGCCTGCCTCGCCTTTCAGCTTGGCGTATTCCATGTAGCAGTGGAAGATCCCTGCGGCCAAAAGTGAAAATTGTCTGGTTTTGTGCGGAAAATCGGCCGGTTTGGCGCGGAAAAGCGGAAAGTTGTCTGGTTTGGCGCAGAAAATCGTCCAGTTTGGCATGGAAAAGAGGAAAATTGTCTGGTTTTGTGCAGAAAATCGGCCAGTTTGGCGCGGAAAAGCGGAAAATTGTCTGGTTTTGTGCGGAAAATCGGCCAGTTTGGCACGGAAAAGCGGAAAATTGTCTGGTTTCGTGCGGAAAATCAGCCGGTTTGGCGCGGAAAAGCACAAAGTTGTCTGGTTTGGCGCAGAAAATCGTCCAGTTTGGCACGGAAAAGTGAAAAATCTACAGTTTGGCATGGAAAATTGTCCGGTTTGGTGTGAAAAGCGGAAAATTGTCTAGTTTTGTGCGGAAAATCGGCCGGTTTGGCGTGGAAAAGAGGAAAATTGTCTGGTTTTGTGCGGAAAATCGGCCAGTTTGGCACGGAAAAGCGGAAAATTGTCTGGTTTCGTGCGGAAAATCGGCCGGTTTGGCGCAGAAAATCGGCCAGTTTGGCACGGAAAAGCGGAAAATTGTCTGGTTTGGCGCGGAAAATCGGCCGGTTTGGCACGGAAAAGTAGAAAATTGTCTGGTTTTGTGCGGAAAATCGGCCGGTTTGGCGCGGAAAAGAGGAAAATTGTCTGGTTTTGTTCAGAAAATCAGCCGGTTTGGCATGGAAAAGCACAAAGTTGTCTGGTTTGGCGCAGAAAATCGTCCAGTTTGGCACGGAAAAGTGAAAAATCTACAGTTTGGCATGGAAAATTGTCCGGTTTGGTGTGAAAAGCGGAAAATTGTCTAGTTTTGTGCGGAAAATCGGCCGGTTTGGTGCGGAAACGCGGAAAATTGTCTGGTTTTGTGCGGAAAATCGGCCGGTTTGGCGTGGAAAAGAGGAAAATTGTCCGGTTTTGTGCGGAAAATCGGCCAGTTTGGCACGGAAAAGCGGAAAATTGTCTGGTTTCGTGCGGAAAATCAGCCGGTTTGGCGCGGAAAAGAGGAACATTGTCTGGTTTTGTGCGGAAAATCGGCCGGTTTGGCACGGAAAAGCAGAAAATTGTCTGGTTTTGTGCGGAAAATCGGCCGGTTTGGCGCGGAAAAGAGGAACATTGTCTGGTTTTGTGCGGAAAATCGGCCGGTTTGGCATGGAAAAGAGGAAAATTGTCTGGTTTTGTGCGGAAAATCGGCTGGTTTGGCATGGAAAATCGGCCGGTTTTATGCAGAAAAGTGGAAAGTCATCTGGTTTGGCCCGGAAAACCAGAAAATCATCTGGTTTGGCGCAGAAAATCGTCCAGTTTGGCGCGAAAAAGCAGAAAGTTGTCTGGTTTGCCATGGAAAATTGTCCAGTTTGGCGCGAAAAAGAGGAAAATCTACGGTTTGGCACGGAAAATTGTCCGGTTTGGTGCAGAAAAGAGGAAAATCTATGGTTTGGCGTAGAAAATCATCTGGTTTGGTGTGAAAAAGAGGAAAATCTACGGTTTAGCATGGAAAATTGTCCGGTTTGGTGTGAAAAGCGGAAAATTGTCTGGTTTTGTGCGGAAAATTGGCCAGTTTGGCGTGGAAAAGAGGAAAATTGTCTGGTTTGGTATGGAAAAGTGGAAAATCTACAGTTTGGCACATAAAATTGCCTGGTTTGGCGGAAATGGGGGAAAATGGGGGAAAACGTGGGAAAACGTGGGAAAAATGGGGGAAAATGGGGGAAAATGGGGGAAAATGGGGGAAGAAGGAAAACGGGGGAAAATGGGGGAAAATGGGGAAAAATGGGAGAAAATGGGAGAAAATGGGAGAAAATGGTGGAAAAATGGGGAAAAATGCGGAAAAAATGGGGGAAAACGGAGGAAAAATGGGGAAAGAATGAAGGAAAATGGGGGAAAAATAGGAGAAAATGGGAGAAAATGGTGGGAAAATGGGGAAAAAATGGGAAAAAATGGGGGAAAAGGGAGAAAATGGGGGAAAATGGTGGAAAAATGGGGGGAAATGGGGAAAAAAGGGGGAAAATGGGGGAAAAGGGAGAAAATGGGGGAAAACAGGGAAAAAATGAGGTAAAACGGGGGAAATGGGGATAAAATGGGGGAAAATGGGGGAAAAGGGAGAAAAATGGAGGAAAAATGGGGAAAAAATGGGGAAAAATGGAGGAAAATGGGGAAAAAATGGGGAAAAAAGCAGGGGAAAACAGGGAAAAAATTGGGGAAAACAGGGGAAAATGGGAGAAAAAGGGGGAAAATGGCAAAAAAACGGAGGAAAAGCTCCCGGGCCGCCGCTCACCGTAGGCCAGCACCAGGATGACCATGACGATCATAACCCACACCATGATCCCGGCCAGGAAACGCAGCAGGACGATGAAGATCAGGCTGGCCAGCATGGCGATGACGAGGCCTCTGCGGGACGGAGGCGATGTCACCGCCGGCGTCCCCCGAACGCGGGGACGGAGCGATTTCCTCGCTGGAAATCACGGGGAAAAACGGTAAAACGGCGAAAATCCTCGAGTTTTGCTCACATGATGATCCAGTACCAGGACACGGTGTAATCCTCGAAGATCTTCATGGCCAGCTGGCGAGTTTCCAGCACCACGTTGGCTTTCCTGCGAGGAAAACACAAGCTGGGGAGACCCCAAAACCGAGGAAATTCCCCGATTCCAATGTGGGACCCCCAAAGGAGACCCTCGGAAAAATCCCTGGGAGCCCCAAGTGAGACCCTCGGAAAAATTCCTGGGACCCCCAAACGAGATCCTCTGAAAAATCCCCAGGAACCCCCAAACGAGACCCTCGGAAAAATCCCTGGGACCCTCCAAAAAATCCCTGGGAACCCCAAATGAGACCCTCGGAAAAATCCCTGTGATCCTCAAATGAGACCCTCCAAAAAATCCCAGGAACCCCCAAAGGAGACCCTCCAAAAAATCCCCAGGAACACCCAAAGGAGACCCTTGGAAAAATCCCCAGGGCCCTTGGAAAAATCCCCAGGACCCCCAAACAAGACCCTTGGAAAAATCCCCGGGACCCTCAAATGAGAACCTTGGAAAAATCCCCAGGAACCCCCAAAGGAGACCCTCGGAAAAATCCCTGGAACCCCCAAATGAGATCCTCTGAAAAGTCCCCGGGACCCCCAAATGAGATCCTCGGAAAAATCCCTGGAACCCCCAAACGAGACCCTCCGAAAAATCCTCGGGACCCTCGGAAATTGCCTGGGGCTGCGTCCCCTCCGCTCCCGTTTCCGACGGGAGAATTCCTGGGACAAGCTCCCGTCTGGAACAGTTGGGGCGACGCTAACGAAGCTGCTGCTAACGAGGGGACTCACTTGGCTCCCTCCAGCAGCTCGGTGACGTTCCGGTGGCGCCCGCGGCCGTCGTCGTAGGTGGTCTTGTTGGCCACCATGATGACACCTTTCTTGGCCTGGATGGCCGGGAAGCATCTCCGTGCCACTGCAGAGAGAGGAGGGGGCGGATCGGATGGAAAAACTGACCCCAAATCCCCCCAGGACCCCCAGACGAGACCCTCGGAAAATCCCCGGGACCCCCAGACGAGACCCTCGGAAAATCCCCAGAACGCCCAAATGAGACCCTCGGAAAAATCTCCAGGACCCTCTGAAAAGTCCCCAGGACCCCCAAATGAGACCCTCGGAAAAATCCCCGGGACCCCCAAATGAGACCCTCCAGAAAATCTCCAAGACCTTCGGAAAAATCCCCAGGACCCCCAAATGAGACCCTCCGAAAAATTCCCAGGAACCCCAAACGAGACCCTCGGAAAAATCCCCAGGACCCCCAAACGAGACCCTCCGGAAAATCTCCGGGACCCTCCAAAAAATCCCCCCCAGGACCCCCAAAGGAGACCCTCGGAAAAGTCCCCAGGACCCCCAAATGAGACCCTCAGAAAAATCCTCGGGACCCCCAAACGAGACCCTCGGAAAATCCCCAGGACCCCCAAATGAGACCCTCGGAAAATCCCCAGGACCTTCGGAAAAATCCCCAGGACCCCCAAATGAGACCCTCCGAAAAATTCCCAGGAACCCCAAACGAGACCCTCGGAAAAATCCCAGGAACCCTAGGAAAAATCTCTGGGACCCCCAAACAAGATCCTCTGAAAAATCCTCGGGACCCCCAAACGAGACCCTCCAAAAAATCCCCGGGACCCTCCAAAAAAACCCCCCCAGGACCCCCAAACGAGACCCTCCAAAAAATCCCCGGGACCATCGGAAAAATCCCCGCGACCCCCAAACGAGACCCTCGGAAAAATCCCTGGGACCCTCCGAAAAATCCCCCCCAGGACCCCCAAACGAGACCCTCCGAAAAACCCTTGGGACCCCCAAATGAGACCCTTGGAAAAATCCCCAGGACCCCCAAAGCAGACCCTCCGGAAAATCTCCGGGACCCTCAGAAAAACCCCCAGGACCCCCAAACAAGATCCTCCAAAAAATCCCCGGGACCCCCAAAGGAGACCCTCGGAAAAATCCCCGGGACCCTCTGAAAAATCCCCCCCAGGACCCCCAAACGAGACCCTCGGAAAAATCCCAGGGATCCCCAGACAAGACCCTTGGAAAAATCCCAGGGACCTCCAAACAAGACCCTCAGAAAATCCCCAGGACCCCCAAACGAGACCCTCCAGAAAAACTCCGGGACCCTTGGAAAAATCCCCGGGACCATCGGAAAAATCCCCGGGACCCCCAAACGCGACCCTCCGAAAAATCCCCGGGACCCCCAAAGGAGACCCTCGGAAAAGTCCCCAGGACTCCCAAATGAGACCCTCAGAAAAATCCTCGGGACCCCCAAATGAGACCCTCGGAAAAATCCCCAGGACCTTTGGAAAACTCCCAGAGACCCCCAAACGAGACCCTCCGAAAAACCCCCCCCCAAGACCCCCGAAGCAGACCCTGGGAAAATCCCCTCCTCGTTAACGAGCCGCGCTAATTGCGTACGCACGCGGCGTGCTGGGGATGAGCATGGCCGGACACTCCCTGTCCTTGAGCACCTCGAGGGCAGCCTGGTGGGCACAGCGGGGGCGGTGGTCAGCGCTCCGGCCGGGAACGCCCCCCGGACCCCCAGCGCTGACCCCCCGAGCCCACCTTGGCCGGGCCCTTGAACTCGGCGCTGCAGAAATTGCGATAATATTCCAGCGCCGTGCGGTTCCCGTGGGCACTCAGGTAGGTCAGGTAACGCTCGGGGCATTTGCTGACGCAGATCTGACAGAGGGGCGAGGACAGAGAGGAATTTGGGGGGTCTGGAGGGGAATTTGGGGGAATTTGGGGGGTCTGGAGGGGGATTCGGGGGAATTTGGGGGGTCTGGAGGGGAATTTGGGGGGTCTGGAGGGGAATTCAGGGGAATTCAGGGGTCTGGAGGGGAATTTGAGGGGTCCGGAGGGGAATTCGGGGGAATTTGGGGGGTCTGGAGGGGAATTTGGGGGGTCTGGAGGGGAATTCAGGGGAATTCAGGGGTCTGGAGGGGAATTTGAGGGGTCCGGAGGGGAATTCGGGGGAATTTGGGGGGTCTGGAGGGGATTTCGGGGGGTCTGGAGGGGAATTCGGGGGAATTCGGGGGGTCTGGAGGGGAATTTGGGGGGTCTGCAGGGGAATTCGGGGGGTCTGGAGAGGAATTTGGGGGAATTCAGGGGATCCGGAGGGGATTTCGAGGGAATTTGGGGGGTTTGGAGAGGAATTTGGGGGAATTCGGGGGGGTCTGGAGGGGAATTCGGGGGAATTCAGGGGGTCTGGAGGGGAATTCAGGGGTCTGGAAGGGAATTTGGGGGGGTCCAGAGGGGAATTTGGGGGTCCTACAGGGAATTTGGGGAGTTTGGAGGGGAATTTGGGTGGTCTGGAAGGGAATTCGGGGGGAATTCAGGGGGTCTGGAGGGAAATTCGGGGGAATTCAGGGGGTCCGGAGAGGAATTCAGGGGAATTCGGGGGGTCCAGAAGGGAATTCGGGGGAATTTGGGTGGTCTGGAGGGGAATTTCTGGGGTCTGGAGGGGAGTTCGGGGGGAATTCAGGGGGTCTGGAGGGGAATTCAGGGAAATTCAGGGGGTCCAGAGGGGAATTTGGGGAAATTCAGGGGGTCCAGAGGGGAATTTGGGGGTCTGGAGAGGAATTTGGGGGGGTCCGGAGAGGAATTTGGGTGGTTCTGCGGGGAATTTTGGGGTCCGGAGGGGAATTCGGGGGAATTCGGGGGGGTCTGGAGGGGAATTCAGGGGTCCAGAGAGGAACTGGGGGGGTCCAGAGGGGAATTTGGGGGTCCGGAGAGGAATTTGGGGGGGTCCGGAGAGGAATTTGGGTGGTTCTGTGGGGAATTTTGGGGTCCGGAGGGGAATTTGGGGGAATTCGGGGAGTTCGGAGGGGAATTCGGGGGGTTTGGAGGGGAATTTAGGGGAATTCGGGGGTCCCGGGGGGAATTGGGGCCCTACCTGCGTGGTGGGGCACTGGAACTCCAGCAGCACCAGCGGGCTGGCACATTTAACGATGTCGAAGTAGAACAGGAAAGGTTTTTTCCTGCAGCGCAAACCAAAACCGCTCGGTTCGGGTGGGCGGGACCCCCGCCGCGCCCCCCGAGGTTTGGGGGTCCCCCCGGCACTCACTCGTTGGGGGTGCCCTGCTGCCCGCAGAACTGCCCGCGGCTGTCCGTGGGGTGGATCACCTTCCGGGGGTCGCCGTGGGTCCAGGCTGGGGGGCGCAGAGGTGGAGGCTGCGGTCACGCCCTCCCCCCGAGCCCCCCGAGCCCCCCGAGCCCCCCGGACGTACCCACCACGCCGACCAGCACGTAGCCCACGATGGCCAACACCAGCAGGACGCAGCACACGATGTCCGTGCAGCCCCTGCCACGAGAACCGGGGACACAGCGCGGGTTGGGGACAATGGATTGGGGACAATGGATTGGGGACACAGCGCGGGTTGGGGACACAGCGCGGGTTGGGGACACAGCGCGGGTTGGGGACAATGGATTGGGGACAACGGATTGGGGACACAGTGTGGGTTGGGGACACAGCGCGGGTTGGGGACACAGCCCGGATTTGGGGACACAGACTGGATTTGGGAACCTCGGATTTGGGGACACAGCGCGGGTTGGGGACACAGCGCGGGTTGGGGACAACGGATTGGGGACACAGCGCGGGTTGGGGACACAGCGCGGGTTGGGGACAACGGATTGGGGACACACGATGTCCGTGTAGCCCCTGCCACGAGAACCGGGGACACAGCGCGGGTTGGGGACACAGCGCGGGTTGGGGACAACGGATTGGGGACAACAGATTGGGGACACAGTGTGGATTTGGGGACACAGCCTGGATTTGGGGACCTCGGATTTGGGGACACAGCCCCGATTTGAGGACATAGCCTGGATTTGGGAACACAGCCCGGATTTGGGGACACAGCGCGGATTGGGGACACAGTGCGGATTTGGGGACACAGCCTGGATTTGGGGACACAGCCTGGAATTGGGGACACAGACTGGATTTGGGGACACAGCCTGGATTTGGGGACCTCGGATTTGGGACAGTGGATTTGGAGACAATGGATTTGGAGACCTAGGATTGGGGACAATGGATTTGGGGACAGAGCCCGGATTTGGGGACACAGCCTGGAATTGGGGACACAGCTCGGATTTGGGGACACAGCCTGGATTTGGGGACCTCGGACTTGGGACACAGCCCCAGTTTGGGGACACAGCCTGGATTTGGGGACACAGCCAATATTTGGGGACCTTGGATTTGGACACCCTCGATTTGAGACAGTGGATTTGGGGACCTCAGATTTGGGACAGTGGATTTGGAACAATGGATTTGGGGACAGTGGATTTGGGACAGTGGATTTGGGGACAGTGGATTTGGGACCCCCAGATTTGGAACAATGGATTTGGGGACAGTGGATTTGGGACAATAGATTTGGGGACAGTGGATTTGGGGACAGTGGATTTAGGGATCCCGGATTTGGGACAATGGATGTGGGGACAGTGGATTTGGGGCTGTGGATTTGGGGACAGTGGATTTGGGGACAGTGGATTTAGGGATGCCAGATTTGGGACACAGGATTTGGGACAGTGGATTTGGGACAGTGGATTTGGGGACAGTGGATTTGGAACAATGGATTTGGGACCCCCAGATTTGGGACAATGGATTTGGGACAGCGGATTTGGGGATCCCGGATTTGGGGACAGTGGATTTAGGGATCCCGGATTTGGGGACAGTGGATTTGGTACAATGGATTTGGGGACAGTGGATTTGGGACCCCCAGATTTGGGACAATGGATTTGGGACAGCGGATTTGGGGATCCCGGATTTGGGGACAGTGGATTTAGGGATCCCGGATTTGGGGACAGTGGATTTGGTACAATGGATTTGGGGACAGTGGATTTGGGGACAGTGGATTTGGGGACAGTGGATTTGGGGACAGTGGATTTGGGACCCCCAGATTTGGGGACAGTGGATTTGGGACAGTGGATTTGGGACAATGAATTTGGGGACAGTGGATTTGGGACCCCCAGGTGTGTGGGGTCACCGCGGGGCTCTGCTCACCTGTCGTAGATGGGCCCTTTGAAAGTTGGGTCATACTTCTGGGGGGTTCCTGCGGGGACAGACAGAACGGGAGGGGTGGGACGGGAGGAAGGCTCTCCTCATCCTCCTCCCGCCGTGAGCAGAGCCCAGCGCTTCCGAGAAAAGGATTCTCCCAAAAAGTTCTCGACAAAAGGATTTTCCCCATAAAATCATCAGCAAAAGATTTTCCCAAAAACTCCTCAACAACAGGATTCTCCCAAAAAATCCTCAGCAAAAGGATTTTCCCAAAAAAACCCTTGACAAAAGGGTTTCCCCATAAAACCCTCGACAAAAGGATTTCCCAAAAAAATCCTTGATAAAAGGATTCTCCCAAAAAAATCCTTGATAAAAGGATTCTCCCAAGAAATCCTCGGCAAAAGAGTTCGCCAAAAAATCCTCGACAAAAGATTTTCCCCAAAAAATCCTCGATAAAAGGATTCTCCCGAAAACTCCTCGACAAAAAGGTTACCCCAAAAAATCCTCGACAAAGGGATTTCCCCACAAAATCCTCGGCAAAAGGGTTCTCCCAAAAAATCCTTGGCAAAAGATTTTCCCAAAAAATCTTCGACAAAAGGATTTTCCCCATAAAATCCTCGACGAAAGGATTCTCCCAAAAACTCCTCGACAAAAGGATTTCCCCAAAAAATCCTCGACAAAAGATTTTCCCAAAAAACCCTCGGCAAAAGATTTTCCCAAAAACTCCACGACAAAAGGATTTCCCCAAAAAATCCTCGGCAAAAAGATTTCCCCATAAAACCCTCGACAGAAGGATTCTCCAAAAAAATCCTCGACAAAAGATTTCCCCACAAAATCCTCAACAGTTTTCCCCACAAAATCCTCAACAAAAAGGTTCTCCCAAAAAATCCTTGATAAAAGGATTCCCAAAAAAATCCTCGATAAAAGGATTTTCCCCCAAAAACTCCTCGGGATCAGGAGGAGCAGAAACACCTCTGGGCAGCCCCAAAACCTTTCCCTAAGAAAACTCCATCCCACAGGTGGCACTGCCCCAAAAATGTCCCCAAGAGGTGACACGGGGACCCAAAACCCCACGGGAACAGCAGCGACACCAAACCCCGAGGGGGAACCGAAGAGCCGCGGGGCTGGGGGCGGCCTGGGGGGGTCACCGGGGGTCACCGGGGGTCATCGGGGGGGTCACCGGGGGTCACCGGGGGTGTCACCGGGAGGGTCACCGGGGGTGTCACCGGGGGGGTCACCGGGGGGGTCACCGGGGGTGTCACCGGGAGGGTCACCGGGGGGGGGTCACCGGGAGGGTCACCGGGGGTGTCACCGGGAGGGTCACGGGGGGGTCACAGGGGTGTCACCGGGAGGGTCACCGGGGGTCACTGGGGGTGTCACCGGGAGGGTCACCGGGGGTCACTGGGGTGTCACCGGGAGGGTCACCGGGGGGGTCACAGGGGTGTCACCGGGGGTGTCACCGGGGGTCATCGGGGGGGTCACCGGGGGTGTCACCGGGAGGGTCACCGGGGGGCTCACCGGGAGGGTCACCGGGGGGGTCACCGGGAGGGTCACCGGGGGTCACCGGGAGGGTCACCGGGGGGGTCACCGGGGGGTCACCGGGGGGGTCACCGGGAGGGTCACCGGGAGGGTCACCGGGGGGGTCACCGGGGGGGTCACCGGGGGTCCCGGAGCGGCCCCAGCCCCACCCCCGGCGCGGCCTGGCCGGCGCCGCTCCGTTTTATTTTTAGGGTGGGAGTGGAGCCAGCGTGGGAGCGGCCCCGGGCGGGGGGGCCGAGATTTGGGGGGGCCGAGATTTGGGGTGGATTTAAGGGGGGCCGAGATTTGGGTGGATTTGGGGGGGCCGAGATTTGGGGTGGATTTGGGGGGGCCGAGATTTGGGGTGGATTTGGGGGGGGCCGAGATTTGGGGTGGATTTGGGGGGGGCCGAGATTTGGGGGGGCCGAGATTTGGGGTGGATTTGGGGGGGCCGAGATTTGGGGTGGATTTGGGGGGGCTCGGAGCGAGGTTTTTATTTGGGGGGGAGGGGTCGCAGCAGCTCCGTTCTCTTTGGGATATTTGTGGGGGGGGGAGGCTCCGGCGTTCGCCCCCTCCCCATTTCCAGGGTCTGACCCCTCTCCTCCAACCCCCCCACCCCAAAAACCGAGCCGGGGGTGTCGGGGGGGCTCAGACCCGGGACCGCCGGAGCCGGTTTATCCCGGAGCCGGTTTATCCCGGAGCCGGTTTGTCCCGGAGCCGGTTTGTCCGCGGCCGCCGGGGAGGGCGGACCCCCAAAACCAACCCCAAAAAACCGCGGACCCCTCCCCAGCCCCCCCAAAACCACCCCTCCCCCCCCCCCCCCAGGCCGGGGCGCGGCCGCTTTTGCTTTCTCTTCGCTCCGCCGTTTTTGCGCTCTGTTTTCCGCCGTGCCGGAGTTGTTTTTCCGCCTCTCTCCGCCGCCCTTCCGCCCCGAGCCGCGGTGAACCCAAAAGTGTCCCCAAAACCACGGCGGGAGGGGCCCGCGACACCGGGAGAGCTCCGAAAGAGCCCCCGACACCGGGAGAACCAAAAAAATGCCCCCCGACACCTGGAGAAGCCAAAAAAAAGCCCCCGACACCGGGAGAAGCCCAAACGGAGCCCCCGACCCCGGAAGAACCCGGACAAGGCCCCCGATACCGGGAGAGCCCTAAACGGAGCCCCCCGATACCGGGAGAGCCCAAAAAAAGCCCCCGGACACCGGAGAGCCCCGAAAGGAGCCCCCCGGACACCGACAGAACCAAAAAAAAGCCCCCGGACACCGGGAGAACCCAAAAAAAAGCCCCCGGACACCAAAAGAACCCCAAAAAAGCCCCCCGGACACCGGGGAGAACTCCAAAAAAAGCCCCCCGACACCGGGAGAGCCCAAAAAAAAGCCCCCAGACCCCGGGAGAGTTCCGGACAAGGCCCCCGGACACGGGAGAACCCAAAAAAAAAAGCCTCCCGACCCCGGGAGAGCCCCGGCCAAGGCCCCCGATACCGGGAGAAGCCCAAAAAAAGCCCCCGGACACCGGGAGAAGCCCGAACAGGGCCCCCGACACCGGGAGAAGCCCGAAAGGAGCCCCCGGACGGAGCCCCGACACCCGAGCCCCGGCGCCGTTACCGTGCTTGCCGTAGTAGTTGTCCCCGTGTCCCCCCATCCCGGAGAGCCCCCGGACCCTGCGCCGGTCCCGTTCCCGTTCCCGTCCACGCCGGGCTGGGCCGGGCCGGGCCGGGCCCGCCTCCGCCGCGGCCCCCCGCCCCCGAAACCTGCCCTCCGGGGCGCAAGCGTGGCCTGAGCCCCGCCCCGGAGAGCTCCGGCACCGGGGGGCACCGGGGGGAACCGGGGAGAACCGGGGGGGAACCGGGGGGGAACCGGGGGGCACCGGGGGGAACGAGTCCTGCACCGGGGGGAACCGGGGAGAACGGGGGGGGAAGCGGGGGGAAGCGGGGGGGAACGAGTCCTGCACCGGGGAGAACCGGGGGGAACCGGGGGGCACCGGGGGGAACCGAGTCCTGCACCGGGGGACACCGGGGAGAATCGGGGAGCACCGGGGGACACCGGGGAACACCGGGGGGAACCGGGGGGGTTCCGAGTCCTGCACCGGAGGGCACCGGGGGAACCGGGGGGCACCGGGGGGGAAGCGGGGGGAAACGAGTCCTGCACCGGGGGAGCACCGGGGGGGGCACCGGGGAGAATCGGGGAGCACCGGGGGGCTCGCGGAGAACCGACTCCTGTACCGGGGAGAACCGGGGAGAACCGAGTCCTGCACCGGGGGACACCGGGGGGAAACGAGTCCTGCACCGAGGAAAACCGGGGAGAACCGGGAGCACCGGGGGGGAACCGGGGGGCTCCGCGGAGAACAAATTCCTGCACCGGGGAGCACCGGGGAGAACCGGGGACACCGGGGAGAATCGGGGGGGCACCGGGGGGCTCCGCGGACAACAGATTCCTGCACCGGGAAGAACCGGGGAGCACCGGGGAGAATCGGGGGGGCACCGGGGAGAACCGCGGACAACAGATTCCTGCACCGGGAAGAACCGGGGAGCACCGGGGAGCACTGGGGGGCACCGGGGAGAACCGCGGACAACAGATTCCTGCACCGGGAAGAACCGGGGAGCACCGGGGAGCACTGGGGGGCACCGGGGAGAACCGCGGACAACAGATTCCTGCACCGGGGGCACCGGCTCTGTCTCTGGGGGGAACGGGCTCCGGTACCGGACGGGGTAAACTCGAATCCCGGCGGAATCCGGCACACCGAGAGGCTCCGGTTCCGGTACCGGCAAACCCGCGGGGCTCGGCCCGGCCCCGCCAAACCGAAGGTTGGGAAGGTGCGGGAAACGTTCGGTTCCGAGCGGGAAAGGAACGGGAGGGCGGTGCCGCTCCCCCCCCCCCAACCCCCCCCCCCGGTCCGGTCCCCGCCCCCCGCCCCCCGCCCCGCCCGGTGACGGCGGCGCCATCCCCGCCCCGGTGCTGTTTGGGTCAATAAATCACCGGAACGGCGGCGGAGCCCCCGCGCCCATAGGCCGCCGGTGATGTCAGGGCTGGGGGGGGGGGCCACGGGAACAAAGGACCCCCCCCCCCGGGGGAAACGGGGGGGGTCCCGGGGTTGGGGGAGGGTCCCGGTGTTTGGGGGGGAGGGTCCCGGATCTGTTCCACTCCAGTGCCCGGGACCGGACAGCCCCCGGGACCCCCGGAGCCCCCCAAAAATGGGAGACCCCCCCCTGCCCCCTCCCCTGCAGCCTCCCCTTGGGGTGTCCCCAACCTGGGGCCTCAAATTTGGGGGGGGGCTCAACCCTGGGGGTCCAAAATCAGGGGATCCCCCAAATCTGGGAAGGTCTAAGAGCAGGGGATCTCCCAAATCTGGGGGGTTCTAAAACCAGGGGATCCCCCCAAATCTGGGGCTCCAAAACCAGGGGATCCCCAAATCTGGGGGTCCAAAATCAGGGGTTTCCCCCACATCTGGGGGATTCTAAAACCAGGGGATCCCCCAAACCTGGGAGGATCTAAGAGCAGGGGATCCCCCAAACCTGGAGACCCCAAAAGCAGCGGATCCCCAACACCGGGGGTCCCAAAGTCAGGGTATCCCCAAACCTGGGGGGTTCTAAAACCAGGGGATCCCCCCAAATCTGGGGGGTTCTAAATCAGGGATCCCCCAAACTGGAGACCCCAAAAGCAGGGGTTCTCCAACCCCGGGGGTCCCAAAATCAGGGGTTTCCCCCAAAGCTGAGGGGAGCTAAAACCAGGGGATCTCCCCAAATCTAGGAGGATCTAAGAGCAGGGGATCCCCCAAATCTGGGGGTCCCAAAATCAGGGGTTTCCCCCAAACCTGGGGGGGTCTAAAACCAGGGATCCCCCAAATCTGGAGACCCCAAAACCAGGGGATCCCCCAACCCCGGGGGTCCCAAAATCAGAGGATCCCCAAACCCCCCGAGCCCGGGGGTCCCCAAAACCCGAGGGTTCCCAAATCTGACATTTGCTCAACCCGCGGATCCCAAACTGCTCGGGGGTGAGCACCCCAAATCTGGGGGGGGGGGAGGGGGTCTGGGGGAGCCCCGGGAGGGGCGGGGCTGGGCGGGGTGGGGATGCTCGGTACCGTAATCTCCGTCCGGGTCCCTCCTCTCCGCGGCTCGGTCCCATGGCGGCGGCTGAGGCTCTGGGCGGCTCCTCCGGTGCTCCTCCGGTACCCCCTGATACCCCTCGGTATCCCCCAGTACCCCCCGGTGCCCCTCCGGTACCCCTCCGGTACCCCCTGATACCCCTCCGGTATCCCCCGGTACCCCCCGGTGCCCCTCCGGTATCCTCCGGTGCCACTCCGGTACCCCCTGTACCCTCCGGTATCCTCCGGTGCCCCTCCGGTATCCTCCGGTACCCCCTGATACCCTCCGGTACCCTCCGGTACCCTCCGGTGCCCCTCCGGTACCCCCTGTACCCCTCCGGTATCCCTCCGGTACCCCCGGTACCCCTCCGGTATCCTCCGGTACCCCCGGGCGGGGCGGGGCGGGGCGGGGCGGCTCCGGGCCCAGCCCCCGGCCCCGACCACCGGCGCCAGGCACCGACCGCCCCCGGGGCCGGGCCCGGAGCCGCCCCGCCCCGCCCTCCCGGGGATACCGGGGGGTACCGGGGTACCGGGGGGGTACCGGGGGGTACCGGAGGGATACCGGAGGGGTATCAGGGGGTACCGGAGGGGCACCGATGGGTACCGGAGGGGTACCGGAGGGGCACCGGGGGGTACCGGGGGGTACCGGAGGGGGTACCAGGGATACCGGAGGGGTACCGGAGGGGTACGGGGGGTATCGGGGGGTACCGGGGGGGTACCAGGGGATACCGGAGGGGTACCGGGGGTACCGGAGGGGTACCGGAAGGGTACCAGGGGTACCGGGGGGTACCGGAGGGGTACCAGGGATACCGGGGGGGTACCGGAGAGATACCGGGGGGTACCGGAAGGGTACCGGGGGTACTGGGGATACTGGGGGTACCGGAGGGGTACCGGAGGAGCCGCCCGGGGCTCCGGTGCCACCGGAGGATGCGGCGGGGGGAAGGGGCTGGAGGAGCGGGAATTCTCCGGGGGGAGGAATTTGGGGGTCCTCAGATGGGAGTCCGGGGGTGTGGGGGTGCAGGGACCCCCAGGGTGGGGAATGTCGGGGTACAGAGACCCCCCCAGGGCGGATCACGGGGGTCTGGGGGTACCAGGGACCCCCCGGGAGGATCTGGGGGCTCTGGGACCCCCAGGGTGGGGGATGAGGGGTACAGGGACCCCCGGGTGGGTCTGGGGCTCTGGGACCCCCCAGAGTGGGGATCTGATGGCAGGGGGTGCGGAGACCCTCATGAAGGGACATTTGGGGGTCTGGGGGTACAGGGACCCCCCGGGTGGGTCTGGGGGCTCTGGGACCCCCCAGGGTGAGGGATCTGATGGCAGGGGTGCGGAGACCCTCATGAAGGGACATTTGGGGGTCTGGGGGTACAGGGACCCCCCCGGGGGTCTGCGGGCTCTGGGACCCCCAGGGTGGGGGATGAGGGGTACAGGGACCCCCCGGGGGAACCGGGGGCGCAGGGACCCCCAGCGTGGGGGATCTGATGGCAGGGGGTGCACAGGCCCCCATGAAGGGATTTTTGGGGGTCTGGGGGTGCACAGACCCTCCTGAGGGAACATTTGGGGGTCTGGGGGCGCAGAGACCCCCAGGGTGGGGAACACAGCAGTCAGGGGGCCACCCTAGGGCGGAGATTTTGAGGGCGCAGAGACCCCCGGGGGTCCCAACCCCCCCACCCCACCTTTAACCCATCTGGGGGTCGCACCCCACGCCCCCCAAAACCCCCAAACCCCCAAACCGCGGGGCTGGGCTGGGGAGGCCGAAGCCCCCGCGGAGGGGCCGAGCCCGGGGGTCGAGCCGAGCCCGGGGGTCCCCCCGAGACCCCCGCCGGGGGGGGGTGGCCGTGGGACAGCACCGTCCCCTTTAAGGCCCCGCGCGGCCGTGGGCGCAGCGCTCACCTGGGCAGGTGACGGTGCCGGAGGTGACGGTGACAGTGGCGCGCGCCATGGCTGCCTCCGCCCTCTTCATCCTGGACCTCAAGGGCAAGGTGAGACCCCCGCGACCACCCCCGAAACCCCCCCCTGGGGGTCACCCGGGTGTCCGGGCTGGGGGACAGCCCCTGAAGGTCAGCCAAGGTCAGCGGCGGTGACCCCGTGACCCCGGGGGTTCGATGGGGGTGTCGCCAGGTTGTGACCCCCCAAACTGCACTGCGACCACCCCAACCCCCCCGGGGGTCACCCCTGTGTCCCCTCTGCCCCTGAAGGTCAGCGGCGGTGACCCGTGACCCCGGAATTTGGGGTGAGAGTTCGGGGGTCTGTCCTCATTCCTGACCCCCCAAACCCCACCGTGCCCACCCCAAACCCCCCGGGGTCACCTGGGTGTCCCCTCAGCCCCCGAAGGCCAGCGGCGGTGACCCCGTGACCCCGGAATTTGGGGTGCCCCCCAATTGTGACCCCCAAACCCCACCGAGCCCACCCCAAACCCCCCGGGGGTCACCCCTGGGTCCCCTGGATCCCAATTCTGGGACCCCCGAAGGTCAACCAGGGTCAGCGGCGGTGACCCCGTGACCCCGGAATTTGGGGTGTCCCCTGATTGTGACCCCAACCCCACCACGACCACCCCAAACGCCCCGGGGGTCACCCCTGGGTCCCCTGGATCCCAATTCTGGGACCCCCGAAGGTGACCAAGGCCAGCGGCGGTGACCCCGTGACCCCGGAATTTGGGGTGTCCCCCAATTGTGACCCCCAAACCGCACTTTGCCCACCCCAAACCCCCCGGGGGTCACCTGCTGTCCCCCCGGTCCCATCCCGGGACCCCCTGAAGGTCAGCCAAGGTCAGCGGCGGTGACCCCGTGACCCGGGGGTTCGATGGGGGTGTCCCCCAATCGTGACCCCCCAAACTGCACTGCGACCACCCCAAACCCCCCGGGGGTCACCCCTGTGTCCCCTCTGCCCCCGAAGGCCAGCGGCGGTGACCCCGTGACCCCGGAATTTGGGGTGAGAGTTTGGGGGTCTGTCCTCATTGCTGACCCCCCAAACCCACCGTGCCCACCCCAACCCCCCGGGGGTCACCCCTGTGTCCCCTGGATCCCAATTCTGGACCCCCGAAGGTCAACCAGGGTCAGCGGCGGTGACCCGTGACCCCGGGGGTTGGGGTGACCCCCGGAATTTGGGGTGAGAGTTCGGGGTCTGTCCTCATTGCTGACCCCCCAAACCCCACCGTGCCCACCCCAAACCCCCGGGGGTCACCCCTGGGTCCCCTGGATCCCAATTCTGGGACCCCCGAAGGTGACCAAGGCCAGCGGCGGTGACCCCGTGACCCCGGGGGTTGGGGTGACCCCGGGGGTTGGGGTGAGAGTTTGGGGGTCTGTCCTCATTCCTGAGCCCCCCAAACCCCACCGTGCCCACCCCAAACCCGCCGGGGGTCACCCCTGTGTCCCCTCTGCCCCCAAAGGCCAGCGGCGGTGACCCTGTGACCCCGGAATTGGGGTGTCCCCTAACTGTGACCCAACCGCACTGTGCCCACCCCAAACCCCGCGGGGGTCACTCGGGTGTCCGGGCTGGGGACACCCCTGAAGGTCACCAAGGCCAGCGGCGGTGACCCCGTGACCCCGGAATTTGGGGTGAGAGTTCGGGGGTCTGTCCCCATTGCTGACCCCCCCAAACCGCACCACGACCACCCCAACCCCCCGGGGGTCACCCCTGGGTCCCCTGGATCCCAAATTCTGGGACCCCGAAGGTCACCAAGGCCGGCGGCGGTGACCCGTGACCCCGGGGGTTGGGGTGACCCGGAATTTGGGGTGAGAGTTCGGGGGTCTGTCCCCATTGCTGACCCCCCCCCGCCGCCCCCAGCCTCTGATCAGCCGCAACTACAAGGGCGATGTGGGGCTGGGGGAGATCGAGCACTTCATGGGGGTCCTGCTGCAGCGCGAGGAGGAGGGGACCCTCACCCCCGTGCTGACCTACGGCCACGTGCACTTCCTGTGGATCAAACACTCCAACCTCTACCGTATCCTGCCGGGACCCCCGGATCCCACCCGGGACCACCGGATCCCACCCTGGGACCCCCGGATCCCATCCCGGGACCCCCGGATCCCACCCCAGGACCCCCGGATCCCCACCCGGGACCCCTGGATCCCACCCGGGACCCCCTGATCCCCACCCGGGACCCCGGATCCCACCCAGGACCCCCCCGGGCCACCGGACTCCCCGGCTCCCACCCCGGGACCTCCGGATCCCACCCCGGGACCCCAGGATCCCACCCGGACCCCCCCGGGCCACCAGGACCCACCGGATCCCACCCGAGACCCCCAGATCCCACCCCAGGACCTCTGGATCCCACCCCGGGACCCTCCGGGCCACCGGGACCCCCGGATCCCATCCTGGGACCTCCCGGATCCCATCCCGGGACCCCCGGATCCCACCCCCGCACCCCCCTGAGCCACTAGGAGCCCCGGATCTCACCTGGGACCCCCCGATCCCACCCCGAGACCCCCAGGATCTCACCCCGAGACCCCCAGGATCTCACCCCGGGACCCCCCGAGCCACTGGGACCCCCGATCCCATCCCAGGAACCCAGGATCCCACCCGGGACCCCCCCGGGCCACCAGGACCCACCGGATCCCACCCCGAGACCCCCCAGATCCCACCCCAGGACCTCTGGATCCCACCCCGGGACCCTCCCGGGCCACCGGGACCCCCGATCCCATCCCAGGACCCCCCGGATCCCATCCCGGGACCCCCGGATCCCACCCCGGGACCCCCCCGGGCCACCGGACCCCCTGGATCTCACCCGGACCCCCCGATCCACCCCGAGACCCCCAGGATCTCACCCCGAGACCCCCAGGATCCCACCCTGGGACCCCCTGATCCCATCCCGGCACCCCCCCCGAGCCACCAGGACCCACCGGCTCCCACCCCGGGACCTCCAGATCCCACCCCGGGACCCCAGGATCCCACCCGGGACCCCCCGGGCCACCAGGACCCACCGGATCCCACCCCGAGACCCCCCAGATCCCACCCCAGGACCTCTGGATCCCACCCTGGGACCCCCCAGGGCCATCGAGACCCCCCGGATCCCATCCCGGGACCCCCAGATCCCACCCTGGGACCCCCAGATCCATCCCGAGACACCCAGGATCTCACCCCAGGACCCCCCCGGGCCACCAGGACCCACCACCGGATCCACCCCGAGACCCCCAGGATCCCACCCCGGGACCCTCCCGGGCCACCGGGACCCCCTGGATCCTACCCCAGGACCCCCCCGGGCCGTGGGGACCCCCGCGGTGTCCCCATTTTCCTTGACCCCCCCGCAGTGGTGGCCACCACCAAGAAGAACGGCAACGCCTCCTTGGTCTTCTCCTTCCTCTACAAAGTGGTGGAGGTGAGTCGGGGGTCTCGGGGGGGGGGGGGGGGTCTGGGCCCCCCGAATTGGGGGTGTCCCCTGGCGGGGGGGGGGGGCTCACAGAGCTGCTGTGTCCCCCCCCAAGGTGTTCTGCGAGTATTTCAAGGAGCTGGAGGAGGAAAGCATCCGCGACAACTTCGTCATCGTCTACGAGCTGCTGGACGAGCTGATGGATTTTGGCTTCCCGCAGACCACGGACAGCAAAATCCTGCAGGAGTGAGCTTGGGGAGGGGTCCGGGGGGGGGGGGGGGGCGCGCCGGGACCCCTCCCCAAAACCCCCCCTGAGCCCTCGCCGCCGCAGGTACATCACGCAGGAGGGGAACAAGCTGGACACGGGCAAGTCGCGCGTGCCCACCACGGTGACCAACGCCGTGTCCTGGCGCTCCGAGGGCATTCGCTACAAGAAGAACGAGGTGTTCATCGATGTCATCGAGGCCGTGAACCTGCTGGTGAGGGGCGCGGGGCGGGGGGGTGGGGTGGGGTGGGGTGGGGAAGGGATCGGGATTGGGGTGGGAAAGGGATTGGGGTGGGATTGGGGTGGGATTGGGGTGGGGATCGGGGTGGGATCGGGGTGGGATTGGGGTGGGGATTGGGGTGGGAAAGGGATTGGGATTGGGGTGGGGTTTGGGGTGGGGTTGGGGCGGGGATCGGGGTGGGGTTGGGGTGGGGTTGGGGTGGGGTTGGGGTGGGGAAGGGATCGGGATTGGGGTGGGAAAGGGATGGAGATCCGGGTGGGATTGGGGTGGGATCGGGGTGGGATTGGGGCGGGGATTGGTGCGGGATCGGGGTGGGAACAGGGATGAAGATCGGGGTGGGAAAGGGATCGGGATTGGGGTGGGGTTTGGGGTGGGGTTTGGGGTGGGATCGGGGTGGGAAAGGGATGGAGATCAGGGTGGAAACAGGGATGAAGATCGGGGTGGGAAAGGGATTGGGATTGGGGTGGGGTGGGATCGGGGTGGGATCGGGGCGGGATTGGGGTGGGAAAGGGATTGGGATTGGGGTGGGATCGGGGTGGGATTGGGGTGGGATTGGGGTGGGATTGGGGTGGGAAAGGGATTGGGATTGGAATTGGGGTGGGATCGGGGCGGGATTGGGGTGGGAAAGGGATTGGGGTGGGGATCGGGAGTGGGATCGGGGTGGGATTGGGGTAGGGATCGGGGTGGGATTGGGGTGGGATTGGGGTGGGAAAGGGATTGGGATTGGAGTGGGGTCGGGGTGGGGTTGGGGCGGGGATCGGGGTGGGGTTGGGGTGGGGTTGGGGTGGGGAAGGGATCGGGATTGGGGTGGGAAAGGGATGGAGATCGGGGTGGGATTGGGGTGGGATCGGGGCGGGGATTGGGGTGGGAAATGGATTGGGATTGGGGTGGGATCGGGGTGGGGATCGGGAGTGGGGTCGGGGAGGGGATGGGGTGGGATCGGGATGGGGTTGGGGTGGGGATGGGGGTGGGGTTGGGATTGGGGTGGGGTTGGGGAGGGGATGGGGGTGGGAAAGGGATTGGGATTGGGGTGGGGATTGGGGTGGGAACAGGGTGGGATCGGGGCGGGATTGGGGTGGGGACAGGGGTGGGATGGGGATGGGATCGGGGTGGGATTGGGGTGGGGATGGGGGGGATCGGGAGTGGGATCGGGGTGGGGTTGGGGTGGGAAAGGGATTGGGATTGGGGTGGGAAAGGGATCGGGATTGGGGCGGGGATTGGGGTGGGGTTGGGGTGGGGTTGGGGCGGGGATGGGGGTGGGATCGGGGTGGGAAAGGGATTGGGATTGGGGTGGGATTGGGGTGGGATTGGGGTAGGGATCGGGGTGGGATCGGGGAGGGGATCGGGGCGGGATTGGGGTGGGAAAGGGATTGGGGTGGGGATCGGGAGTGGGATCGGGGTGGGATTGGGGTGGGATTGGGGTGGGATTGGGGGGTTGGAAAGGGATGGAGATCGGGGTGGGAAAGGGATTGGGGTGGGATTGGGGTGGGGATGGGGTGGGATTGGGGTGGGACTGGGGTGGGAAAGGGATCGGGATTGGGGTGGGACTGGGGTGGGAAAGGGATGGAGATTGGGGTGGGAACAGGGATCAAGATCGGGGTGGGAAAGGGATTGGGATGGGATCGGGGTGGGATTGGGGTGGGGACTGGTGTGGGAATCAGGGTGGGGCTGGGGGCGGGGTTGGGGTGGGATTGGGGTAGGGCTGGGGTGGGATTTGGGTGGAATTTGGGTGGGATTGGGGCGGGGTTGGGGTGGGATCGGGGTGGGAACAGGGATGAAGATCGGGGTGGGAAAGGGATTGGGATTGGGGTGGGGTGGGATCGGGGTGGGATCGGGGAGGGGATCGGGGCGGGGACAGGGGTGGGATGGGGGTGGGATTGGGGCGGGGACAGGGATCGGGATCGGGGCGGGATGGGGATGAGGATCAGGGTGGAATCAGGATCGGGATCGGGGTAGGATAGGGATCAGGGGTAGGATGGGGATCAGGGCGGGATGAGGATGGGGATCGGGGTGGGAATCGGGATGGGGATTGGGGTAGGATCGGGATCGGATGAGGATCGGGGTGGGAATCGGGATCGGGATCGGGATGGGAATCGGGATCGGGGCGGGATGGGTATGAGGATCGGGGTGGGAATCGGGATCGGGATCAGGGTAGGATCGGGATCGGGGCGGGATGGGGATGAGGATCGGAGTGGGAATCGGGATCGGGATCAGGGTAGGATCGGGATCGGGGCGGGATGGGTATGAGGATCGGGGTGGGAATCGGGATCAGGATCGGGATCAGGGTAGGATGGGGATCGGGGCGGGATGGGGATGCGGATGAAGATGAGGAAGTGAGCAGGACAAAGCCAGCCACGGTGCTGGGGCTGGTGACGAGGAGGACAGAGCCGAGGATGGGGTGATGATGAGGATGGAGCCGGTTCCGGTTCCGGTCCGTTTCCGGTCCCGGTCCAGTGCCGGTCCGGTTCCGGTCCCAGTCCGGTTCCGGTCCGGTCCCGGTGGTGGTTCCCGTCCCGGTCCGGTTCCAGGCCGGTCTGGTTCCGGTGGTGGTTCCGGTCCCAGTCCGGTTCTGGTGCCGGTCCCGGTTCCAGTGGTGGTTCCGGTCCCGGTCCCGGTCCCGGTTCCGAGCCGGTTCTGGTGCCGGTCCCGGTTCCGGTGGTGGTTCCGGTCCCGGTTCCGGTCTGGTTCCAGTGCCGGTTGCGGTCCCGGTCCCGGTCCCGGTTCCGAGCCGGTCCAGTTCCGGTGGTGGTTCCGGTCCCAGTCCCGGTTTCGGTTCCGGTCCGGTCCTGGTCCGGTCCCGGTTCCGAGCCAGTCCGGTCCGGTCCCGGTCCCGGTCCCGGTGGTGGTCCCGGTCCCGGTGGTGATCCGGTCCCGGTTCCGGTCCGGTCCCGGTCCCGGTGGTGGTTCTGGTGCCGGTTCCGGTCCCGGTTCCGAGCTGGTCCGGTCCCGGTGGTGGTTCTGGTGCCGGTCCGGTCCCGGTGGTGGTTCTGGTCCCGGTTCCGGTCCGGTCCCGGTCCCGGTGATGGTTCCGGTGCCGGTCCGGTTCCGGTCCGGTCCCGGTCCCGGTCTGGTTCCGGTGGTGGTTCCGGTCCCGGTCCGGTTCCGGTGGTGGTTCCGGTCCCGGTTCTGGTGCCGGTCCGGTTCCGGTCCGGTCCGGTCCGGTCCCGGTGCCGGTGATGGTTTCGGTTCCGGTCCCGGTCCCGCTCCCGGTGCCGGTGATGGTTTCGGTTCCGGTCCCGGTCCCGGTGATGGTTCCGGTGCCGGTCCGGTTCGGTCCCGGTGCCGGTTCCGAGCCCAGCCGTGCCCGCAGGTGAGCGCCAACGGCAGCGTGGTGCTGAGCGAGGTGGTTGGCACCATCAAGCTGAAGGTTTTCCTCTCGGGAATGCCCGAGCTGCGCTTGGGCCTCAACGACCGCGTCCTCTTCGAGCTGACGGGCCGTGAGTGCTGCGGGCGGGGCCCCCCGAGCCCCCCGGGACCCCCCGAGCCCCCAAAACCCACCCTGAGCCCCCCACTCCTTGCAGGCGGCAAGAACAAGTCGGTGGAGCTGGAGGATGTGAAGTTCCACCAGTGCGTGAGGCTGTCGCGATTCGACAACGACCGCACCATCTCCTTCATCCCTCCCGACGGCGACTTCGAGCTCATGTCCTACCGCCTGCACACCCAGGTGGGACCCCCGAGACCCCCGAGACCCCCAGGGGTGATCCCCGGGGTGACCCCCAGGGTGACCGCCGTGCCCCCCGGCAGGTGAAGCCGCTCATCTGGATCGAGTCTGTCATCGAGAAGTTCTCGCACAGCCGCGTGGAGATCATGGTCAAGGTGAGCCCCCGAGGGTCCCCCCCCCCCTGGCATTTAGGGGACCCCCGCCCGGTCCCTGACGCCCCCCGCGGGTGTCCCCGCCAGGCCAAGGGTCAGTTCAAGAAGCAGTCGGTGGCCAACGGGGTGGAGATCGCCGTGCCGGTGCCCAGTGACGCCGACTCGCCCAAATTCAAGACCACGGTGGGCTCGGCTCGGTACCTCCCGGAGAGGAACGTGGTCATCTGGAGCATCAAATCCTTCCCGGTGAGCCCCCCTGGCCCCCCAGCCCTGGGGACATGTCCTGGGGGGTCCCTGATGTCCTGGGCTCTCCCCAACTTCTTGTCCCCCCAACCCTGAGCTGTCCCCCCATGTCCCCCCCATCCCTGGGGACATGTCCCGGGGAGTCCCTGATGTCCCAAGGTCACCCCCACTCCCTGTCCCCCCCATCCTGGGGTGTCCCCTCTGTCCCTGGGTGTCCCCAAGCCCTGTCCCAGGGGTCCCCGACGTCCCAGACTCTCCCCCACTCCTTGTCCCCCCCATCCTGGGCTGTCCCCCCATGTCCCCCCAACCCTGGGGACATGTCCTGGGGGGGTCCCTGATGTCCCGGGCTCACCCCAACTTCTTGTCCCCCCAACCCTGAGCTGTCCCCCCGTGTCCCCCAACCCTGGGGACATGTCCCGGGGAGTCCCTGATGTCCCAAGGTCACCCCCACTCCCTGTCCCCCCCATCCTGGGGTGTCCCCTCTGTCCCTGGGGTGTCCCCAAGCCCTGTCCCAGGGGTCCCCGACGTCCCAGACTCTCCCCCACTCCTTGTCCCCCCCATCCTGGGCTGTCCCCCCATGTCCCCCCAACCCTGGGGTGTCCCAAGCCCTGTCCCGGGGGGTCCCCGATGTCCCAGGCTCACCCCCACTCCCTGTCCCACCCAACCCTGGGCTGTCCCCCCGTGTCCCCCATCCCTGGGGACATGTCCCGGGGGTCCCCAGACTCTCCCCCACTCCTTGTCCCCCCTATCCTGGGCTGTCCCCTCCGTGTCCCCCCAACCCTAGGGACATGTTCTGGGGGGTCCTCGAAGTTCCAGGCTCTCCCCCACTCCCTGTCCCCCCATCTTGAGCTGTCCCCCCACCCCTAGGGTGTCCCCAAGCCCTGTCCCCGGGGGGGTCCCCGATGTCCTGGGCTCTCCCCCACTCCTTGTCCCCCCATCCTGAGCTGTCCCCCCACCCCTGGGGTGTCCCCAAGCCCTGTCCCCGGAGCATCCCCGATGTCCCGTGCTCACCCCCACTCCTTGCCCCCCCCCCCGCCGTGTCCCCCCCCATCCGGGGGCGGTTCCGGGGGTCCCCACGTGCCGCCGGGGGTCGCAGGGGGGCAAGGAGCACCTGATGCGCGCCCACTTTGGACTGCCGAGCGTGGAGAAGGAGGAGGAGGAGGGGCGGCCGCCCATCGCCGTGCGCTTCGAGATCCCCTACTTCACCGTCTCGGGCATCCAGGTGCGCCGGGGGGCGGCCGGGGGGCGTGGGGAGGGGTCTGGGAGGGTTTGGGGACAGGGTAAGGGAGGGGATTGGGGTCTCTGGGGGGTTGGGGGTCCCGGGGAGGGCTCTGGGAGAGTTTGGGGACAAGATAAGGGAGGGGATTGGGGTCTCCGGAGGTCTGGGGGTCCTGGGGAGGGACAGGGAGGGTTTGGGGACAGGGTAGGACAGCGGTGGGGTCTCCGATGGGTTGGGGGTCCTGGGGAGGGACAGGGTAGGGGAGGGGAGTGGGGTCTGTGATGGGTTGGGGGTCCCGGGGAGGGGTCTGGGAGGGTTTGGGGACAAGGTAAGGGAGGGGATTGGGGTCTCCGGGGGTGAGGGGATTGGGGTCTCCGGGGGTCTGGGGGTCCTGGGGAGGGGTCTGGAAGGGTTTGGGGATAGGATAGGAGAGGGGAGTGGGGTCCGTGATGGGTTGGGGGTCCCAGGGAGGGGTCTGGGAGGGTTTGGGGACAGGGTAGGACAGGGGTGGGGTCTCCGATGGGTTGGGGGTCCTGGGGAGGGGGTCTGGGAGGGTTTGGGGAACAGGGTAGGAGAGGGGAATGGGGTCTCCGGGGGTCTGGGGGTCCCAGGGAGGGGTCCGGGAGGGTTTGGGGACAAGATAAGGGAGGGGATTGGGGTCTCCGGGGGGTTGGGGGTCCCGGGGAGGGACAGGGAGGGGAGGGGAGTGAGATCTCTGATGGGTTGGGGGTCTCCGATGGATTGGGGGTCCCGGGGAGGGCTCCGGGAGGGTTTGGGGACAAGATAAGGGAGGGGATTGGGGTCTCTGGGGGTCTGGGGGGTCCCGGGGAGGGACAGGGTAGGGGAGGGGAGTGGAGTCTCCGAAGGATTTGGGGTCCTGGGGAGGGGTCTGGGAGGGTTTGGGGACAGGGTGAGGAGGGGAGTGGGGTCTCTGATGGG
This sequence comes from Acanthornis magna, assembly GCA_036785705.1. Lineage (NCBI taxonomy): Eukaryota > Metazoa > Chordata > Aves > Passeriformes > Acanthizidae > Acanthornis > Acanthornis magna. The sequence continues at coordinate 170,129 of JAWUZG010000803.1, forward strand.
TTGGGGGTCCCAGGGAGGGGTCCGGGAGGGTTTGGGGACAAGATAAGGGAGGGGATTGGGGTCTCCGGGGGGTTGGGGGTCCCGGGGAGGGACAGAATAGGGGAGGGAAGTGAGATCTCTGGTGGGTCTGGGGGTCTCCGATGGGTTGGGGGTCCCGGGGAAGGGTCCGAGAGGGTTTGGGGACAGGGTAGGGGAGGGGATTGGTCTCCGATGGGTTGGGGGTCCCGGGGAGGGACAGGGTAGGGGAGGGGAGTGGAGTCTCCGAAGGATTTGGGGTCTCGGGGAGGGGTCCGAGAGGGTTTGGGGACAGGGTAGGGGAGGGGATTGGCGTCTCCGGGGTTGGGGGTCCCGGGGAGGGACAGGGTAGGAGAGGGGATTGGGGTCTCCGAAGGATTTGGGGTCCCGGGGAGGGGTCCGAGAGGGTTTGGGGACAGGGTAAGGGAGGGGAGTGGGGTTTCCGGGGGTCTGGGGGTCCTGGGGAGGGGTCCGGGAGGGTTTGGGGACAGGGTAGGGGGAAGAGTGAGGTCTCTGATGGGTTGGGGGTCCCGGGGAGGGCTCTGGGAGGGTTTGGGGACAGGGTAGGACCGGGGTGGGGTCTCCGGGGGGTTGGGGGTCCCGGGGAATTTGGGAACAGGATGGGGATGGGACAGAGCGGGATTTGGGGTCTCCGGGAGGTGGTGCTGGGGGGAACTCTGGGGGTCCCGGGGGGGTTGTCGGGGGTCCCGGGGGGTGTGTAATGCCCCCCCGTGCCCCCCCTAGGTGCGGTACATGAAGATCATCGAGAAGAGCGGGTACCAAGCGCTGCCCTGGGTGCGCTACATCACCCAGAGCGGGGGTGAGTGGCTCGGGACCCCCAAATCCCCCCCAAATTCCCCCAAATCCCCCCCAAATTCCCCCCAACCCCCCCAAATCCCCCCAGATTCCCCTGGGACCACCAGCCTGCCTCCCCCCTCCTCACCTCCTGCCTCTCCCTTGCAGATTATCAGATCCGCACGAGCTGAGGGGGTCTCCCATGGACCCCCCGACCCCCATGGACCACCCCCCCCGTGTCAGACGCCCCCCCACCCACCCACGCCCACCCCCCCTGCTCTGCCCCAATAAAGATGGAGCTGAAAGTGTCTGTCTCGCTGGTCTGGAGAGGGGCCTGGGGGGGTCTCGGGGGGAGTGGGGGGCTCCTGGCTGAAGTTTGGGGGTCCCGGGATGAGAGGGGCGATGTGGGGGGAGGTTTTGGGGCGCTGTGGGCCCCACTCGCTCCTGGGGGTGCCGTTGCCCTTTTAAGAGAGAGAGAGAGAGGAAGGGACGGAAGTTCCGTGTCACGTGACGGCGAACCCGGAAGTTCCGGTCGGTCACGCCGGCGGCAATGGCGGAGCCCAAGCTCCGCGTGAACGAAGCGTTCGCCGAGCGCTACGGGCGGTACCGGCAGCGGGAGGAGCTGCAGCGGCGTGAGACACCGGGAGCGGGAGCGGGAACGGGACTGGGAACGGGATTGGGACCGGGACCGGGATGGGAATGGGATCGGGATCGGGATGGGAATGGGATCGGGAATGGGATCGGGATCTGGGAGAAACGGGAGGGATCCGGCGGTAGCGGCGGCGGGAGGAGCTGCAGCGGCGTGAGACACCGGGAGCGGGAGCGGGAACGGGACTGGGAACGGGACTGGGAACGGGACTGGGAACGGGGGGGGATACGACAGAGATCGGGACCGGGATCGGGAACTGGATGGGAATGGGATCGGGAACGGGAAGGGGACCGGGATCGGGATCGGGACCGGGGAGGGATCGGGATCAGGATCGGGACCGGGACCGGGATTGGGACCGGATGGGAACGGGATCGGGATCGGGACCGGGAACGGAAACGGGACCGGGAACGGGGGGATACGAGAGAAATCGAGATCGGGATCGGACCGGGGAGGGATCGGGAACGGGACCGGGACCGGGACCGGGATCGGGACTGGGACCGGGAACGGGATCGGACGGTAGCGGCGGCGGGAGCAGCTGCAGCGGCGTGAGACACCGGGAGCGGGAACGGGAACGGGATCGGGATGGAATGGGACTGGGAACGGGATCGGGACCGGGACCGGGACCGGGATTGGGACCGGGATGGGAACGGGATCGGGATCGGGAACGGAAACGGGACTGGGAACGGGGGCATACGAGAGAGATCGAGATCGGGATTGGGACCGGGATCGGGATTGGGATCGGGACTGGGACCGGGACCGGGACCGGGAACGGGATCGGACGGTAGCGGCGGCGGGAACAGCTGCAGCGGCGTGAGACACCGGGAGCGGGAACGGGAACGGGATGGGAATGGGACTGGGAACGGGATCGGGATCGGGACCGGGACCGGGATTGGGACCGGGACCGGGATTGGGACCGGGAGCGGGAACGGGAACGGGATGGGAATGGGACTGGGAACGGGATCGGGATCGGGACCGGGACCGGGACCGGGATTGGGACCGGGACCGGGATTGGGACCGGGACCGTGAACGGGATTGGGACCGGGATGGGAACGGGATCGGGATCGGGAACGGAAACGGGACTGGGAACGGGAGCATACGAAAGAGATCGGGATCGGGACTGGGACCGGGACCATGAACGGGATTGGAACCGGGATGGGAACGGGATCGGGATCAGAAACGGGACTGGGAACGGGGGGATACGAGAGACATCGGGATCGGGAGCGGGACCGGGATCGGGAATGGGATCGGGATCTGGGAGAAACGGGAGGGATCGGGCGGGTACCGGCGGCGGGAGGAGCTGCAGCGGCGTGAGACACCGGGAGCGGGAGCGGGAACGGGACCGGGAATGGGAGCGGGATCGGGAACGGAAACGGGACTGGGAACGGGGGGATACAAGAGAGATCGGGATCGGGACCGGGATCGGGATTGGGATCGGGATGGGAACGGGATCGGGACCGGAATCGCGATCGGGATCGGGACCGGGAACGGGATCGAGAACGGGATCGGGAACGGAAACGGGACTGGGAACGGGGGGATACGAGACAGATCGGGATCGGGACCGGGATTGGGACCGGGATGGGAACGGGATCGGGATCGGGACCGGGAATGGGATCGGGAACGGAAACGGGACCGGGAACGGGGGGATACGAGAGAAATCGAGATCGGGATCGGGACCGGGGAGGGATCGGGAACGGGAACGGGACCGGGACCGGGAACGGGACTGGGACCGGGAACGGGATCGGACGGTAGCGGCGGCGGGAGCAGCTGCAGCGGCGTGAGACACCGGGAGCGGGAATGGGACCGGGACCGGGATCGGGATCAGGATCGGGACCGGGACCGGGATTGGGACCGGAAACGGGAGTGGGAATGGGATCGGGAACGGGATCGGGACCGGGATCGGGACTGGAAACGGGAGAATAGGAGAGAGATCGGGACCGGGATTGGAAACGGGACCGGGATCGCGATCGGAACCGGGGGGAAACGGGAGGGATCGGGCGGGGTACCGGCGGCGGGAGGAGCTGCAGCGGCGTGAGACACCGGGAGCGGGAGCGGGAACGGGACTGGGAACGGGATCGGGACCGGGACCGGGATGGGAATGGGATCGGGATCGGGATGGGAATGGGATCGGGACCGGGATGGGAACGGGATCGGGAACGGGATCGGGAACGGAAACGGGACTGGGAACGGGGGGATACGAGAGAGATCGGGAGCGGGACCGGGACCGGGATTGGGATCGGGATCTGGAGAAACGGGAGGGATCGGGCGGTACCGGCAGCGGGAGGAGCTGCAGCGGCGTGAGACACCGGGAGCGGGAGCGGGAACGGGACTGGGAACGGGACTGGGAACGGGGGGATACGAGAGAGATCGGGACCGGGGAGGGATCGGAATCAGGATCGGGACCGGGACCGGGATCGGGATCGGGAACTGGATGGGAATGGGATCGGGAACGGGAAGGGACCGGGATCGGGATCGGGACCGGGGAGGGATCGGGATCAGGATCGGGACCGGGACCGGGATTGGGACCGGGATGGGAACGGGATCGGGACCGGGAACGGAAACGGGACCGGGAACGGGGGTATACGAGAGAAATCGAGATCGGGATTGGGACCGGGATCGGGATTGGGATCGGGACCGGGATCGGACGGTAGCGGCGGCGGGAGCAGCTGCAGCGGCGTGAGACACCGGGAGCGGGAACGGGACTGGGAACGGGACTGGGAACGGGACTGGGAACGGGACTGGGAACGGGATGGGACCGGGATCGGGACCAGGATCGGGAACGGAAACGGGACAGGGAACGGGGGGATACGAGAGAGATCGGGACCGGGATCGGGATCAGGATCGGGACCAGGAACGGGATTGGGACCGGGAACGGGATCGGGAACGGGATCAGGATCGGGATCGGGATCGGGAACGAAAACGGGACTGGGAACGGGGGGATACGAGAGAGATCGGAATCGGGATCGGGATTAGGATCGGGACCGGGACCGGGATCGGAAACGGGACCGGGACCGGGATCGGGAATTGGATGGGAACGGGATCGGGACCGGGATGGGAATGGGATCGGGACCGGGAACGGGATCGGGAACGAAAACGGGACTGGGAACGGGGGGATACGAGAGAGATCAGGATCGGGACCGGGACCGGGATCGGGAACTGGATGGGAACGGGATCGGGATCGGGAATGGGATCGGGATCGGGATCGGGATGGGAACGGGACCGGGACCGGGGTCGGGATCGGGACCAGGACCGGGACCGGGATCGCGATCGGAACCGGGGGGAAACGGGAGGGATCGGGCTGTACCGGCGGCGGGAGGAGCTGCAGTGCCGTGGGACACCGGGACCGGGAGGAACCGAGCCGGAGAACCGGGGATCAGGGCCGCGGGAACCCGGGGATCACCGGGAAACCGGGGCACGATCGGCACCGGGGGCAGCCCGGCTCCGGACCGGGGCTCCCGGCGCTCCCTCCCCGTGCTGAGAGCTCCCGGTGCCCCGGCAGTGCGGGACCGCTATGGGGACAGCGGCGACAGCGACAGCGACAGCTCCGAGTCCAGCGGGGACCACGTGGTGAGTTGGGGGACACCGGGGGGGGGTCCCGGGGGTCCCTCCCGGAGCCTGGACCGAATTCCCGGTCCCCGGCAGGCGCTGGACCCCCGGGAGGAGCGGGAGTTCTACCGAACGCTGGCGCTGCTGAAGACGCGGGACCCCCGCATTTACCGGCAGGACACCACGTTCTACACACGGCACGGTAGCGCCGGGGGCGGCACCGGGGGGGTCTGGGGGCGTAAATCTCGCGAGATTTGGGGGTTTGGGGGGCTAAATCTCGCGAGATTTGGGGGTTTGGGGGGCTAAATCCTGCAGGATTTGGGGATTTAGGCATTTTGGGGGTCCTAAATCTCGCGAGATTTGGGGGTTTGGGGGTCCTAAATCTCGCGAGATTTGGGGGTCTAAATCCTGCAGGGTTTGGGGATTTAGGGATTTTGGGGGTCCTAAATCTCGCGAGATTTGGGGGTTTGGGGGGCTAAATCCCCCGGGATTTGGGGGTTTGGGGGTCTAAATCCCGCGGGATTTGGGGATTTTGGGGGTTCTAAACCCCGGGGGGTTTGGGGGTTCTAAATCCTGCGAGATTTGGGGGATTTTGGGGTGGGGTTTGGGGGATTTGGGGGTCCTAAATCCTGCGAGATTTGGGGGTTTGGGGGTCTTAAATCCCTTGGGTTTGGGGGCGATTTCGGGGTTCTAAATCCTGCAGGATTCGGGGATTTTGGGGGTTCTAAATCCCACGGGACTTGGGGATTTTGGGGTCCTAAATTCTGTGAGATTTGGGGGATTTTGGGGGTTCTAAACCCTGCGGGATTTGAGGGATTTGGGGGTCCTAAATCCCGCAGGATTTTGGGATTTTGGGGGTCCTAAATTCCACGAGATTTGGGGGTTTTGGGGTGGGATTTGGGGGTCCTAAATCCTGGGGGTTTTGGGGGATTTTGGGGTTCTAAATCCCTCGGGATTTGGGGTTTTGGGGGGCTAAATCCCTCGGGATTTGGGGTTTTGGGGGGCTAAATCCCGCGGGATTTGGGGCAATTTCGGGGTTCTAAATCCCGCAGGATTTGGGGGATTTGGGGGTCTTAAATCCTGTGAGATTTGGGGGATTTTGGGGGTTCTAAACCCCGGGGGGTTTGGGGATCGGGGATCCTAAATCCTGTGAGATTTGGGGGATTTGGGGGTCCTAAATCCTGCAGGATTTGGGGATTTTGGGGATTCTAAATCCTGCAGGATTTGGGGATTACGGGGGTCCTAAATCCCGCAGTATTTGGGGGATTTTGGGGTGGGATTTGGGGGTCCTAAATCCCGTGGGATTTGGGCATTTCGGGGGTCTTAAATCCCGCAGGATTTGGGGATTTTGGGAGTCATAAATGCCCCCGGGTTTTGGGGCAATTTTGGGGTGGGATTTGGGGGATTTTGGGGCTCTAAATCCCGCAGGATTTGGGGATTTTGGGGTGGGATTTTTGGGATTTGGGGGTCCTAAATCCCGCAGGATTTGGGGATTTTGGGGTGGGATTTCAGGGCTCTAAATCCCGCAGGATTTGGGGATTTTGGGGGTTCCAAATCCCATGAGATTTGGCGATTTCAGTGTCCTAAATCCCGCAGGATTTGGGGATTTTGGGGGTTCCAAATCCATTGAGATTTGGCGATTTCAGTGTCCTAAATCCCGCAGGATTTGGGGATTTTGGGATGGGATTTGGGGGATTTGGGGGTCCTAAATCCCGCAGGATTTGGCAATTTCGTGGCTCCCCAAAATCCGAGAAATCCCAAATTTTTTCCCACCTTTTCCCAGACTCCGATGACGATGATGATGATGAAGATGATGATGAAGATGAAGAACAGCGCTCGCCCAAGCCAATGTTCCTGAAGGACTACGAGAGGAAAGTGGTGCTGGAGAAGGAAGGGTGAGGAGGGGGAGTTCGGGGGGAAATTTGGGGTGAAATTTGGGGATTTTGGGGGCGAAATTTGGGGTGAAATTTGGGGTGAATTCCGAGGATTTTGGGGGTGAAATTTGGGGTGAAATTTGGGGATTTTGGGGGCGAAATTTGGGGTGAAATTTGGGGTGAATTCCGAGGATTTCAGGGGGGAAATTTGGGGTGAAATTTGGCGTGAATTCCGGGAATTTCGGGGGCGAAATTTGGGGTGAATTCCGAGAATTTCGGGGGAGAAATTTGGGGTGAATTCCGGGGATTTGAGGAGGCGCTCGGGGGGAAATTTGGGGTGAATTCCGGGGATTTCAGAGGCGAAATTTGGGGTCAATTCTGGGGATTTGAGAGGCGAAATTTGGGGTGAATTCCAGGGATTTTGGGGGCGAAATTTGGGGTGAATTCCGGGGATTTGAGAGGCGAAATTTGGGGTGAATTCCGGGGATTTCGGGGGCAAAATTTGGGGTGAATTCCGGGGATTTCGGGGGCGAAATTTGGGGTGAATTCCGGGGGGAAATTTGGGGTGAATTCCGGGGATTTCGGGGGCGAAATTTGGGGTGAATTCCGAGAATTTCGGGGGCGAAATTTGGGGTGAATTCCGGGGATTTTGGGGGTGAAATTTGGGGTGAAATTTGGGGTGAATTCCGGGGATTTCGGGGGGAAATTTGGGGTGAAATTTGGGGATTTCAGGGGCGAAATTTGGGCTGAATTCCGGGGATTTGAGAGGGGAAATTTGGGGAGAATTCCGGGGATTTGAGAGGGGAAATTTGGGGTGAATTCCGGGGATTTCGGGGGGAAATTTGGGGTGAATTCCGGGGATTTGAGAGGGGAAATTTGGGGAGAATTCCGGGGATTTGAGAGGGGAAATTTGGGGTGAATTCCGGGGATTTCGGGGGGAAATTTGGGGTGAATTCCGGGGATTTGAGAGGGGAAATTTGGGGAGAATTCCGGGGATTTCGGAGGCGAAATTTGGGGTGAATTCCGAGGATATTGGGGAAATTTGGGGTGAATTCCGGGGATTTGAGGAGTGAAATTTGGGGAGAATTTAGGGGGGAAATTTTGGGGTGAATTCCGAGGATTTTGGGGGCGAAATTTGAGGTGAATTCCGAGGATCTCGGGGGTGAAATTTGGGGTGAATTCCAGGGATTTGAGGAGTGAAATTTGAGGTGAATTCCGGGGATTTCAGGGGCGAAATTTGGGGTGAATTCCGGGGGCAAATTTGGGGTGAATTTTGAGGATTTTGGGGGCGAAATTTGGGGTGAATTCCGAGGATCTCGATGGCGAAATTTGGGGTGAATTCCGGGGATTTTGGGGGCGAAATTTGGGGTGAATTCTGGGGATTTGAGGAGGTGAAACTTGGGGTGAATTCTTGGATTTCAGGGGTGAAATTTGGGGTGAATTCCGGGGATTTGAGGGGCGAAATTTGGGGTGAATTCCGGGGATTTCGGGGGGAAATTTGGGGTGAAATTTGGGGATTTCAGGGGCGAAATTTGGGCTGAATTCCGGGGATTTGAGAGGGGAAATTTGGGGAGAATTCCGGGGATTTCGGGGGGAAATTTGGGGTGAATTCCGGGGATTTGAGAGGGGAAATTTGGGGTGAATTCCGGGGATTTTGGGTGCGAAATTTGGGGTGAATTCTTGGATTTCGGGAGGGAAATTTGGGGTGAATTCTGAGGATTTGAGAAGGCGAAATTTGGGGTGAATTCTTGGATTTCAGAGGTGAAATTTGGGGTGAATTTTGAGGATTTTCGGGGCTGAAATTTGGGATGAATTCTTGGATTTCGGGGCTGAAATTTGGGGTGAATTCTGGCGATTTTGGGGCGAATTTTGGGGTAAATTCCGAGGATTTTGGGGCTCTCCTGACCTTCCTCCCCCCGCAGCAAATACGTGGACGAGGAGGATGAGGAAGATGAGGAAGCAGCGGCAAAGAGGAGGAAGGTGATCCCCCCAAAAATCTGACCCCCCCTCCCCAAAATCTGACCCCCCCTCCCCAAAATCTGACCCCTCTCCCCAAAATCTGACCCCCCCATCCTAAAATCTGACCCCCCTCCCCAAAATCTGTCTCCTCCTCCCCAAAATCTGACTCCCCCTCCCCAAAATCTGACCCCCCCTCCCCAAAATCTGACCCCCCCCCAAAAATCTGACCCCCCCTCCCCAAAATCTGACCCCCCTCCCCAAAATCTGACCCCCCTCCCCCAAATCTGACCCCCCCATCCCAAATCTGACCCCCCTCCCCAAAATCTTAATCCCCCTCCCCAAAATCTGATCCCCCCCATCCCAAATCTGACCTCCCCTCCCCAAAATCTGACCCCCCCTCCCCAAAATCTGACTCCTCCTCCCCAAATCTGACCCCCCCTCCCCAAAATCTGACTCCTCCTCCCCAAATCTGACCCCCCCTCCCCAAAATCTGATCGCCCCTCCCCAAATCTGACCCCCCCTCCCCAAAATCTGACCCCCCCTCCCCAAAATCTGACCCCTCTCCCCAAAATCTGACCCCCCTCCCCAAAATCTGTCTCCTCCTCCCCAAAATCTGACTCCCCCTCCCCAAAATCTGACCCCCCCTCCCCAAAATCTGACCCCCCCCCCAAAAATCTGACCCCCCCTCCCCAAAATCTAAGCTCCCTCCCCAAAATCTGACCCTCCCTCCCCAAAATCTGACCCCCCCATCCCAAAATCTGATCTCTCTCCCCAAAATCTGAGCTCTCTCCCCAAAATCTGAGCTCTCTCCCCAAAATCTGACCCCCCCTCCCCAAAATCTGACCCCCCCTCCCCAAAATCTGACCCCCCCTCCCCAAAATCTGACCCCCCCAAATCTCTCCCCCCCCCAAAATCTTTTTTTTTTCCTCCCCGCGACCCCAAAATTTCATTTTTTTTCGTTCTCAGATAGAAGCCTCGCCGAGTTACGCGGAGGAGCAGCGAGCGCTGAAGGAGAGGTGAGGAATTTCGGGGGTCCCGGGGGGAGTTTGGGGGTCCTGGGGGAGATTTGGGGGTCCTTGGGGGGGTCCTGGGGTGATTTTGGGGGGTCCTGGGGGCATTTTGGGGGTCCTGGGGGGGCTTTTGGGGATCCTAGAGGGGTTTTGGGGGGAGTTTGGGGGGTCCTGGGATGATTTGGGGGGTCCTGGGGTGGTTTTGGGGATCCTGGGGTGGATTTGGGGGTCCTGGGGGGTTTGGGGGGAGTTTGGGAGGGTCTTGAGGCAGTTCTGGGGGGGATTTGGGGGGTCCCAGGGTGGTTTTGGGGGTCCTAGAGGGGTTTTGGGGTGATTTGGGGGGTCCTGGGGGGAGTTTGGGGGTGCTGGGGGTGTCTTGGGGGGGTCCTGGGAGGGGAATTGGGGGTCCTGGAGGAGATTTGGGGGGTCCTGGGGTGGTTTTGGGGGTCCTGGGGGGATCTGGAGGGAGTTTGGGGGAGTTCTGAGGCGGTTCTGGGGGGGATTTGGGGGTCCTGGGATGGTTTTGGGGATCCTAGAGGGGTTTTGGGGGGAGTTTGGGGGGTCCTGGGATGATTTGGGGGTCCTGGGGAGGCTTTTGGGGGTCCCGGGGGGATTTTGGGGGTCCTGTGGGGGGGTTTGGGGATCCTGGGGGGTTTGGGGGGAGTTTGGGAGGGTCCTGAGGTGGTTCTTGGGGGGATTTGGGGGTCCTGGGGTGGTTTTGGGGGTCCTAGAGGGGTTTTGGGGGGATTTGGGGGGTCCTGGGGGGAGTTTGGGGGTGCTGGGGGTGTCTTGGGGGGGTCCTGGGAGGGGAATTGGGGGTCCTGGGCGCATTTTGGGGGTCCTGGGGTGGTTTTGGGGGTCCTGGGGGGTCTGGGGGAGGTCCTGGGGTGTATTTGGGGGGTCCTGGGGTGGTTTTGGGAGTCCTAGAGGGGTTTTGGGGGGATTTCAGGGTTCCCGGGGGGTCCTGGAGGATCCTGGGATGATTTCGGGGGTCCCGGGGATGTTTTTGGGGTCCCGGGGATGTTTTGAGGGATTCTGGGATGATTTTGGGGATCCTGAGATGATTTTGAGGCTCCTGGGATGATTTTGTGGATCCTGAGATGATTTCGGGGGTCCCTGGGATGATTTTTGAGGATCCTGGGATGATTTTTGGAGTCCCGGGGATGTTTCGGGGGTCCCTGGGATGATTTTGGGGATCCTGGGATGATTTCGGGGGTCCCGGGGATGTTTTGGGGACAATCCTGGGGTGGATTTTGGGGTTCCTGGGATGATTTTGGGGGTCCTAGGATGATTTCGGGGTTCCCGGGGGTCCTGGAGGATCCTGGGATGATTTTGAGGATCCTGAGATGATTTCGGGGGTCCCTGGGATGATTTTGGGGATCCTGGGATGATTTCGGGGGTCCCGGGGATGTTTTGGGGACAATCCTGGTGTGGATTTTGGGGTTCCTGAGATGATTTTGAGGATCCTGGGATGATTTCGGGGGTCCCGGGGATGATTTTGTGGATCCTGGGATGATTTTGGGGGTCCCGGGGATGTTTTGGGGACAATCCTGGGGTGGATTTTGGGGTTCCTGGGATGATTTCGGGGTTCCTGGGATGATTTTTGGAGTCCCGGGGATGTTTCGGGGGTCCCTGGGATGATTTTGGGGATCCTGGGATGATTTCGGGGGTCCCGGGGATGTTTTGGGGACAATCCTGGGGTGGATTTTGGGGTTCCTGGGATGATTTTGAGGCTCCTGGGATGATTTCGGGGGTCCCTGGGATGATTTTTGGGGATCCTGAGATGATTTCGGGGGTCCCGGGGATGTTTTGATGGATCCTGGGATGATTTTGTGGATCCTGAGATGATTTCAGGGATCCTGGGATGATTTCGGGGGTCCCGGGGATGTTTTGAGGGATCCTGGGATGATTTTTGGGGTCCCGGGGATGTTTTGGGGACAATCCTGGGGTGTATTTGGGGGGTCCTGGGATGATTTTGAGGATCCTGGGGTGGATTTGGGGGGATTTTGGGTGGGTTTGGGGGTCCCGGGGATGATTTTTGGGGTTCCCGGGGATGTTTTGGGGACAATCCTGACCCCTCCCCGCAGTTTCCGAGCCTTCCTGGCTGAGAGCGACGATGAGGAGGAGGAGGAGGAGGAAGGAGGAGCTCTGCTCAGGCCCAGGCTCCGAACTCGGGAGGAGAAGGTCAGGGGTCCCGGGGGGTCCCGGGGGTCTCATTTTGGGTTGTTTTGGGTCATTTTGGTTCCATTTTAGATCATTTTGGGACAATTTTGGGACATTTTGGTTTTATTCCATCTCATTTCAGGTAATTTTTTTCCATTTTTTTCCATTCACTCTCATTTTTTGGGTTGCTTTGGTTCATTTTGATTCCATTTTAGAACATTTTGGGACAATTTTGGGGCATTTTGGTCTCATTCCATCCCATTTCAGGTCATTTTTTTCCATTTTTCTCCATCCACTCTCATTTTTTGGGTTGTTTTGGTTCATTTTGATTCCATTTTAGAACATTTTGGGACATTTTGGGACATTTTGGTTTTATTCCATCTCATTTCAGGTAATTTTTTTCCATTTTTGTCTATCCACTCTCATTTTTTGGGCTGCTTTGGTTCATTGTGGAGCTTTTCTCTTGAGTTCCAATCTCATTTTAGAATATTTTGGGACAATTTGAGGCATTTTGGTTTCATTCCATCCCATTTCAGATCATTTTCTTTTCGTTTTTCTCCATCCACTCTCATTTTTTGGGTTGTTTTGGTTCATTTTGGTTCCATTTTAGAGCATTTTGGGGCATTTTGGTTTCATTCCATCCCATTTCGGGTCATTTTTTTCTGTTTTTCATCGTTTACTCTCATTTTTTGGGTTGTTTTGGGTCATTTTGGTTCCATTTTACAGCGTTTTAGGATTTTTTGGGGCATTTTGGTTTCATTCCATCCCATTTCGGGTCATTTTTTCCCATCCACTCTCATTTTTTGGGCTGTTTTGGGTCATTTTGGTTCCATTTTAGAACATTTTGGGACAATTTGGGGCATTTTGGTTTCATTCCATCCCATTTCAGATAATTTTCTTTTCGTTTTTCTCCATCCACTCTCATTTTTTGGGCTGTTTTGGTTCATTTTGGTTCCATTTTGGTTCCATTTTGGGACATTTTGGGGCATTTTGGTTTCATTCCATCCCATTTCGGATCATTTTTTCCATTTTTTTCCATCCACTCTCATTTTTTGGGTTGTTTTGGTTCATTGTGGAGCTTTTTCCTCCAATTTCAATCTCATTTTAGGACAATTTGGGACATTTTGGTCTCATTCCATCCCATTTCAGGTCATTTTTTTCCATTTTTCTCCATTCACTCTCATTTTTTGGGTTGCTTTGGTTCATTTTGATTCCATTTTAGAACATTTTGGGACATTTTGGGACAATTTGGTTTCATTCCATCCCATTTCAGCTCATTTTTTTCCATTTTTCTCCATTCACTCTCATTTTTTGGGTTGTTTTGGTTCATTGTGGAGCTTTTTCTTCCAATTCCAATCTCACTTTAGGACATTTTGGGGCATTTTGGTTTAATTTTTCTCTCATTCCGAGCTTATATTAGTTTATTTTAATTTAATTTATTAGTTTTATTTTATTGTTTATTAGTTTATATTAGTTTACTTCGTTTATAATTTAATTTTTATCTCATTGTGGGTCATTTTGGTTTAATTTTAGGTTAGTTTCCGGTTTTTTTGGTGTCATTTTTCTTGTTTTTGTTTCATTTTTTCTCATTTTTCTCTCATTTCCCTCCCATTTTGAGTTCATTTCGGCTCATTTCGGTCTCATTTTGGACTCAGTTTTTTCTCATTTTGGTCTCATTTTTTTCTCATTTCAGACTCCATTTTTTCTCATTTTTGCTCATTTTTCTCTCATTTCGGTTATATTTTTTTCTCATTTTTGCTCATTGTTCTCTCATTTTGCTTTCATTTTTTTTTTTCATTTTTGCTCATTTTTCTCTCATTTCTGTCTCGTTCTGGTCCTATTCTGAGAGCTGATTTTGGTCTCAGTTTTGTCTCATTTTGATCTCGTTTTGAGTCATTTTGAGGTAATTTCAGTTCATTTTGAGTTCATTTTGAGTCACTTTGAGTTCATTTCAGTTCATTTTGAGTTCATTTCAGTTCATTTTCGGTTACTTTGGCTCATTACGGTTCATTTTCCTCTCGTTCTGAGCTCATTTTGAGCTAATTTCGGCTCATTTTGAGCTCATTTCTGCTCACTTTGAGTTCATTTTGGGCTCATTTTGTGTCACTTTGAGTTCATTTCGGCTCATTTTGAGTTCATTTCAGCTCATTTTCCCTCATTTTAACCGAATTTCCCTCCCTTTAACCAAATTTCGGCTCATTTTGAGTTCATTTCAGCACATTTTGAGTCACTTTAACCGAATTTCTCCTCACTTTAAGTGAATTTCCTCTCACTTTAACCGAATTTCAGCTCATTTTCTCTCATTTTAACCAAATTCCCCTGATTTTAACCAAATTCCCCTCATCCCCCCCAGGCCGAGCAGGATGCTCAGTACCTGCGCTGGCTGCGCGGCCAAGCCCAGCCCCCCCCGGAGCCCCTGCAGGACCTGGTGAGGACCCCCAAAAAATTGGGGTACACCTGGGGGGTGGGGGGAGTGACCCCCAAAAAACATTGGGGTACACCTGGGGAGGACACCCCCCAAAAAACATTGGGGTACACCTGGGGAGGACCCCCCCCAAAAAATTGGGGTACACCTGGGGGGAGTGACCCCCAGCCCCCCAAAAAATTGGGGTACACCTGGGGGGGTGACCCCCAACCCCCCAAAAATTGGGGTACACCTGGGGGGGTGACCCCCAACCCCCAAAAAACATTGGGGTACACCTGGGGGGGTGACCCCCAACCCCCAAAAAACATTGGGGTACACCTGGGGGGAGTGACCCCTAACCCTGACCCCAAACCCCAAACCCCGACCCCCAACCCCGACCCCAAATCCCAACCCCGACCCCAACCCCGACCCCAAATCCCAAACCCCTGACCCCAAATCCCAAACCCCTGACCCCAAACCCCAACCCTGACCCCGACCCCAAACCCCCAACCCCAAACCCCTGACCCCAAACCTTCCTCCCCACGCCCCCAGGAACCCCAACCCCCAAACCCCAACCCCGACCCCAAACCCCTGACCCCAAACCTTCCTCCCCAAACCCCGACCCCAAACCCCTGACCCCAAACCTTCCTCCCCACGCCCCCAGGAACCCCAACCCCCAAACCCCTGACCCACAACCCCCAACCCCAAACCCCCAACTCCAAACCTTCCTCCCCAGACCCTGACCCCAAACCCCTGACCCCAAACCCCAACCCCCGACCCCAAACCCTGACCCCAAACCTTCCTCCCCAAACCCCGACCCCAAACCCCCAAACCCCGACCCCAAACCCCCAACCCCAAACCTTCCTCCCCAAACCCCGACCCCAAACCCTGACCCCAAACCCCAAACCCCAACCCCAAACCCCTGACCCCAAACCTTCCTCCCCACGCCCCCAGGAACCCCAAACCCCAAACCCCAAACCCTGACCCCAAACCCCTGACCCCAACCCCGACCCCAAAACCCTGACCCCAACCCCGACCCCAACCCCGACCCCAAACCCCAACCCCTGACCCCAAACCTTCCTCCCCAAACCCCCAACCCTGACCCCAAACCCTGACCCCAAACCCTGACCCCAAACCCTGACCCCAAACCTTCCTCCCCACGCCCCCAGGAACCCCAAACCCCAAACCCCAAACCCTGACCCCAAACCCTGACCCCAAACCTTCCTCCCCACGCCCCCAGGAACCCCAAACCCCAAACCCCAAACCCTGACCCCAAACCCCTGACCCCAAACCTTCCTCCCCACGCCCCTAACCCCCAACCCCGACCCCAACCCCAACCCCCAAACCCCAAACCCCTGACCCCAAACCTTCCTCCCCACGCCCCCAACCCCCAACCCCGACCCCAACCCCAACCCCCAAACCCCAAACCCCTGACCCCAAACCTTCCTCCCCACGCCCCCAGGAACCCCAAACCCCTGACCCCAAACCCCTGACCCCAAACCCCAAACCCTGACCCCAACCCCCTGACCCCAAACCTTCCTCCCCACGCCCCCAACCCCCAACCCCGACCCCAACCCCAACCCCCAAACCCCAACCCCTGACCCCAAACCTTCCTCCCCAAACCCCCAACCCCAAACCCTGACCCCAAACCCCGACCCCAAACCTTCCTCCCCACGCCCCCAGGAACCCCAACCCCCAAACCCCAACCCCTGACCCCAAACCTTCCTCCCCACGCCCCCAGGAACCCCAACCCCCAAACCCCAAACCCTGACCCCAAACCCCAAACCCTGACCCCAAACCCTGACCCCAAACCCGACCCCTAACCCCAAACCCTGACCCCAAACCTTCCTCCCCACGCCCCCAGGAACCTCTGCAGAAGCTCTGGTCCGACCCAGGGCTGGAGCCGAGCGAGCGATTCCTGCGCGATTATCTCCTGGGGGGCAAATTCCGCCAGGAGGAGGAGGAGGATGAGGATGAGGATGAAGAAAAAGGGTGAGCGAGACCCCCAGGACCCCTCCCCACCCCAAACCGAGCCCCCCCTGACTGATTTTCCTCCCCCAGGGTGGTTCTGGAGGATTCTTCGGATGAAGGAGAGGAGTTCCTGCGGCGGCAGCAGAACTTCGAGCGGAGCTATAATTTTCGTTTCGAGGAACCCGGGGCGGCTCAGGTGGGGAGAAATTGGGGTGGGGGTGGGGATTTGGGGTCGGGGAGTGGGAATTTGGGGTCAGGGGGTGAGAATTTGGGGTGGGGGGTGAAAATTTGGGGCTTAGGTGAGAAGAATTTGGGGTTGGGGGTAAAAATTTGGGGTCAGGAGGGTGAAAATTGGGGGTGGGATGTGGAAATTTGGGGACTGGGGGCGCAAATTTAGGGTCAGGAGGTGAGAATTTGGGGGGTTAGGGTGGAAATTTGGGGTCGGGGAGTGGAAATTTGGGGTTGGGAAGAAGAATTGGGGGTCAGGAGGGTGAGAATTTGGGGTTGGGGTGAAAATTTTGGGGGGTGGGGGATGGAAATTTGGGGTTGGGGAGTGGAAATTTGGGATCAGGAGGGTGAAAATTGGGAGTGGGGAGTGGAATTTGGGGTTGGGAGGAAGAATTGGGGGTCAGGAGGGTGAGAATTTGGGGTCAGGGAGTGGAAATTTGGGGTCAGGGAGTGGAAATTTGGGGGTGGGGGGTGGAATTTGGGGTTGGGAGGAAGAATTGGGGGTCAGGAGGGTGAGAATTTGGGGTCAGGGAGTGGAAATTTGGGGTAGGGGGTGGGAATTTGGGGGTGGGGAGTGGGAATTTGGGGTCGGGGAGTGGGAATTTGGGGGTGGGAGGGTGAAAATTGGGGGTTGGGGGTGGAATTTGGGGTTGGGAGGAAGAATTGGGGGTCAGGAGGGTGAGAATTTGGGGTTGGGGTGAGAATTTGGGGTCGGGGGGTGGAAATTTGGGGTCAGACGGTGAAAATTTGGGGTTGGGGTGGAAATTTGGGGGGTGGGGGGCAAAATTTGGGGTCAGGGAGTGGAAATTTGGGGTCAGGAGGGTGAAAATTGGGCGTCAAGGGGTGAGAACTGGAGGTCAGGAGGTGGGAATTTGGGGTCAGGGAGTGGAAATTTGGGGTCAGGGAGTGGAAATTTGGGGGTTGGGGATGAAAATTTGAGGTGATGAGGTGAAAATTTGGGGTCAGGGGGTGAGAATTTGGGGTGGGGGGTGAAAATTTGGGGCTTAGGTGAGAAGAATTTGGGGTAGGGGGTAAAAATTTGGGGTCAGGAGGGTGAAAATTGGGGGTGGGATGTGGAAATTTGGGGACTGGGGGCGCAAATTTAGGGTCAGGAGGTGAGAATTTGGGGGGTTAGGGTGGAAATTTGGGGTCGGGGAGTGGAAATTTGGGGTTGGGAAGAAGAAATTGGGGGTCAGGAGGGTGAGAATTTGGGGTTGGGGTGAAAATTTTGGGGGGTGGGGGATGGAAATTTGGGGTCGGGGAGTGAGAATTTGGGATCAGGAGGGTGAAAATTGGGAGTGGGGAGTGGAATTTGGGGTTGGGAGGAAGAATTGGGGGTCAGGAGGGTGAGAATTTGGGGTCAGGGAGTGGAAATTTGGGGGTTGGGGATGAAAATTTGAGGTGATGAGGTGAAAATTTGGGGTCAGGGGGTGGGAATTTGGGGTGGGGGGTGAAAATTTGGGGCTTAGGTGAGAAGAATTTGGGGTAGGGGGTAAAAATTTGGGGTCAGGAGGGTGAAAATTGGGGGTGGGATGTGGAAATTTGGGGACTGGGGGCGCAAATTTAGGGTCAGGAGGTGAGAATTTGGGGGGTTAGGGTGGAAATTTGGGGTCGGGGAGTGGAAATTTGGGGTTGGGAAGAAGAATTGGGGGTCAGGAGGGTGAGAATTTGGGGTTGGGGTGAAAATTTTGGGGGGTGGGGGATGGAAATTTGGGGTCAGGGAGTGAGAATTTGGGATCAGGAGGGTGAAAATTGGGAGTGGGGAGTGGAATTTGGGGTTGGGAGGAAGAATTGGGGGTCAGGAGGGTGAGAATTTGGGGTCAGGGAGTGGAAATTTGGGGTAGGGGGTGGGAATTTGGGGTCGGGGAGTGGAAATTTGGGCTCAGGGGGTGAAAATTTGGGCTCAGGGGGTGAGAATTTGGGGTCAGGGGGTGGGAATTTGGGGTTGGGAAGAAGAATTGGGGGTCAGGAGGGTGAGAATTTGGGGTTGGGGGATGAAAATTTGGCGTTGGGGTGAGAATTTGGGGTCAGGGGGAGTGGAAATTTGGGGTCAGGTGGTGAAAATTTGAGGTTTGGGTTGGGAATTTGGGGGGTGGGGGTGAGAAATTTGGGGTCAGGGGGTGGGAATTTGGGGGTGGGGATGAAAATTTGGGGTCAGGAGGGTGAAAATTTGGGGTCGGGATGGGAATTTGAGGGGTGGGGGTGGGAATTTGGGAGGTTGGGATGGGAATTTGGGGTCGGGGGTGAGAATTTGGGGTGGGGGGGTGGAAATTTGGGGGTGGGGGGTGGAATTTGGGGTTGGGAGGAAGAATTGGGGGTCAGGAGGGTGAGAATTTGGGGTCAGGGAGTGGAAATTTGGGGTAGGGGGTGGGAATTTGGGGGTGGGGAGTGGGAATTTGGGGTCGGGGAGTGGGAATTTGGGGGTGGGAGGGTGAAAATTGGGGGTTGGGGGTGGAATTTGGGGTTGGGAAGAAGAATTGGGGGTCAGGAGGGTGAGAATTTGGGGTCAGGGAGTGGAAATTTGGGGTAGGGGGTGGGAATTTGGGGTAGGGGGTGGGAATTTGGGGGTGGGGAGTGGGAATTTGGGGTCAGGGGGTGAGAATTTGGGGGGTCGGGGGCGGAATTTGGGGTTGGGGGTGAGAATTGGGGGTCAGGGGGCGGGAATTTGGGGAGTTGGGATGGGAATTTGGAGGGTGGGGGGTGGGGATTTGGGGTCGGGGAGTGAGAATTTGGGGGTGGGAGGGTGAAAATTTGGGGTTGGGGTGGGAATTTTGGGGGTGGGGCAAAATTTGGGGTCAGGGAGTGGAAATTTGGGGTCAGGAGGTGAAAATTAGGGGTTGGGGTGAAAATTTTGGGGGTCAGGGGTGAAAATTTGGGGGTCAGGGATTGAGAATTTGGGGGGTTGGGGGCGGAATTTGGGGTTGGGAAGAAGAATTGGGGGTCAGGAGGGTGAGAATTTGGGGTTGGGGTGAGAATTTGGGGTCGGGGGGTGGAAATTTGGGGTCAGGCGGTGAAAATTTGGGGTTGGGGTGGAAATTTGGGGGGTGGGGGGCAAAATTTGGGGTCAGGAGGTGAAAATTAGGGGTTGGGGTGAAAATTTTGGGGGTCAGGGGGTGAAAATTTGGGGTCAGGCAGTGAAAATTTGGGGTGGGGGATGGAAATTTGGGGTCGGGGAGTGGAAATTTGGGAGTGGGAGGGTGAAAATTTGGGGTCAGGGGTGAGAATTTGGGGTGTGGGGGCAGAAATTTGGGGTTGGGGTGGGAATTTGCGGGGTTGGGATGGGAATTTAGGGGGTTGGGGGCAGAAATTTGGGGTAGGGGGTGGGAATTTGGGGTTGGGGAGTGGAAATTTGGGGTCAGAAGGGTGAAAATTTGGGGTGGGGGTGAAAATTTAGAGTCAGGGAGTGGGAATTTGGGGATCGGGGAGTGGGAATTTGGGGGTTGGGGGTGGAATTTGGGATTGGGAAGAAGAATTGGGCGTCAAGGGGTGAGAATTTGGGGTCAGGGGGTGAGAATTTGGGGGTTGGGGTGGGAATTTGGGGGGTGGGGGAGAAGAATTGGGGGTTGGGGTAGTTCCTGATCTTTTTTCCCACTGATTTTGGGGCCATTTTTGGGCACAATTGATTTTCGCCTCCCCCTGACCCATTTTCCCCCTGATTTTGGGGCAATTTTCGGGGCCATTTTGGGTCTCCCTGACCCTTTTCTTCTCTGATTTTTGGGGCCATTTTGGGGCCATTTTTGGGCACAATTCCCCAGGATTTTCGCATCCCCCTGACCCATTTTTCCCCTCATTTTGGGGCCATTTTGGGGCCATTTTTAGGACCATTTTCGCCTCCCCCTGACCCATTTTCCCCCTGATTTTGGGGCCATTTTTGGGCCAATTTTGGGCCCATTTTCGGCTCCCCCTGACCCATTTTCCCCCTGATTTTGGGGCCATTTTGGGGCCATTTTTGGGGCCATTTTGGGGCCATTTTTAGGACCATTTTCGCCTCCCCCTGACCCATTTTCCCCCCATTTTTTCCCATTTTCCCCCTGATTTTGGGGCCATTTTTGGGGCCATTTTGGGGCCATTTTTAGGACCGTTTTCGCCTCCCCCTGACCCATTTTCCCCCCATTTTCCCCCCATTTTTTCCCCATTTCCCCCCCATTTTTTCCCCATTTTCCCCCCATTTTTTCCCCATTTTCCCCCCATTTTTTCCCCATTTTCCCCCCATTTTTTCCCCATTTTCCCCCCATTTTTTCCCCATTTTTCCCCCATTTTTTCCCCATTTTCCTCTCATTTTTCCCCCATTTTTCTCCTCCCCAGATCCAAACCTTCCCCCGCCACATCCCCAGCATTTTGGGGGCTGATTTTGGGGCCATTTTGGGGCCATTTTTAGGACCATTTTCGCCTCCCCCTGACCCATTTTTCCCCCATTTTTCCCCATTTTCCCCCATTTTTCCCCATTTTTCCCCTGATTTTGGGGCCATTTTGGGGCCATTTTTAGGACCATTTTCGCCTCCCCCTGACCCATTTTCCCCCCATTTTTTCCCCATTTTTCCCCATTTTCCCCCCATTTTTTCCCATTTTCCCCCTGATTTTGGGGCCATTTTTGGGGCCATTTTGGGGCCATTTTTAGGACCATTTTCACCTCCCCCTGACCCATTTTTCCCCCATTTTTTCCCCATTTTCCCCCCATTTTTCCCCATTTTCCCCCTGATTTTGGGGCCATTTTGGGGGCCATTTTGGGGCCATTTTTGGGTCTCCCTGACCCTTTTGTCTGCTGATTTTGGGGCCATTTCGGGGCCATTTTGGGGCCATTTTTGGGCACAATTCCCCAGGATTTTCACCTCCCCCGACCCATTTTCCCCCCCATTTTTCCCCATTTTCCCCCCATTTTTCCCCATTTTCCCCTTGATTTTGGGGCCATTTTGGGGCCATTTTTAGGACCGTTTTCGCATCCCCCTGACCCATTTTCCCCCCCATTTTTTCCCCATTTTCCCCCCATTTTTCCCCATTTTCCCCTCATTTTTCCCCCATTTTCCTCTCATTTTTCCCCCATTTTTCTCCTCCCCAGATCCAAACCTTCCCCCGCCACATCCCCAGCATTTTGGGGGCTGATTTTGGGGCCATTTTGGGGCCATTTTGGGGCCATTTTTAGGACCATTTTCGCCTCCCCCTGACCCATTTTTCCCCCATTTTTCCCCATTTTCCCCCATTTTTCCCCATTTTTCCCCTGATTTTGGGGCCATTTTGGGGCCATTTTTAGGACCATTTTCGCCTCCCCCTGACCCATTTTCCCCCCATTTTTTCCCCATTTTTCCCCATTTTCCCCCCATTTTTTCCCATTTTCCCCCTGATTTTGGGGCCATTTTTGGGGCCATTTTGGGGCCATTTTTAGGACCATTTTCACCTCCCCCTGACCCATTTTTCCCCCATTTTTTCCCCATTTTCCCCCCATTTTTCCCCATTTTCCCCCTGATTTTGGGGCCATTTTGGGGGCCATTTTGGGGCCATTTTTGGGTCTCCCTGACCCTTTTGTCTGCTGATTTTGGGGCCATTTCGGGGCCATTTTGGGGCCATTTTTGGGCACAATTCCCCAGGATTTTCACCTCCCCCGACCCATTTTCCCCCCCATTTTTCCCCATTTTCCCCCCATTTTTCCCCATTTTCCCCTTGATTTTGGGGCCATTTTGGGGCCATTTTTAGGACCGTTTTCGCATCCCCCTGACCCATTTTCCCCCCCATTTTTTCCCCATTTTCCCCCCATTTTTCCCCATTTTCCCCTCATTTTTCCCCCATTTTTCCCCTCCCCAGATCCAGACCTTCCCCCGCCACATCCCCAGCCTTTGTCTGCTGATTTTGGGGCCATTTTTGGGCCATTTTAGGGCCATTTTTGGGGCCATTTTTGGGCACAATTCCCCAGGATTTTCACCTCCCCTGACCCATTTTCCCCCCATTTTTCCCCATTTTCCCCCTGATTTTGGGGCCATTTTGGGGCCATTTTTAGGACCATTTTCGCCTCCCCCTGACCCATTTTCCCCCCATTTTTCCCCCATTTTTTCCCCATTTTTCCCCATTTTCCCCCCATTTTTCCCCATTTTCCCCTTGATTTTGGGGCCATTTTGGGGCCATTTTTAGGACCGTTTTCGCATCCCCCTGACCCATTTTCCCCCCATTTTTCCCCATTTTTCCCCCCTTTTTTCCCCATTTTTCCCCCATTTTTTCCCCATTTTTCCCCATTTTTTCCCCATTTTCCCCCCATTTTTCCCCATTTTCCCCCCATTTTTTCCCCATTTTCCCCCCATTTTTCCCCATTTTTCCCCCATTTTTCCCCATTTTCCCCCCATTTTTTCCCCATTTCCCCCCCATTTTCCCCCCATTTTCCCCATTTTTCCCCATTTTTCTCTCCCCAGATCCAAACCTTCCCCCGCCGCATCCCCAGCTCGGTTCGCCGCAGGGACGAGCGCCGCAAGGAAAAACGCGAGCGCGTCCGCGAGAGGAAGAGGAAGGTGAGGAAAAGCCCCCGGGGTGGTGGGGAAGGAGCTCGGGGTCCCTCCAGGACCACCCTGAGCCTCGGATTTTCCTCGCAAGGATCGCGAGCGGCGCCAGGAGGAGCTGAAACAACTGAAAAATCTGAAAAAAGCAGAATTGAGCGAGAGGCTGGCGCGGATCCGCGACGCCGCCGGCGCAGGAGCCTTCGGCCTCAGCGAGGAGCTGCTGCGCCAGGACTTCGATCCCGAGAGCCACGATCGGCTCATGGCTGTGGGTGACCCCGAAAACACAAAAAAATTACCCAAAAAATTACCCGAGAATTCCCAAAAAAATTCCAAGAATTTCCCCAAAAAAATCTCAAGAAATTCCCCAAAAATTCCCCAAAGATTCCCAAAAATT
This sequence comes from Acanthornis magna, assembly GCA_036785705.1. NCBI lineage: Eukaryota > Metazoa > Chordata > Aves > Passeriformes > Acanthizidae > Acanthornis > Acanthornis magna. The sequence goes on from JAWUZG010000803.1 coordinate 193,613, forward strand.
TACCCAAGAATTCCCAAAAAAATCCAAAAAAATCCCCAAAAAATTGCCAAGAAATGGCCAAGAAATTGCCAAGAAATTCCCCAAAATTCCAAAAAAATTCCCCAAAAAATTCCTCAAAAATTAGCCAAGAATTCCCAAAAAATTACCCAAGAATTCCCAAAAAAATTCCCAAAAATTTCCCCAAGACTCCCACAAAATCCAAAAAAAATCCCCCAAAAATTGCCAAGAAATTGCCAAGAAATTGCCAAAAAATTCCCAAAAATTTCTGTTAATTGTCATTTTCCTGCCACGATCGGCTCATGGCCGTGGGTGACCCCGAAAACACAAAAAAAAATCCCCAAAAAAATTTTCCAAAAGTTCTCCAAAAAATTCCCAAAGATTTCCAAAAGATTCCCCAAAAATTCCCAAAAAATCCCCAAAGATTCCAAAAAAATCCCAAAAAATCCCCCAAAAATTGCCAAGAAATGGCCAAGAAATTGCCAAGAAATTGCCAAGAAATTCCCCAAAATTCCCCAAAAATTCACCAAGAATTCCCAAAAGATTCCCCAAAGATTCCCAAAAAATTACCCAAGAATTCCCAAAAAAATCCAAAAAAATTGCCAAGAAATTCCCAAAAAACTCCCCAAAAAATTCCCCAAAAATTCCCCAAGAATTCCCAAAAAATTACCAAAAATTCCCCAAAAATTCCCATTGTCACTTTCCTGCCTCATGGCCATGGGTGACCCCGAAAACCCGAAAAAAATCCCCAAAAAATTCCCCCAAAAAATTACCCGAGAATTCCCAAAAAATTACCCAAAAATTCCAAAAAATTCCCCCAAAAGATTCCCCAAAAGATTCCCAAAAAATTACCCAAGAATTCCCAAAAAAATCCCAAAAAATCCCCAAAAAATTGCCAAGAAATTGCCAAGAAATTCCCCAAAAATTCCCCAAAGATTCCCAAGAAATTCCCAAAATGTCCCTCAAAAATTCCCCAAAAATTCCCATTGTCACTTTCCTGCCTCATGGCTGTGGGTGACCCCAAAAACCCCAAAAAATTCCCAGAAAATTCTCCAAAAAATTTCCCCAAAGATTCCCAAAAAAATCCCAAAAAATCCCCCAAAAATTGCCAAGAAATTGCCAAGAAATTGCCAAAAAATTCCCCAAAAATTCCCCAAAAAATTCCCAAAAAATTCCTCAAAAATTACCCAAGAATTCCCAAAAGATTCCCAAAAATTTCCAAAAGATCCCAAAAAAATCCCCAAAAAATCCCCAAAAAATTGCCAAGAAATTGCCAAAAAATTCCCAAAAATTTCTGTTAATTGTCATTTTCCTGCCACGATCGGCTCATGGCCATGGGTGACCCCGAAAACACAAAAAAAAATCCCCAAAAAAATTTTCCAAAAGTTCTCCAAAAAATTCCCAAAGATTTCCAAAAGATTCCCCAAAAGATTCCCAAAAAATCCCCAAAGATTCCCAGAAAAATCCCAAAAAATCCCAAAAAAATTGCCAAGAAATTGCCAAGAAATTGCCAAGAAATTCCCCAAAAATTCCCCAAAGATTCCCAAAAAAATCCCAAAAAATTCCCCAAAAAATTCCCCAAGATTCCCAAAAGATTCACAAAAGATTCACAAAAAATTACCCAAAAATTCCCCAAAAAATTATCCAAAAATTCCCCAAAAATTCCCCCAAAAATTCCCCAAGAATTCCCAAAAGATTCCCAAAAAATTACCAAAAATTCCCCAAAAATTCCCATTGTCACTTTCCTGCCTCATGGCCGTGGGTGACCCCAAAAACCCCAAAAAATTCCCAGAAAATTCTCCAAAAAATTTCCCCAAAGATTCCCAAAAAAATCCCAAAAAATCCCCCAAAAATTGCCAAGAAATTGCCAAGAAATTGCCAAAAAATTCCCCAAAAATTCCCCAAAAAATTCCCAAAAAATTCCTCAAAAATTACCCAAGAATTCCCAAAAGATTCCCAAAAATTTCCAAAAGATCCCAAAAAAATCCCCAAAAAATCCCCAAAAAATTGCCAAGAAATTGCCAAGAAATTGCCAAAAAATTCCCAAAAATTTCTGTTAATTGTCATTTTCCTGCCACGATCGGCTCATGGCCGTGGGTGACCCCGAAAACACAAAAAAAAATCCCCAAAAAAATTTTCCAAAAGTTCTCCAAAAAATTCCAAAGATTTCCAAAAGATTCCCCAAAAATTCCCAAAAAATCCCCAAAGATTCCCAAAAAAATCCCAAAAAATCCCCCAAAAATTGCCAAGAAATGGCCAAGAAATTGCCAAGAAATTGCCAAGAAATTCCCCAAAAATTCACCAAGAATTCCCAAAAGATTCCCCAAAGATTCCCAAAAAATTACCCAAGAATTCCCAAAAAAATCCAAAAAAATTGCCGAGAAATTCCCAAAAAACTCCCCAAAAAATTCCCCAAAAATTCCCCAAGAATTCCCAAAAAATTACCAAAAATTCCCCAAAAATTCCCATTGTCACTTTCCTGCCTCATGGCCATGGGTGACCCCAAAAACCCCAAAAAATTCCCAGAAAATTCTCCAAAAAATTTCCCCAAAGATTCCCAGAAAAATCCCAAAAAATCCCCCCAAAAAAAAGAAATTGCCAAGAAATTCCCCAAAGATTCCCAAAAGATTCCCAAAAAAATCCCAAAAAAATTCCAAAAAATTCCCCAAAGATTTCCAAAAGATTCCCAAAAAGTTCCCCAAAAATTCCCAAAAAATTCCCCAAAAAATTCCCAAAAAATTCGTTGTCATTTTCCTGCCACAATCGGCTCATGGCTGTGGGTGACCCCGAAAACACGAAAAAAATCCCCAAAAAATTATCCAAAAAATTACCCGAGAATTCCCCAAAAAAATTCCAAGAATTTCCCAAAAAAATCTCAAGAAATTCCCAAAAGATTCCCAAAAAATTCTCCAAAGATTTCCAAAAGATTCCCCAAAAGATTCCCAAAAAATCCCCAAAGATTCCCAAAAGATTCACAAAAAATTCCCCAAAAGTTCCCAAGAAATTCCCCAAAAATTCCCCAAAAATTCCCCAAAAATTCCAAAAAATCCCAAAAATTTCCCAAAAGATTCCCAAAAAATTCCCCAAAAAATTCCCCAAAAATTAAAAAAAAAATCCCGTTAATTGTGGTTTTCCTGCCCCAATCCCGACCCCAAAACCCCAAAAAAATTCCCAAAAATTCCCAAAAAATCCCCAAAAATTCCCCAAAATTCCCAAAAATTCCCAAAAATTCCCCAAAAATTCCCCAAAAATTCCAAAAAATCCCAAAAATTTCCCAAAAGATTCCCCAAAAATTCCAAAAAAATTCCCAAAAATTCCCAAAAAATTCCCGTTAATTGTGGTTTTCCTGCCCCAATCCCGACCCCAAAACCCCAAAAAAATTCCCAAAAATTCCCAAAAAATCCCCAAAAATTCCCCAAAATTCCCAAAAATTCCCATAAATCCCCCAAAAATCCCCCAAAAATTCCCCAAAATCCCCCAAAATTCCCAAAAAATCCCCAAAAATTCCCAAAAAATCCCCAAATATTCCCGTTAATTGTGGTTTTCCTGCCCCTATCCTCACCCCAAAACCCCAAAAATCCCCAAAATTCCCAAAAAATCCCCAAAAATTCCCAAAAAATCCCCAAAAATTCCCAAAAAATCCCCAAAAATCCCCCAAAAATTCCCCAAAATCCCCCAAAATTCCCAAAAAATCCCCAAAAATTCCCAAAAAAATTCCCCAAAAATTCCCAAAAAATTCCCGTTAATTGTGGTTTTCCTGCCCCAATCCCGACCCCAAAACCCCAAAAAAATTCCCAAAAATTCCCAAAAAATTCCCAAAAATTCCCCAAAATCCCCCAAAAATTCCCCCAAAAATTCCCAAAAAATCCCCAAAAATTCCCAAAAAAATTCCCCAAAAATTCCCAAAAAATTCCCGTTAATTGTGGTTTTCCTGCCCCAATCCCGACCCCAAAACCCCCAAAAAATTCCCAAAAATTCCCAAAAAATCCCCAAAAAATCCCCAAAAATCCCCCCAAAAATCCCCCAAAATTCCCAAAAATTCCCCAAAATCCCCCAAAATTCCTAAAAAATCCCGAAAAATTCCCCAAAAATTCCCCAAAAATTCCCGTTAATTGTGGTTTTCCTGCCCCAATCCCGACCCCAAAACCCCCAAAAAATTCCCCAAAATTCCCCAAAAATCCCCAAAAATTCCCCAAAATTCCCCAAAAATTCCCAAAAAAATCCCCCAAAAATCCCCCAAAAGTTCCCAAAAATTCCCAAAATTCCCATTTTCCCCAGGAATGCTTTGGGGACGAATACTACGGAGAGCAGGAGGAACAGAAACCTCAGTTCGAGGAGGAGGAGGACGAGGGCCAGGAGGGTCAGCCGGGGATTTGGGGTGACCCTGGGGGGGATTTGGGGTGACCCTGGGGGTTTTGGGGTGACCCTGGGGGGGATTTGGGCTTTGGGGTGACCTTGGGGGAGTTTGGGGTGACCCCCAGGGGTCTCAGGAGGGCTTTGGGATAATCCTGGGGGTTTTGGGGTGACCCTGGGGGGTCCCGGGAGGTTTTGGGTGACCCTGGGGTGGTTTGGGGTGACCCTCAGGGGTTTTGGGGTGACCCTGGGGGGTCCTGGGGGGGTTTGGGGTCACCCTCAGGGGGGGTTTGGGGTTTGGGGTGACCCTGGGGGTCTCAGAAAGGATTTGGGGTGACCCTGGGGGGTTTTGGGGTGACCCTGGGGGGGTTTGGGGTTACCCTGGGGGGTTTGGGGTGATCCTGGGGGGATTTGGGGTGACCCTGGGGGGGTTTGGGGTCACCCTCAGGGGGGGTTTGGGGTTTTGGGGTGACCCTGGGGGTCCCGGGGGGATTTGGGGTGACCCTCAGGGGTCTCAGGAGGGATTTGAGGTGACCCTGGGGGGTTTGGGGTGACCCTCAGGGGGGGGTTGGGGTTTTGGGGTGACCCTGGGGGGTCCTGGGGGGGTTTGGGGTCACCCTCAGGGGGGGTTTGGGGTTTTGGGGTGACCCTCGGGGGCTTTGGGGTAACCCCAGGGGGATTTGGGGTGACCCTGGGGGGTTTTGGGGTGATCCCCAGGGGTCCCAGGGGATTTGGGGTGACCCTCGGGGGGGTTTGGAGAGGTTTGGGGTGAGCTCCAGGAGGGTTTGGGGGTTTGGGGTGACCCTGGGGAGGATTTGGGGTGACCCTGGGGGGTCCTGGGGGAGTTTGGGGTGACCCTGGGGGTCTCAGGAAGGATTTGGGGTCACCCTGGGGGGATTTGGGGTGACCCTGGGGGGTCCCGGGGGGGTTTGGGGTCACCCCCAGGGAGGGTTTGGGGTTTGGGGTGACCCTGGGGGTCTCAGAAAGGATTTGGGGTGACCCTGGGTGGTCTGGGGAGGATTTGGGGTGACCCTGGGGGGGTTTTGGGGTGACCCTGGGGGGGTTTGGGGTCACCCTCAGGGGGGGTTTGGGGTTTTGGGGTGACCCTGGGGGTCCCGGGGGGGATTTGGGGTCACCCTCAGGGGTCTCAGGAGGGATTTGAGGTGACCCTGGGGGGGTTTGGGGTGATTCCTGATGGTCCCGGGGGGTTTTGGGGTGACCCTGGGGGGTCCTGGGGGGGTTTGGGGTCACCCCCAGGGAGGGTTTGGGGTTTGGGGTGACCCTGGGGGGTCCGGGGCGGTTGGGGTTTGGGGTTTGGGGTGACCCTGGGGATCTCAGAAAGGATTTGGGGTCACCCTGGGGGGGTTTGGGGTGACCCTGGGGGGTCCTGGGGGGTTTGGGGTTTGGGGTGACCCCCAGGGGTCCCAGGGGGTTTTGGGGTGACCCTGTGGGGGTTTGGGTTGACCCTCAGGGGGGTTTGGGGTGACCCTCGGGGGCTTTGGGCTTTGGGGTGACCCTGGGTGGTCTGGGGAGGATTTGGGGTGACCCTGGGGGTCTCAGGAGGGATTTGAGGTGACCCTGGGGGGTTTGGGGTGACCCTGGGGGGTCCTGGGGGGGTTTGGGGTGACCCTCAGGGGGGGTTTGGGGTTTTGGGGTGACCCTCGGGGGCTTTGGGGTAACCCCAGGGGGTTTTGGGGTGACCCTTGGGGGATTTGGGGTGACCCTGGGGGGTCCTGGGGGAGTTTGGGGTGACCCTGGGGGTCTCAGGAGGTTTTGGGGTGACCCTTGGGGTTTTGGGGTGACCCTGGGGGGGTTGGGGGGGTTGGGGTGATCCCTGGAGGGTTTGGGGTGACCCTGGGGGGGTTTGGGGTGACCCTGGGGGGGTTTGGGGTGATTCCTGGGGGTCCTGGAGGGTTCGAGGTGACCCTTGGGGGTCCCAGGGGGGTTTGGGGTTTGGGGTCACCCTGGGGGCTTTGGGGTGACCCTGGGGGTCTCAGGGGGCTTTGGGGTAATCCCTGGGGGTCCTGGGGCATTTGGGGTGACCCTGGGGGGGTTGGGTCACCCTTGGGGGTTTGGGGTGACCCCGGGGGTCCCAGGTGGGATTTGGGGTGACCCCGGGGGTCCCGGGGGTTTTGGGGTGACCCCAATCCGCCCCGGTCCCGCAGAGCAGTGGAACTGGGATGGTTGGAGCAGGCAGGAGGAGCTGCACTGCGAGGACCCCGACTTTGTGGTGAGAGGAGACCCCCACCCCAAAAACGGGAATTGAACCCCAAAAACGGGAATTATTTAACATTAAAATTGGGGATTTGACCCCAAAAATGGGAATTGAACCCCAAAAATGGGAATTGAACCCCAAAAACGGGACCCCGACTTCGTGGTGAGAGGGGAGACCCCACCCCAAAAACGGGAATTGAACCCCAAAAATGGGACCCTGACCCTAAATATGGGACCCCGACTTTGTGGTGAGAGGGGAGACCCCACCCCAAAAACGGGAATTGAACCCCAAAAATGGGAATTATTTAACATTAAAATTGGGGATTTGACCCCAAAAATGGGAATTGAACCCCAAAAATGGGAATTATTTAATCCTAAAAATGGGAACTGAACCCCAAAAACGGGACCCTGACCCTAAATATGGGACCCCGACTTCGTGGTGAGAGGAGACCCCACCCCAAAAATGGAAATTGAACCCCAAAAACGGGAATTATTTAAAATTAAAATTGGGGATTTGACCCCAAAAATGGGAATTGAACCCCAAAAATGGGAATTGAACCCCAAAAATGGGAATTGAACCCCAAAAACAGGACCCTGACCCTAAATATGGGACCCCGACTTTGTGGTGAGAGGGGAGACCCCACCCCAAAAACGGGAATTATTAATCCTAAAAACGGGAATGGGACCCCAAAAACGGGAGTTATTTAACATTAAAAATGGGGATTTGACCCTAAAAATGGGAATTGAACCCCAAAACGGGACCCCGACTTCGTGGTGAGAGGGGAGAGACCCCACTCCAAAAACGGGAATTATTTAATCCTAAAAATGAGAATTATTTAATCCTAAAAATGAGGATTTGACCCCAAAAATGGGACCCCCGACTTCGTGGTGAGAGGGGAGACCCCACCCCAAAAACGGGAATTGAACCCAAAAATGGGACCCTGACCCTAAATATAGGACCCCGACTTTGTGGTGAGAGGGGAGACCCCACCCCAAAAATGGAAATTGAACCCCAAAAATGGAAATTGAACCCCAAAAACGGGAATTATTTAACATTAAAATTGGGGATTTGACCCCAAAAATGGGAATTGAACCCAAAAACGGGAATTATTTAACATTAAAAATGAGGATTTGACCCCCAAAATGGGAATTGAACCCAAAAACAGGACCCTGACCCTAAATATGGGACCCCGACTTTGTGGTGAGAGGGGAGACCCCACCCCAAAAATGGAAATTGAACCCCAAAAACGGGAATTATTTAAAATTGGGGATTTAACCCCAAAAATGGGAATTGAACCCCAAAAATGGGAATTATTTAACATTAAAATTGGGGATTTGACCCCAAAAATGGGAATTGAACCCCAAAAATGGGAATTGAACCCCAAAAATGGGACCCTGACCCTAAATATGGGACCCCGACTTCGTGGTGAGAGGGGAGACCCCACCCCAAAAACGGGAGTTATTTAATCCTAAAAATGGGAATTGAGCCCCAAAAACGGGAATTATTTTAATCCTAAGAACGGGAATTTTTTAATCCTAAAATGAGAATTATTTAATCCTAAAAATGGGGATTTAACCCCAAAAATGGCGAATTATTTAATCCTAAAAACAGGAATTATTCAATCATAAAAATGAGGATTGAACCCCAAAATGGGACCCAACTTCGTGGTGAGAGGGGAGACCCCCACCCCAAAAACGGGAGTTATTTAATCCTAAAAATGGGGATTTGACCCCAAAATGGGAATTATTTAATCCTAAAAATGGGAATTGAACCCTAAAAATGGGAATTATTTAATCCTAAAAACAGGAATTGAACCCCAAAAATGAGAATTATTTAACCCCAAAAATGGGAATTTAACCCCAAAAATGGGACCCTGACCCTAAATATGGGACCCCGACTTCGTGGTGAGAGGGGAGACCCAAAAACGGGAATTATTTAACCCTAAAAATGAGAATTATTTAATGCTAAAAATGAGAATTGTTTAATCTAAAAATGGGGATTGAACCCCAAAAATGGGAATATTTAATCCTAAAAATGGGAATTTTTTAATCCTAAAAATGAGAATTATTTAATCCTAAAAATAGGAATTTAACCCCAAAACCAGGACCCCAACTTCGTGGTGAGAGGGGGAGACCCCACCCCAAAAACGGGAATTATTTAATCCTAAAAATGAGAATTATTTAATCCTAAAATGAGGATTTGACCCCAAAAATGGGGACCCCGACCCTTTGAAATAAGATCCCAAAATTGGGAGTGAGATCCTGACCCTAAAAATGAGACCCCAAAATTTGGAATGAGACCCCAAATTGGAATGGGGCCCCCAGCCCTAAAAATTGAGCCCCAAATCCTTTGGGCTGAGCCCCCCAGGCCAGGTGGGGGTCCCGGATTTTGGGGGGTGGTCCCCGCCCCTCCCCCTCCCCCTCCCCCCTCCCCCAGCCGAGGGAGGGGTCCCAGATTTTGGGGGGTGGTCCCTGCCCCTCCCCCTCCCCCTCCCCCTCCACCAGCCGAGGGAGGGGTCCCAGATTTTGGGGGGGTGGTCCCTGCCCCCCTCCCCCTCCTCCCCTCCCCCAGGCCAGGTGGGGGTCCTGGATTTTGGGGGGTGGTCCCCTCCCCTCCCCCCCCCTCCCCCAGCCGAGGGAGGGGGTCCCGGATTTTGGGGGGTGGTCCCTGCCCCTCCCCCCTCTCGCTGACCCCTCCCCCACAGATGGAGGGGTCCCAGATTTGGGGGGTGGTCCCTGCCCCTCCCCTCCCCCTCCCCCAGCCGAGGGGGGGGTCCCGGATTTTGGGGGGTGGTCCCTGCCCCTCCCCCCTCCCCCACAGATGGAGGGGTCCCAGATTTTGGGGGGTGGTCCCGCCCCTCCCCCTCCCCCTCCCCCCTCCCCCAGGCCAGGTGGGGGTCCCAGATTTTGGGGGGTGGTCCCTCCCCCACTGACCCCTCCCCCAGGCCAGGTGGGGGTCCCGGATTTTGGGGGGTGGTCCCTGCCCCTCCCCCTCCCCTCCCCCCTCCCCCAGGCCAGGTGGGGGGTCCCGGATTTTGGGGGGTGTCCCTCCCCCTCCCCTCCCCCTCCCCCGCAGATGGAGGGGTCCGGATTTTGGGGGGGTGGTCCCCGCCCCTCCCCCTCCCCACCCGAGGGAGGGGTCCCAGATTTTGGGGGGTGGTCCCTCCCCCTCCCCCCTCTCGCTGACCCCTCCCCCACAGATGGAGGGGGTCCCAGATTTTGGGGGGTGGTCCCTGCCCCTCCCCCCTCCCCCACAGATGGAGGGGTCCCAGATTTTGGGGGGTGGTCCCTGCCCCTCCCCTCCCCCTCCCCCAGGTCAGGTGGGGGTCCCGGATTTTGGCGGGGGTGGTCCCTCCCCCCCCACTGACCCCTCCCCCGCAGATGGACGCTGACTTTGTCCCCCCCGAGCCCCCCGCGGGGAGCACCCCCCGAGCTGATTTTGGGGAGGAAACGACGAAAGTCAAAATTCCGAGAGGCCCTGGAGCGCCAGAAACCTCTGTTCGACCCTGGTGAGACCCCAAAAAATCCCCCCAGACCCAAAAAAAATCCCCTGAGACACCAAAAAATCCATCAGGGACCCCCAAAAAATCCCCCAGACCCAAAAAAACCTCTGTTCGACCCTGGTGAGACCCCAAAAAAATCCCCCAGACCCAAAAAAACCTCTGTTCGACCCTGGTGAGACCCCAAAAATCCATCTGAGACCCCAAAAAAATCCATCAGGGACCCCCAGAAACCTCTGTTCGACCCTGGTGAGACCCAAAAAAATCCTGAGACCCCCAAAAAAAAAACCTCTGTGAGACCCTGGTGAGACCCCAAAAAATCCTTCAGAGACCCCAAAAAAATCCCCCAGACCCCAAAAAAACCTCTGTTCGACCCTCGGTGAGACCCCAAAAAAATCCTTCAGGGACCCCCAAAAATCCCCCAGACCCAAAAAAACCTCTGTGAGACCCTGGTGAGACCCCCGGGACCCCCAAAAAATCCCCCAGACCCAAAAAATCCATCAGAGACCCCAGAAACCTCTGTTCGACCCTGGTGAGACCCAAAAAATCCTTCAGGGACCCCCAAAAATCCCCCAGACCCAAAAAAACCTCTGTTCGACCCTGGTGAGACCCCAAAAAATCCCTCAGACCCAAAAAACCTCTGTTCGACCCTGGTGAGACCCCAAAAAATCCCCCAGACCCAAAAAAAACCTCTGTTTGACCCTGGTGAGACCCAAAAAATCCCCCAGACCCCAAAAAACCTCTGTTCGACCCTGGTGAGACCCCAAAAAATCCCCCAGACCCAAAAAAAATCCTTGAGACACCAAAAAATCCATCAGGGACCCCCAAAAATCCCCCAGACCCCAAAAAATCCATCAGGGACCCCCAAAAAAAACCTCTGTTCGACCCTGGTGAGACCCCAAAAAATCCCCCCAGACCCCAAAAAAACCTCTGTTCGACCCTGGTGAGACCCCAAAAATCCTGAGGGACCCCCAAAAATCCCCCAGACCCCAAAAAAAAATCCTGAGACACCAAAAAATCCATCAGGGACCCCCCAAAAATCCCCCAGACCCAAAAAAACCTCTGTTTGACCCTGGTGAGACCCCAAAAAATCCCCCCAGACCCAAAAAAACCTCTGTTTGACCCTGGTGAGACCCCAAAAATCCTGAGGGACCCCCAAAAATCCCCCAGACCCCAAAAAAAAAACCTCTGTTCGACCCTGGTGAGACCCCCGGGACCCCCAAAAAATCCCCCAGACCCAAAAAATCCATCAGAGACCCCCAGAAACCTCTGTTCGACCCTGGTGAGACCCCAAAAAATCCTTCAGGGACCCCCAAAAATCCCCCAGACCCCAAAAAAAACCTCTGAGAGCCCAAAAAATCATCAGGGACCCCAAAAAACCTCTGTTCGACCCTGGTGAGACCCCAAAAAATCCCCCAGACCCAAAAAAACCTCTGTTCGACCTGGTGAGACCCCAAAAATCCTGAGGGACCCCCAAAATCCCCCAGACCCCAAAAAAAATCTCTGAGACACCAAAAAATCCATCAGGGACCCCCAAAAATCCCCCAGACCCCAAAAAATCCATCAGGGACCCCAAAAAAAACTCTGTTCGACCCTGGTGAGACCCCAAAAAAAATCCTTCAGGGACCCCCAAAAATCCCCAGACCCCAAAAAAACCTCTGAGAGCCCAAAAAATCCATCAGGGACCCCAAAAAACCTCTGTTCGACCCTGGTGAGACCCCAAAAAATCCCCCAGACCCAAAAAAAAACCTCTGTGAGACCCTGGTGAGACCCCCAGGACCCCAAAAATCCCTCAGGGACCCCAAATTCCTGAGGGACCCCCGATCTGCATTGCCCCCAAACCTCCTGACCTCACCTGGGACCCCCAAACTCACTCCAGGACCCCAAAAATCCACCCCAGGACCCCCCAAATTCACCGTGGGACCCCAAATCCACCCCAGAACCCCCAAAAATCCACCCCAGGATCCCTAAATCCACCCAAGCCCACTCCAGGACCCCCAAACTCCCCCCAGACCCCAAACCCCCCTCAGGACCCCCCAAATCCACCCCAGGACCCCCAAAAATCTACCCCAGGACCCCCAAACCCCCCAGGACCCCAGATTCACCCTGGGACCCCCCAGACCCCCATTTCTCCCCTCCAAAGCCCCCCCAGGACCCCCAAATCCACCCCAGGACCCCCAAATCCACCCCAGGACCCCCAAAAATCCACCCAGGACCCCCAAATCCACCCCAGGACCCCAAAAATCACCCCAGGACCCCCAAATCCACCCAGGACCCCAAAAATCCACCCCAGGACCCCCAAATCCACCCCAGGACCCCCAAAAATCCACCCAGGACCCCCAAAAATCCACCCCAGGACCCCCAACCCTCTTTGTGTCCCCCCCAAATCTCCTCCAGGACCCCCAAATCCACCCCAGGACCCCCCAGACCCCCATTTCTCCCCCCCCCCCCAACCCCCCCCAAACTCCCCCCAGGACCCCCAAATCCACCCCAAAACCCCCCAGGACCCCCCAAATTCACCCCAGGACCCCCAAATCCCCCCAGGACCCCCAAAATTCACCTGGGACCCCCCAGACCCCCATTTCTCCCCTCCAAAGCCCCCCCAGGACCCCCAAATCCACCCAGGACCCCAAAATTCCACCCCCAAGCCCCCCCCAGGACCCCCAAATCCACCCCCAGAACCCAAAATTCCACCCCAAGCCCCCCCAGGACCCCCAAATCCACCCGAGCCCCCCCAGGACCCCCAAAACCCCCCCAGGCCCCCAAATTCACCGTGGGACCCCCAAAATTCCACCCCAAGCCCCCCCCAGGACCCCCAAATCCACCCCAGGACCCCCAAAAAATCCACCCCAGGACCCCCCAAACTCCCCCCAGGACCCCAAATCCACCCCAAAACCCCCCAGGACCCCCCAAATTCACCCCAGGACCCCAAAATTCCACCCCAGGACCCCAAAATTCCCCCCCAGGACCCCCCAAATCCACCCCAGGCCCCCCAAATCCCCCCCAGGACCCCCCCAAACTCCCCCCAGGACCCCCAAATCCACCCCAGAACCCAAAATTCCACCCAAGCCCCCCCCCAGGACCCCAAATCCACCCCAGACACCCCAAACCCCCCCCAGGACCCCCAAAAATCCACCCCAGGACCCCCCAGGACCCCCCAAATTCACCGCGGCCCCCCGTTTCCCCCCCAGCGCGGGGTCCCCTTCGAGCAGTACGTGGAGCAGTTCTACTCCCTGGATTTCGAGGACGTGGTCGGAGACCTCCCTTGTCGTTTCCGCTATCGCCAGGTGCCTCCCTGCAGCTTCGGCCTCAGCACCGACGAGGTGAGACCCCCGAGAAAAGGGAAAAATTAAAAAAAAAAAATTAAAAAAAAAAAATAGTCAGGAAAAATTCCCTTAAAAACGCGGAAAAAATGGGGAAAAAAGGAAAAAAACCACAAAAAATGCACAAAAAAAAGCACAAAAAATGGCAAAAAAACAAAAGAAACCCCAAAGAAATGGCCCGGAAAATTCCCCGGAAAAATTCCCTTAAAAAAACGCGGAAAAAATGGGAAAAAATGCTGAAAAAACAAAAAAAAAAGCCCAAAAAATGGCAAAAAACAAACAAAAAAAAACCCCAAAAAAATGGCAAAAATCAAAAAAAAAAACCCCCCAAAAAATAGTCGGAAATTCCCCGGAAAAATTCCCTTAAAAAACGTGGAAAAAATGGGGAAAAAAGAAAAAAAAAACCCAAAAAAACACCCAAAAAATGCACAAAAAACCAAAAAAACCACCCAAAAAATGGGAAAAAACAAAAAAAACAAAAAAACAAAAAAACAAAAAAATAGTCCAGAAAATTCCCCGGAAAAATTCCCTTAAAAAACGCGGAAAAAAAGGGGAAAAATGTTGAAAAAATGAAAAAAAACGCCCGAAAAATGCACAGAAAATGGCAAAAAACCAAAAAAAAAAAAACCCCAAAAAATGGCACAGAAAATTCTCCGGAAAAATTCCCTTAAAAAAACGCGGAAAAAATGGCGAAAAAAGAAAAAAAAACCAAAAAAACAACCCAAAAAATGCACAAAAACCAAAAAAACCACCCAAAAAATGGAAAAAACAAAAAAAAAAAAAAAACAAAAATAGTCTGGAAAATTCCCCGGAAAAATTCCCTTCAAAAACGTGGAAAAAATGGGGGAAAATGTTGAAAAAACAAAAAAAAGCCCAAAAAATGCACAGAAAATGGCAAAAAAACAAAAAAAAAAACCCCTCAAAAAATGGCCCAGAAAATTCCCCGGAAAAATTCCCTTAAAAAACGCGGAAAAAATGGGAAAAAATGCTGAAAAAACAAAAAAAAAGCCCAAAAAATGGCAAAAAACAAAAAAAACACCCCCCCAAAAAAAGGCAAAAATCCAAAAAAAAACCCCCCCAAAAAATAGTCCGAAAATTCCCCGGAAAAATTCCCTTAAAAACGTGGAAAAAATGGGGAAAAAACAAAAAAAACCCCAAAAAAAACCACCCAAAAAATGCACAAAAAACAAAAAAAAAAACCACCCAAAAAATGGAAAAAAACAAAACAAAAAAAAAAACCCCAAAAAATAGTCTGGAAAATTCCCCGGAAAAATTCCCTTAAAAAACGTGGAAAAAATGGGGAAAAAAGAAAAAAAAACCCCAAAAAAACGCCCAAAAAATGCACAAAAAACCAAAAAAACCACCCTAAAAAATGGAAAAAAACAAAAAAAAAACCCCAAAAATAGTCCGGAAAATTCTCTGGAAAAATTCCCTTCAAAAACGTGAAAAAAATGGGGAAAAATGTTGAAAAAATGAAAAAAAACGCCCGAAAAATGCACAGAAAATGGCAAAAAACAAAAAAAAAAAAACCAAAAAAAACCCCCAAAAAATGGCCCGGAAAATTCCCCGGAGAAATTCTCTTAAAAACGCGGAAAAAATGGAAAAAAGAAAAAAAAACCCAAAAAACGCCCAAAAAAATGCACAAAAAACAAAAAAAAAAAAACCACCCCAAAAAAAGGGAAAAAACCAAAAAAAACCCAAAAAATAGTCCAGAAAATTCCCCGGAAAAATTCCTTAAAAAACATGGAAAAAATGAGGAAAAAAGGAAAAAAAACCCCAAAAAAAAACGCCCAAAAAATGCACAAAAAACCAAAAAAAACCACCCCAAAAAATGGGAAAAAACAAAAAAAAAAAAAACAAAAAAACCAAAAAAATAGTCCAGAAAATTCCCCGGAAAAATTCCCTTAAAAAACGTGGAAAAAAAGGGGAAAAATGTTGAAAAAATGAAAAAAAACGCCCGAAAAATGCACAGAAAATGGCAAAAAACCAAAAAAAAACCCCCAAAAAATGGCCCAGAAAATTCTCCGGAAAATTCCCTTAAAAAAACGCAGAAAAAATGGGAAAAAATGCTGAAAAAACAAAAAAAAAAGCCCAAAAAATGGCAAAAAACAAAAAAAACCCCCCCCCAAAAAAAGGCAAAAATCCAAAAAAAAAACCCCCCAAAAAATAGTCTGGAAAATCCCCGGAAAAATTCCCTTAAAAAACGTGGAAAAAAAGGGGAAAAATGTTGAAAAAAATGAAAAAAAAGCCCAAAAAAAGGGCAAAAAACTAAAAAAAAACCCCAAAAAAAATGGCCGGGAAAATTCCCTGGAAAAATTCCCTTAAAAAACGCGGAAAAAATGGCGAAAAAAGAAAAAAAAAACCCAAAAAAACACCCAAAAAATGCACAAAAAACAAAAAAAAACCACCCAAAAAAATGGAAAAAAACAAACAAACAAAAAAAACCCCCAAAAAATAGTCCGGAAAATTCCCCGGAAAAATTCCCTTAAAAAACGCAGAAAAAATGGGGAAAAATGTTGAAAAAACGAAAAAAAAGCCCAAAAAAATGGCAAAAAACTAAAAAAAAACCCAAAAAAAATGGCCGGAAAAAGTCCCTGGAAAAATTCCCTTAAAAAAACGCGGAAAAAATGGGAAAAAAGAAAAAAAAAACCCAAAAAAAACGCCCAAAAAATGCACAAAAAACAAAAAAAAAACCACCCAAAAAAATGGAAAAAAACCAAAAAAAAACCCCCCAAAAAATAGTCTGGAAAATCCCCGGAAAAATTCCCTCAAAAAACGTGGAAAAAATGGCGAAAAGCGTTGAAAAAACAAAAAAAAAAGCCCAAAAAATGCACAGAAAATGGCAAAAAACCAAAAAAACAAAAAAACCAAAAAAAAACCCCAAAAAATGGCCCGGAAAATTCCCCGGAGAAATTCTCTTAAAAACGCGGAAAAAAGGCGAAAAAAAGAAAAAAAAAACCCCAAAAAACGCCCAAAAAATGCACAAAAAACAAAAAAAAAACCACCCCAAAAAAAGGGAAAAAACCAAAAAAAACCCAAAAAATAGTCCAGAAAATTCCCCCGGAAAA